>JAPZDY010000006.1:17583136-17594418 GCA_029783645.1 Ctenochaetus hawaiiensis | reverse complement strand
GGTTAAAGTTCTAGAAAAGATTTCAGTAAACTTTTTATTAAATGAACATGTGTGTCTCCTCATGACCTATAAGATATACAGGATGCTGCTGTATTTTTTAATATAATCATAGCCACATACTGTAGATTCTACAAGTGGATGTAATATTGCAGACATGGAAGTTGTTGGAAACAAAACAAACGAAAAACACTGTTAGTAAATATTTTGATGATTAATTCAGTATGACTATTTCAGACTCACCAGCGAAGTTAACAATGGTTTCTTATAATTTCATGTAAAAAGTAATTCTGACAGGATTCTGTAAAATCCAAAATGTGTTTGCTGTTGTAAATGGGTTAAACAGTTTCTAGAGGAAAGGGTTGTAATTTCAGCAACACACTTTCAAATACTGAACTTACATTTGGATTATTTCATCTGAATCATATAACAGTGCAGTTTAAATCAGTGCAGAAATGCAGCTGGTTCAACAGGATTAAGTATTTTTCCTGCTGGGCTCTGTGTCCATTTTATACCTTGTACATTTCCAGTAAAGCTCCAAGAGAGCCCTGATGCCTCTGAAGCAAGATAATATCTTTTTGTTCTGCCTGGTAGCTCCTGTCAAGGTTTGATCCTTCATGTTTCTCAAGTTTGCCCTTAATCTGCACAAATGATCTTGCTGAGATCAGATATCACTTTAACAACACAAGCCTGTTGTTCTCTGACAGCCAAGTGGGTGAAAGACCTCCAGCTAAGCTCTTAACAACAAAGTGACTTTGAACTGGAGGTCTTGGAGGTTCCCTCTTCACCCACACAATAACACTTCCTCTATCCCCTCTGTTTTCAATCTTGTCCTGTCTAAGTTTTATCTTATATGTTTTTTGTTTTTTTTTGCTATTCTTGCCCTTTTTTCTATAGTCCTCTTACGTTTTGCACTTATCTTTTTTCCTGTTCCTTTTCTTTATTTTTTCCCTTTCTTCTCTTTCCATTGTCTTTCCTTTCCTTTTCTTTCATTCTTGCCCACTCTTCCCTTGCTACCGTCTGATGCCTCATTAAGACTCAATGGACCTTTGCTGCTAATTGCTGGTGTGTGTACAAGGGGCTTTCTGGCTCCTTCTAAGTCATGAGTGTATTCCTGAGTAATTATCCAGTGTCAGGTAGCTGTAGGAACATGTGAGGTGCTGGCGAGGCTTTGGTCAAACTTCTTTCACGCTTCTCTGATGCTTTTTAATGTTTTGCTGTTGATTAGTGGTGTTATGTGTTGTTTATTTCAAGTAATCTATATTTCATGTGATCAGTGGTTTGTTTGCTTCTGAAATAAGGTTGTTGTAAAAAAAAAAACATGTGATTTATAATGAAACTGCATGTTTAGATCAATTTCTTTTAAATGAAATATTATATTTTAGCATTATATTTCAATTGCATATAGAGCAGGAAGGGAATGTGTGTGTGTGTGTTTTTCACTTACAGTCATACACATTTACTCCCTCAACACCTTGCAGCCAGTGGTCATCAGTTCTGAATACAGTGGTAAGAGATACCTACGGAGTCGTCATAGCAACTGCTGCTGTTTTCATGGCCAAATCATTTTAGTGGAACACTTAACAGATTCAGCTTATTCCCTTGAAGAGAGAAGAGGAAAGGAACAGAGGAACAGAGTGATGATAGTGAAGAAGTAGAGTCGTGTGAACCATATGAACCCTGTACACGGTCGAAAATTATGGATGCAGCTTTCATGGTAGGAGATATTCACTGTTATTAACTACATCATATTTGAGTGTAAACACTGCAGTCAGGTGGGAATCTGTAGTACATATGAGGAGGAAACATGGGAGAGAAGCAGAGGAAAAACAAAAATGAAATGAGAAAACAATGAGAGAACACTTGTATGGTCCATCCATAATACAAGAGAAGCTGTGATTTACCCCATGCATTTAAATGAAAACAAAGTGAGCGCTGGCCTCATTGGAAATCAGGAGACAGTGACCCATCAATTTCATATAACAACTACACCAAAACTGCACAGCATCAGAGGCAATATTAAGCACTCTTCAGTGAAACCCTCAAGTCAGGCGTCCATGTTCTATAAACATCTGCAGAGTAGACAACTACTGTGTGTGCAGTGCTTTAATAGAAACACAAGTGTCATGCCTCAGGGTGAAACCACACAAACCACAATGGTGTGGTTGACAGTAATTATTCAAGTCTTGTTAACCTGAAAAACACATTGGGTCCTTGTCCTTACAGGTTGGTGAAACATGATGGCCTTGTCTGTACTTTATGTCATAGTTGCCCCTTTCTGGTGTTTTGACCCACTTGCCAAACAGAAAATTAATATTGTCCTGATAAAGTCCAGATTAAAAGGATTAATAGAGGCCATCAGGATGTAGACATTTGCCCAGCTTGGGGCCATTTGTTTCATGTCCCTTTTCCTGTCTTCTTTTTTCTGTCTGCTGTCACAATAAAGCTAAAAATACAAGCTTAAGAAAAGGTTTATTCTCTCAATTTAATTCAGAGCTGGAGCCTGGAGGCCGAGCTTAGTATTTAGACTGAAGGCAAAGGGAGAGAGCTGGTCTGGCTGTCTCAAAATTTAAAAAAACCTACCAATACTTCTAAAGCCTATTAATAAATAGTTTATCTTCTTTGTATGCTAACAGAAAAGTTGACATAATTAGTGTGATTTTAACTAACTATTCACTATTTTTGGTGGACAGTGAGTGGGTGCAATAACTCTTCCAGTCCTGAGGTTTCTCATATGGTTAAGCGGTTAAGGTTTCATAAATAAAACACCTGGCTGTAGCTTGCTGATGGTAAAAAATCCTCTTTCCAAGAATCCTCACCTCACCTTTAATGGGCATCCCAATGCTTCCTAAATGTGTAATTTGTGTGAATTTCTACATAAGTACTGCATACTTACACAGAAGTTCCATAACAAAAAATGACTAGCTTTATCTGATTTTTGCTTAAGTATAGTCAGGTAAAGTTATATTTTGGTTTGGTTTAGGTTTTACTAGTTTACTTAGGTTAATTTTTAAGGTCCAGCAAAATCAAATACAATGCAAGATGTCACATTTTGAGCAAGCAGACATAGCTACATCCCCCGTTAGCAAACCTCACTATGCTGCTCTTACTGCACTATTGCATTTGCTCTCCCTATCCAGAATTAAAAACAACAGCTTGACGTATCAAATTCAGCATTCAGACACTAAGGGGTATTGAAACTAATTTTAGGAAACATAGTAAATTAATGAATGAAGCAGATGAGGCAAGTCGAAGGAAAGTCAGCTCTCACTAAAACTAAATTACAACAGTGAGTAAAGCAAAAAATTATTCAGCATTGAGGATGGATGATGTATTAAACTGTAAGAGTTGCAGACATTTATTTTAAGAGTATAATAATATTAAGTTCATTTAAGGTTGCCATGGGATTGCTTATTTAATAACATTAAGATAATGAGCCATAAGCAGATTGAAGCAACTGATTTAGTCTAAAAGTATCTTATAATTCATATTTTAACCAGTGTGGAGTCATCGACAGGATATTTGAGTATTTCAAGTATATATTGACAGACTTCCCACAAGTGATTTTTATCTGTACCGATTTAATCTTAATCAGCCATTTAAATTGGAACAATCTCAGCAGGATGCCTTTGTTAAGGGAGAACAAAGATAGGAATTAGAAAAATGTATGCCTTGGGTATGTTGAACATGGTGCAATGAAGTACAAATTATGCTTGTAATTCATTTGACTCCTAAGACTTCCAGAAGCGGGCCTTCATACAGCATATCATGTTGTAATGGGGAAGAAACGCACTTGTAAAAATCTCAGGGTACATCTGAAACATCATATAAAGATCATTAAGACATGACATCTCATTGGTGACACACTGACTTTACCACCAGACGTCTAATATCTCGCGTAATTACACATGCTGAATAATTCCATCCAACACTGCCCCCCCCAACCCTGCTTTTCCATTTCCCTCATCTATCTGCCCTTCTTTCATTTCCACCACTTAAATTTCATCCTTATGTCTGTAATTAGATGTAAATCCATGCTTTGCAAGGACTCGAGGGGCTTTGCTTTGACCTATTACCCTTTTCGACATTTCTTTTCTGGTCTCCCCATCTCTTTGCGGCTTTCTTATTTCTATTTTTTCCCCTTTCTCTTTCCTTTGCAACCAGCAGGTCCCGAGGGCAGCAAGTGTGTTCCAACGCGCCATAATTCACAGGCAGCAGCCCCCAGGCTGTTAGTGGCACAGCATGTGGTCTGCTTTTATCTCTCTCCTCTAACTCCCTCTCTGGCGAGGAAATAATTCATTATCATGCCTCCATTGATTTGCTCTTTCTCTTGCCTCTTTGGTGGAACATTCCCCCCTTTCTCTCTCTCTCTCTTTTTTCTTATTTTAACACCCCTCTGCAATTTCAAACAAGTGTGTCTCCACATGGATGTGTGTTTGCCTCCCCGTATGTGCAGGCATAGGAGTGGTACTCTTCATCCTCTTTCTTTTCCCATCTCCTCAAAAAAATCCCCTCTAGCATCCACCTTCATCAGCTTTGAAAATGTTCTCTCAGAACAAAGGAGATAAACAGAGCAGCAGAAAAGGAAAGAAAAAATAAAAAGAATTTAGCGAAAGAAAAAAAATGAAGAAGCTGATTCATAGAACACAGAACAAGTCAACATGGAGGGAATACAAGCACATAATCTGCAATAGCTGGATAACCTCAGCTTTTGGGCACTCTGCTGTTACAACACTTGTGGGTGAGGTAGTAAGAAATATTTCTCATAGATGTGCTCAGAGGACGTGTTGTTTTCTCTGGGCAAACATCTGCTCTGTGTAAATCATCAGCGAGTTGGTCCAGATGGCTTGGTTATAGTGATAAGGTTATGTTTTAGTAAGACTTGTTTTCTCCTGTGTTTGTACCCAGGAACTGACGTAGCTAAGCTGAACTCAAGAAACAAACACTAAGATCTTATACAGGGATGAAAGAGAGTGGAACAGGGTAAAAGACAGAATGATTGTACAAGTAAGAAGATGTGGTGGCTTCAAACTTATTTCACAAACAGCCATCCAAACCCAAACAAACACCTTGGGGGCTTTAAATTTTAGGTCCTCCATATTCACAAGGATGAAACTGTTTTGATCAGAGTAAAAACTACAAACTTGGAGGAGCTGCAAAACAATGCCAATGTTAGCCCTATGATGCTGCCTGTTTACCAGGAAGAAAAGAGAGAATAGGATTCGGGTGGAGGCCAAAAGTATTGTGAAAGGAGAAGGACAGAGAGAGAGAGAGGATTTAAAAGAGCCAGTGATGCTTAATTAAACATTTCCACATGTTTGTCAAGGTCTAGGGGAGTACAAAGGTGGGGTAAGCCAGAAGGATAGGGAGTTATTGGGGACCATGTGGAGGACAGAGATGGATCAAAAAGAGAGTAGAAAACAAGGGTAGGTAATACACTATTACATGTTTACAAGAGGCTGTGGCAGCAGTAAAGACTGTGGGGGAAGATGTGGAGAAAGAAATGAGAAGTTGAAGAAAGATGTAAGAAAACAGGAAAGCAGAAGTGAGGATGGAGAGAGGAGGTTAGGCATACATACAGAGCTTAGAGCAAGAGGAAGGAGGAAAGATGAAGGGCAGATGGGATGGACTGGAATGATTATATACATGTTTTTACAGTCGTTCTACACAATCAGAGAGAAATAGTAAATGAGTCATACTTCTTCTTGACTCCCTGAAAATGGGAGTGTCTGGTTGTACTTCAGTTAGACTAAATGACACAGTGGGGGAGTAGGCAGAAACAGGCTATTTACAGTTGTGAATTTGTGTAATTCAGTAAATCCTGCACTCGAACAATAATTTACATTTGTATGTGTGGCGCTCTGCAGGTATCCAAACACATCACTTTAAGTGGAAAAAATCTATAAAAAAAATATGTGCTTCACTCCCTGTGTTTTCTGTTTGTGCTTTAAAATCAGGCAGATTTTAGAGGGACAGTACAGTACAACCCTTGGCTAAGGTGAGGAAAGATGCGCTGAATAAAAAAACATAAGTCATAATGATTAGCATTTTTAAAACTAAAAATAATCTCTGGATAAAACAAAGTATGAACCACAAGCACAGAACAAATTAAAATACCAATGCCAAATTGATGTATTGGCCTTAAATGTCAACTAAATGTCAGCATCCATTTAAAAACAGTTGATTTATTAATAAATGTACATATTCAAAGTCTAACTTATCAATAATGTGTGTAGAATTGACAAAAAAGCAAATAATCTTAGCTCTGTTTCCATTTTTGTACTCCCTTATTGTCAATGAGGCATTCATAGCGGTACAGGCCCACACACACAACAATACTGCAAAAAAGAAAGTACTACAACAAGAATTTCTCACTGGTTTTACAGACCATCTTTGTTAATCACATAGGTTTAGGTTGAACTGTTTGTTTGTGGTTGTGATTAGATAGAAGTATTGATTTGTTTCCACACAGCAAGCCTGATTTGTGTAAGAATCGTGTTACTGCTGTTTAAGCACTCATGCTAACAGCCAATATCATTTAGTGGCTTTCAAAGAATTTCCAAAGCCTAAGTTTGATTTGTTTCGGTAGACCTTGAAACTGCAGCTTTGACAGCTTTAGAAAAAGCTGAAATAGTCCAGCATTTTGAAGTTCAGGTTTACATGAGAGAGAGTGAGACAAAGAAGGTGATGATAGAGGAGCAAGTAATCCCCAATCTCTAAAGTCTTTATTCTCAGGAGTGTGGTCTGATTCTGCAGCTCAGCTCAATGTTGCATGCTCCTGGCAGATTGTTAGTACTCAGCATCTCCTGTGGCAACAAGCTCCTATTCAATCCAGTCTTCTAAAACAACATGTGCTGTTCGAGCTGGCTTCAGGGTTAAAGCTCAAAGAGGGTTTTTGTACCAAGATTATGCAGCATTTTTTACCTGGCTAAATCCTAGTTACAAGCTATATGCATGTGGGACACTTTGATATGATGTTGTACTACACATTTGGAAGCCAGAGAGAATTTCAGAAGCTTTTGAGCTTGATGCCTTAATGTCTTGAACCAGCTGTGAAAATCAGGATTGCACTGGGCTGTAAACTAGTAGACATCGTCACTGGAAGGCAGAGAGGTGTCCCAAACCAGCTGCCAGTTTGTCACTGAATTGAAACTAATGATTGTAATCACATCTCGGACAGAACACACAAGTCTAAGTACATTTCTCCATCACACCCTGCCTCAGATTTATGTTTATTATTTCAAATTTAATTCATATTAAATAAAACATAAACAGTTTTGATGCAGATTTTGAGCTCCATGATGAATCCTTATCATTTGGTTTTGACCAGTTACAACACCTGTTATATTTAGGTGAGTCAAGACTATGGGCTGTTCATTTTAAAGGAGAATGCAATGTCAGCTTAAAGGTAACAAATAGGACAGAAACTGAGGAGGCAGAAACATCTAGACATGTTGATGTTGATGAAAAAAATCTGTTTTATAAACTATGAAACAACGTGTCACAATTTCACTTGTAAACAGCAACTCTGAATGACACAAATGATGAAAAAAGAGGTATAGAAATTTGAACTGACTAAAAATACGCATTTAACAGACATGTCAAATGGCCTTCACAGACTCCTTTTTACGATCAGCCTGTGACTTCATACAAAGAGACAGCTTGTCACATTGTTAATTTATGGTCTGATGAAGGTCTATAACAGAAATTGAGGTGCTTCTTTGGTAAATTTTACACTGACAACATGCTGGACCTTCACATTCAGATAGAGAGAGTCAAGGCCAAAACCCAAAAACAAGGACTGGAACAAGAATATCAGCATTTGGACAAATTTACAGGTGTCATGGCTTCTCATTTACCCAGTCCTTTACATCTCATAATGGACTTTGATTTAAAAAAAAAGGCCTGAGCCTGCCATGACTGAGCCTCTGTGTTGTCACCTCTTTGCAGCATGCAGAGCTTTAGGACAGAAAATTAGCCTTTGGTCAGATTGCTCCCACCTGCATTGTTAGTGTGACAGCCAGTGTGTGACAAACATTAGCATATACTATCTTCTGTAAACACACAGGTCACTTGTTTCTTGCGGTCAGATCTGTATGAATTAAGTCCAGTTGGGAATAAAAACCCACATCTTCCTCACTTTGAGCCAACAGTTCTTCCCTCCGGCCTCTGTGCTGCTGTTTAATCATTGAGCATGCAGGAATTTAGCCTAAAACTTTCATAATTATTTTCAAAACTCCTGTCATGCTTGGAGGATCCATAATAATTTAGTAGTGTGGTGTAGACAAACTTTATTCACCCATAATTCATTGCACAGTAGAGAGAAAAAGAGATTGAGGAAGAGTACTCCAGGGGAAAATACTGAGCAATTAATCAACTTCATCAACTCATCAGTGGCTTTTTAAAAACCCTGTTAGTGCTTATAATGGTACCATGTTACAATGCCTTTTAGTCTGCTTTTCTGCTAATTAATCAGCCCACATTTCACTGAGGTATAAAAAAAGACAAGAAAGATATTTTGTATTGGAGACTACTGAGAATATGTACTGTTTAGACTGATCTTTGTTAGATAAAATGTCTTGAGTTTTAAAGAAGGCTTCTATTATAGGAGTATTGGCGTTATTAAATCCCAAACACTAATTCAAAGACCATGACTGCATTAGTGATCTTTTATGACATACCTACTGATGTATATTTTCAAAGTTTTTACAAGAACCAGTTGTAACTATTTAATGAAACAATATATATTATCCAATCATGTATAAATACTATATGACTATTTATCTCAATCTTAGGAAATTTGCAGGAATTGTCTAGATGTTAAATTGATTGATTAATTTAACAGATATTGTGATAAAAACAAGGATTTTGGAATAAGAAAGATAGGGATGTTAAAAATTCGAGATTGCAACATAACTTCATACCCTAGTACACCCAACTGATTGCTGCGACAGAATAAAAGGTACTACAGTTGACAAATTTTATGGTCTCGCATTACATATCATCATATTTCTCAACCCTACTAAGTTCCAGAGGTGACAAAGTTAGAGATTTTTTGTTAGAATCATGGATGACTCCAATACTTGCCAAGTGAGTTGCAGGCATCAACTTGTGCAGCAAGTCATCTACACCACATCCAGTGCAGCTGAAAAATACGACTGTTTTAGCCTATACCTTCCAGGTGTTAACATACAGAACTACATTAATGTGACATTTAGTATTGTTGAGAAAGCAGAACTATTGAGCCACGCACACATAAACATTGATTTCTTCATTGGGATGTTAGCTCTGTTAGTGCTGCACTATGCTTTTTATGCTTGTAGGCCACTTCCACTGCTGGAGGACTGATCCTGTTTGTATGATGTGTGAGAACTGACACCCATGTCTGAGAATGTCCTGGAGCTATGTTACATTCTAGTTTTTTTAAGTTGGTAGTAATCCTAGAGGGGCTGTTAGCAATTCATGTGCAGTTTCCAAGGATTTACCTGCTAAAAGTTATTATAACTTAGAATTCTTAAAATGGGTTTAACTGATAGTACAAGAAAAACATTTATCACTCTTATAAAAGCTTCCTGTAGTTTATTCAAATGTGATCTTCCTACATTACCAAAGCAGGATAGATATACAGCAATTTTTAGGGCAATGGCCTCTGTTTGGAAAAAAAACCCTGGATAATTAATTATTTGAGCATACAGGAGTTTCACATGGACAACCTAGTTTCTATACTCTACAAAAAGCTGCTCAGTGATCTTAAAATGTGAGGAGTTTGCATTTTCATTTGTCTGAGATAAAAAACAGCACCCATTAGCTTTGGCAAAAGACTATAATGTTTTATCAATACAAGAGCAGAGCATATAAAATCATTTGAGTACACCTTTTGTGTTCAAATAAGAGCACAAATATTGATGTCTCTAGATTTATTTATGTCAGTTTCTGTTTATCTCTCACATTTAGCCTTGTCAAACATTGACCTCTTTCTTTCACTCTAAAAAAACATAACCCCTTTAAAATGTACTGTAGCAGATCAAATGCAAAAAACAGTACCTAATGTTTTGCCTTTACTGCCTGGCCTGTCCAAGCTCAAGAGTCCATTGACCTCTTTAACCTTGAAGTGGTTTCTCTGGGGAAAAAAAAGCCCGGATGAGAGGTGTAGATGAAAGAAAATGATTGGTCTTTGTATTCCTCTATCAGCTCCAATCAGACTATTTTTGGTTGACATGGCCTCTGTCTACATCAGAATATGTGCACAGATTTTTATTTCTTCCCAGCACATAGGCTAAGATGCGTGCATGCACATTCAAACACTTACAGTAAAATCCTTTGCGGATTCATCTACCCAGGTACACATATATAGGCACCCTCTCGTAGTTTAAAGTAGGTTTGCAAGATAAGTGACAGGAAAGGGAGGTAATGACAGGAAAAAATTCTCTGTTAACACCTTAAAGTGCCATTTCCTGCAGTATAAAGCCTTCAGTCATGACCAATAAAGCTGCTCTTTCACTATAAAACTCAGTATACACCATATATTACATTATGTAAAGAGAAGAATAGGAGGCAGTGCATGAGGGAAAAAAAGTAAGTGTTTGTGAGAGAAAGGAAAAGGTAGACTAAGAAGCAGAGAGAGAAAAAGCGTAATGATCAAGTCTGTGTCTGAGTTTGTTATCTTACACGTCAGCTTACTGATGTTTCCATAACTCTGGTCTTTTTTTGTCCTCCCTTGGGCTGCCCTGTCACTTCATTCTGCATTAAGGACAGCAAAACACTTGTGAATACACTGAACTGAATTGAATTAATACGTCACAGGTTTAACTCCTTCAGCATCTTTAAAATTTCATGTAAAAAAGCAAAGTAAGTTCATTGTAGAGGCACAGCTAGAAATATAGAGTGAGAGGAGCAGAAAAACTACACATTATACAGAGAAATATTAGCTTTTTTTGCGAATAAGCAAATGTGACTCATAAAAGGGAAGCTAAAGGGCAATTAGAAAGGTGAGCCTTCAGTTTTCATCAGGAGTCATTAGCAACATCATCAAGCATTTTGTGTTTTATTAGAGAAGGTAGTTTAAAAACACCTACACAAAAGGCGACCATTGATTGCAAAATGATGTTAGAAACTGAGCACAATTACCTGACAAGTATTCTGCTCAGCCATAGAAATCAGTTTACACATTATTAAACCATTATTTAAACTGATAGCTAACAGCAGTCAACATTACACAAGCTTATCACTTTCATACTGTCTAAACCAAAGTTGAAAAGCATCATGGACAGAGTCTTCATGCTACT
>JAPZDY010000006.1:17552631-17573234 GCA_029783645.1 Ctenochaetus hawaiiensis | reverse complement strand
CACAGCTTTTTGCAGGATATTCTAGATTGCTGTTATTAGATCCTTTATCCTAAAGGTGTATCCTTTATTAAATATTTGAGTACTGAAAAGTCATTGTTTATTGTTTCAGTACAGTGAGTGCTTTGTGTGTAAATGTATTGGACTTGCTCAGTGTTGCGCTTGGATGGTTCCATTTAGATTTCTATCAGGTTTCTGTGTCTCTTTATTTAGTGAACCGAGTATATCCTGTCCCCAGTCAATATTAACCCAAGGTCACACACTGACATGTCAGTGCTGACGTGCCTGAACTCCACATTCACATAATATGTCACTGTCATCAGCACACATACGTTCTTCTGCCATCTAATAACCTGTGAGGTTTTTTTTTTCAAAATCAAAACAAATATAAATTTTGTTTCAGCTTTTATTTTCATCTGTATGTGAGCATATACAGAAAAAATTAAAAGAAAAGAATTATGTCGTGTTGTGATGCATAATGAGACTATATCGCATATGATGCAAGGGGTAAACTTTGTAGCTTACTGTGCTAAAAAAACCTACATTTTTGTCCCTTTAAAACATTGGGCCCACTGTAAGTTTAAACTGAGCATAAGAAAACGCTTCAGCAGATGACAAAGTTTCCTGACTGTAACTGTGACTGTAGATTTTGTGCCTGACCACACAGCTTGGCGACAGATACTATTTATGGTGCCAAGGGGAACCAGTGAAAAATAATTCTTAATTTGCCGTAAAGGTGAATTGAATTGGATGGCCATTTCAATGAACATAAATTTCCCTTAATGAGAAGAATGATATTTGGCTAGCTGTGTGTCCTCTGACACGCGGTCTTTTTTCATACTGGATATCCTTCAATCCAGGACAGCTGTTTATCCTCCCCGGTCCCACTAATAACACGTTGGTCACGTAGAAATGTATTAAGCTTGGCTACAGTTCCACTACATCAGCACACTCACTCTGATTTGTGATTTTCTCTGCAATCTTTTTTCCCTCCGTCTCTCTCCCTCCTCTCATTTCTCTAATCTCTTCGTCTTACTCTTGTCTCTTATTTGCCTCTCTGGCATTCGTTCTCTCACTGCAACACAAATCATTTCCCTTCATACTCTCGTTCCAACAGAGGTTGTGCAGCTGAGCCTGGCAGAGGACCAGCGGATCACCGTCTCCACGGTAACAGTGGGCCTCAGCGCTGTCCTCACCTGTGCTATCCAGGGGACACTGCGCCCGCCAATCATCTGGAAGAGGAACGGCATCATACTAAACTTCTTAGACCTGGAGGACATTAATGTGAGTGCATGTTGTCATTTTCTTCATTATGGTTGATTCTGAGTCTGTCGCTGTTTGTGATGACAGAGACTGTGGAGGTGATCATGAAGGCTAAAAAAAAATCTGATGTGCCTTATTTCACAAACATATGTACTGTCAGCTGTTGGTTGGTTGATACTGGATTATATAACATGGAGGTTTTAGATACGAAGCCAAATAAGCAAAAGAAAATCCAGAAACATCTTTACATTCTTATGTACTGTTGGGACTGTCTGTGTAATTTATCTAAGACATTTGTCCTCTGCTTACGACACATCACTGCATATTAATAATCAGTAGCTGTACAAACTTAACTTAATCATTATTAAAAATGTTTTTGGTCACAAGGGGCAGCAGAATAATAGAACTCTATGTTACACAGCTGCAGCGTACAGTGTTATAGATTTCATGGCTTATGTGTTAGCAAATTACACATCAGAGGACACAACATTATCATCCCACTGGGATTGTGTTTGTGTTTACATGGTGATGTACTAGACAGAACATTTGCTGCAAACCTGAACTGTGAACTTAAAGAGGTGGTAAAATTTCTCAAGGAGCTTACAACAGTACACAAATTATTGAGCCAATATTACAACAAATACTTTAATTTACATTATAAACTGCCTGATTTATATCTACTATTATTGATATTTGTTTACTTCAGCAGCAAGAGGGCACAGTTAGGGGGTCTTAACATTGATTGAAACAGCAAAACATGTATTAAGCCCCTTCTTTAACTTGAAAAATCACAATGCTGTTTTACAGGTGTTATGAGCTCCGGGCATTTTTCAGTTAGTTTCTAAACATGAGCACATTACTCCTTCTTTGTATTTCCACTCTGTTTGCAATACTCTTAAAATTCTGTTGATATTCTGGGAGGTGTGCAGGGAATCTTACTTCCCTGACTCAAAAAAAATCCCTCTCCGTGTGCAGTCACCATAATCAACCATATGCAGGCGTTTAGACAAATCTTTGTAGACTTTGGCAAATTATTAATTTTAGACAAAAGAGACTTGCAGCCACAGAGACATTGTGACCATGAATTGGCCTGGAGCAAGAGAGGACTTAAGGAAAGGTGGAAGGAAAAACAGAAGCACAAAAAAATCAAGGACAAAACAGAACGAAAAAGTTTTACTTCCCAAAATTTGTCCCCCAGCCTCAGTAGAATTACAAAAAAAAAAAAACTGTAGAATTATGGCTTGCTCAGTGCTTAATGAACTATGTGGCCCCGCTCCTGTTTAGACACATCTGCTCAGGTGACAGCACAGCGCCGGCCTTGCTTTACCCACCACCGGATCACAATTCACTAATTGCATGTTAATGAGCGGCCTTGTTGGTCTGCTGTGATGATGAGTCGATAAACAATGTCAAGCGTTCAGGTGGAGACTGGAGGAGAGGTGATGGCAACAGAGGTCCCTCAGGCTCTTGACCTTGCATAATGAATTTCCACAGAGCGCAATGATGTGAGTGGTGGAGGCAGAGAGGAGCGCTGTTTGTGTTTGACTTTCTTCTCAGTCCAATAAAGGATGAACCTAGAAATCCCTGAAATAATGAAAGTGATAACCTCATTCCTTTACTGTGTGTGAAATTTCTTTTTAATTTAAGTGCTACCTGTGCACACTGGATGTCAATCACACAAAGAAGAACTTGAGAAAAAACATGATAAAAAGAATTTTGAAGTGTTGGTCAATTTATCAGGTCAGACAGCTTCCTTTTATGAATAAGGTTTTGCAATTTAAAAGTCTGCTGGCTAAAAAATAAAATACAAAAAAGGCAGAAGATAACATTCAATTTCACTGGATATAGTGCATATTTCATTGTAGGGATCTAGGATTTAAACGTGTACATGGTGAGAGAAGGGGGGTAACTTTAGCCATCCATTAGTTTACTCACTTATCCTGTAACTGTGCTGGTTAGAGCCAAACCCAGCTGACATCAGGCTCAATGTGCTGCCCACCCTCCACATGTACTTTCCTTTTAGTGTTCTGTTTTCCTCAGCAAACTGTGTTGTCATTCAGCAACAGTTGAAATCAATCTGCACCCTGGTATAACCCTTCAACCAGAGAGCTGAGTCTTCATTACAATCAGTCTCGTCTGTCTACTCTATCATAGTCTCTTTGTGTTCTTTGTTCCCCACCTGCCCTCCTTCTCCTCCATGCTACCGTTGTCATTGTGTTTATTTTGCTCTGTTTGTCACTCTCATTCAAAACTGTCTATTTTACATTTTGAGTGGAGCTGTGCTCTGTGTATATTGGATAGTTCAGACCTGTTTCACCAGGTCTGATTGCATGAGAAAGAGACACAGGCAGTACTACTAACAGACATTGACAGAACAGCAATATAATCTGCTACAGTTGCTTAGACTGTTGCCTTCCATCAGCCAAAGACGGACTGAGGTTGGAAAGTGACTCACTCCCAAATTAAATGAATAATGTATATTCCTCTTATTAAAAACAATGACTCCACCGCTACTGTGCGCATACACTGCTACTGCTTGTGAACAACAAATGTTAATGCAAGCTGATGTTTCTTTGCATCAGTACTAGTGTGTGTTATGAAGCACTGTTCATTATTATTGAAGAATAGGTCAAAGAAGACACTTATTCAAGTTCTACGTCTGAAAATTGAAACTTCAAGTAGGGACTTCAATTTTAATAATTTAAATGTGGCCACTGACCATCTTCATGTATAATTCTTCTCTTCCCATTACAAAAAGAATATAATTTAACTTGAATGAAAATAACAGCCCAAAATTTTCTGTGTTTTTTCAGTGTACCATCACTACATTTCATGAACATAAAATTTCTATTCCCATTATTAAATGCTGCAAGGGGATATTTTAATTCATTTTTTCTTAGTCAGTAATCACACCAGCCCACCAGACACAATGCAGGCTCAGTGATCGAAATGAAAAACAAAGTTGTTTTTCGCTTTTTTTATGCAAAGACTGTGCCTGACTTTGAATAATGTAACTGATGCTTTTACAACTTATACAACTTAGAACTATGAAATGTACTATGTAGACTATGGCCTCAGCCACGTTACATTATTGTCAGGCATACCTGCAGTCCAACTAACTTCCCCACACTATAAACTTACAGTCTTAATATAAAGGTCTAAGTTTTTCCTCCCTTAAATTAAACACCACAGTTAGATTTACTCAGTTGATTTACCTACTAATGACTAAAAATTTAAGGTTAGAATCCAGGACATATTGATTGATGAATTGAAATAATCAACAGGAAACAACAAAAAATAGCTAAGATATATTATACAGTATCATGTGTATAAAATATAATCTGCCAATTATGTTAAAGTTGTACATTTTAGCCTAAATCTTTCATTCATTTTCATTTGCCCTCACTGCATTTGAATCTCTCACCTTAACACCAGATTCGGAAGTGTAAAAGCTGCCTCAACTCCCCTGTCCTTCTTACAAGGAAATCATATCACTTAATCCTGTCACAAAGCGACCCTTTGTCAGATCACATTAATTTCTTCTGCCCTCAGAACGAGAGCAGCCATTTGTGGTTTTCATGTCACGGCAGAGCTGCATCAGGACATCTGCTCTGCCACTTGGTGGGACAGCAAACTATTTAATGCCTTAATCCACCCTAAGCTGTGGCTGGAACCCCCTGGTGACTGCTGCATGCTGCACCAACAACAACCAGCTCCATTCATCAACCTAATGGGCTTTATATTTTTAACCCTTGCCATTTATCAGGCTGAGGCAGGGTGATGAGGGGAGAGAGGAGGATCAAATTCCCCAACGCCTGCTTCGTCTCAACAGGGAAACCGTTGATTCATGGTCTCCCTTCCTTTTCGCATCACTCTTTTTCTCTCCCATCTTTTCCCATCACTTCCTGCTGTTGTGCACCTCCTCTCCCTGTTCTCTATGCATCCTTATATATTCTATCAGGCTACTTTTATTTGTTCCTCACTCCCTGTGGCTCTTTCATGCCCCCCATTCTTCACGACTATTTCCTCTCCTCTCCCGTTTTTTCTTTCTTCTCTTCCTATCTTGTGCTCTCTCACCACCACCCTTCCCTCTAATACTTAATTTTCCTCTTCCATCTCTTACCTGTGTTACAGGACTTTGGGGATGATGGCTCCCTGTACATCACCAAGGTGACAACCATCCACATGGGAAACTACAGTTGCCATGCCTACGGCTATGAAGACCTCTATCAGACACATGTGCTGCAGGTGAATGGTCAGTAGTGGCTCATTTTTTACTTACAGTGGTGGGAGAATTGTGAACAAAATGCTTTAGCTTTTGTTTGTGCTACTCTGTGGTTCCCCAGCGAGGGAAATTTTCTTCCGGCCTGCTCTGTTTACAGAACAGAACAGTTACAGAACAGCCTCAAAGGCAGTTCAGCCAACATGCCGTTGATTGAAATGTCTGGAAAAAGAGACACCACATTTACATTAAGAGCAACACTGTCATGTGGCTGCCTGTCACAGCCTTCTCAAAGACTCAAGTACCTCTCATTGTGTTTCATACATATACTTAAAGACTGCTCGAAGAAATTGTTTTCCCAGCAAAAACAGTGCTTGAATAGATTCCTCACATATGTATATTCATACACAGGACATAGGGATCCATCAGCTGGCAATGTTTCTGCTACATCTTTCAATTTTCATCAGATTTGCCCATTTTTGACACCGTATTACTTCACTCTGAGGTGTCAAAAGCTAGCAAACCCTTCAGATGTTTCTTCATGTTACTGCATAGCATGTTGGGTTTTTTTAGAGATTAAATGTACTAAAGATAAGTTTCAAATTTGTTATCCATTAACATCCAACAGGTGCAAAATAATTTTTTTAATCAATTAATCATCTTAGAAGTCATTTAGATGGGTTCCCTATGTTATCAAATTCTCCTTGTAATTAAGTTATGAATTTGCTTGTCAAACTGATTAGTTTTCTTTCAGATAAAAAGAATCCATGTGGCTGTGTTGTTTACACAAGCAGCACATGGCATCACAGTCATCAAAGCATCACACTTAAGTGATTCATGGCAGACAAGTGAAGCAGTTGATTAAGTTTTTTAAGCTAAAATACATCTGAAAACAAGCAGAAGCACCGCGCTCACACTGAGGCAAAACCTTCAAAACAGTGTTTTGCTTGTATTTATCATCTGCGTAAAGGTCTTCCTTTCCTCTGCCTTTAAACCTTAGAGTTATTACAGGGCATCTCTCCAAAGAAAATTCATGGAGGACGGATTTTAAAAGCCCTCCTACCTGTAACATAGCACATCACAGATATAAAAGACAGCCATTGTCTTATTTCCATTCTCTTGTATTAGGGGAGCAAAGGAAGAAGAAAATGAATTGAGTCAGTCTCTTTTGATTACGAGAGACAATGGGCATGATTATTTTGTTTTTCTCAGATGCTAATTAAATAGAACTGAAGCTGCATTTTAAACACTGAACTAAAGAAGGAAATAATGTAATCAAAAGGGAATCATGGAGACTGAGAAGGGTCCTGAAGGGTGAGTTATCAGGCAACTGCAATTACCAAATATTTGTGTTGGGAATTCAAGGTATTTCAAATGAGACAGGACGAGGTGAGATGAGGTTGAATGGAAAGGAGCCAAGTGGCGCCTTAAACTAAGAGGACAGGTTGTATTGTATTGTATAAAAGCAATAACACCAACGCAACCTTTTTAACTGTGATGAGAGGAGTGACAACACTGCAGATTCAGTATCAGTCAAGTACCCATCGTGCAGTCTAGTGCTCGTTTTCTTATGTTATAGCATCCTAGAAAATGGTATCAGTGCTGTTGAAGAACGACTCTGCTGTGTGAAGCACATGTATTAATAAAAATGAAAGAACAGGAGAAATGCTGTGGCAAGTGCTGTTTTAACACAAAAACAGAAGAAATAATATAAGATGGTCAGATTTATAGAGACTGTCACAAGACAGGCTGAAGGTGAGGGATAGGTGTGAGTTTTACTCCTGTCACACATAGTCACTGGACTTGCCCTGGAAGTTAGCAACAGGAAACAAAGTGAAACAAAACGTGAAGCAACCTTAAATAAAATGAGATTACTCTGGGTTTTAAATGTTGTTACATGTTACCTTTGATACTTTTCCACATACTGAAGAGTTATCAGTTAAATGTTGCTAAAAAGTATCAAAAGTATAAGTAGTGGTTGTGCAGTAAAATGTCATATCTGACTGATATCTTTTTTATAAATTTGAATTATTAGATTTAATACTAACGCATTAATCTGGCAGCATTTTAACATCTAGCAGTTGTTCATTATGGAGCTAATTTTGACTTCTTAATATACACTAAGGTGGTTAAGTTCACTTGTTTTCCAACCTCTGAGTCAGACTAAAAGATACACAATAAATCTGGTGAGTCGTGTAAGTAACAAGCAACACATGGGATATTAATATTGCATTCAGGTTAAGGGAGGAAGGTGGAAGCTGAACGGGAGAGGTTAGGATTTGACAGCGAGGTTGAGACTGTGCCGAGCATCACAAACAGAAAAGCACATCTTACCTGTTCATGTAAACTATTACTCCATATTTCATTTCTCCCCTTGATTCCTCCACATTCATTTGCGGTCTTCTCCCCCGAGGTGGTGGTAAGTGGTAGATATGTCCAACATCTATTTCATGGAGGGCCCAAGCTGTAATAAAGCAGCCCCAGAGCTCTTGGATTCTTGTTATGTGTGAATATATTCAATGCTGGGGTGAGACAAATCCCTCTCTGCCCACTGCATGTGTGGGTGTTTGTGCTATATTCCCCCAGGAGTTACAGTCTACCATGAAACAGTGTGTAATTATGTTTTCACTCTCCCCTCTCCGCCTTTCTCTGTTTGTGTCTTCGTTTTGTTTGTGTTTTGTGCGTCCAGTCCCTCCAGTGATTCTGGTCTATCCAGAGACGCAAGCCCAGGAGCCCGGCGTGTCTGCCAGCCTCCACTGCCACGCCGACGGCATCCCAAATCCCAAACTCCTGTGGCTGAAGAACGGCATGGACCTACAGCCCAGATCCTCCAAACAGCTCTCCCTCATAGGTGAGGAGTGTTTAGGTGCTGTGGAGCATGTTATACGCTTTGGCAGATACTGTTTGTCACATCTCGTTGGTGCAGTGTTTTTGACTTGTATAGTGCACTGCAGTATGACAACACTGCAGAAATCCCTCTAAACAAAGACAATGCGTGTGAAAAATGGAAACAAAACTTCAAAATTAAGCTGGTGTTCTTTCAATCAAACTCCATTTTACTAAACCCTCTTGTCAGCAGTAATATTTCGTGTGCTTTCCATTTATTTGCATTTCATACCAAGGTCACCCTCCTCAACTGTCTTTATTTACTCCTCTGACAAAATAAACACATTTATTCTTTAGAAGTGAATGGAAAGGGGGATGGGGAGAGAAGATAAAATGAAATACACTGTGAGCCAGGAGATGGCAGCTACTTATCCAGGCCAGAAGGGTGCTTTTAAAGACACACTCTAGATATTGGAGAGAAGGAGCACAGAATGGAGAACGACTTTGCTTTTTATGGCCTAGTTCTCATTAAGGGAAAGTTTATTGGCTGTGTGTGGGTCATTACCTGTGGTAATAGCCTGTTATCAACCCTGAGACACTCAAACATAGGAGGTTCTGCAAGGTTCACCGACACATAAACACTGCAGTGGCTGAGGTTTCAGATTTTGCCGACTAATGTGGGTAACAGCAAGGGGCAGGAGTCATACTAAATGAAAGAATTTGTGCTTTTTTCTCTTTAAAAACATTTAGGAAAGTGTAGAGAAATGACTGGAAAAGTAGATTAAGTAGAGCAGATTACCATTTTTATCCTGCCATCCCACAAAAGGAGATCAAAGCACAGGCTGAGGAGTTGTGAAATGCTTCTTCATTTCCACATATCACATATAATATAATGAGTGTAATGGAGACACTGTAACAGTGCCGCCTCTATCCTCATATTTGGCTTCTGTAAAATCTGGGCTGCATACTGTCAGCTGACAGTGAGGAGTTATTGATTGTTGGCCACAGTTGGAAAGCAAAAAGAGAAACAGCTTGGTGCTGTTGAGTGAATGAACCCGTGTGCTGGAGCTGATCACGGTCCTGAAACCACTGGAGCCTGCTGGAGATCTTTGCCTGATGAGTCCTGTTGTTTAGTTTGTTATAGAGCAAACCTCAGGGACACCTTGACATGCAACACCATGAATCATCTGTCTGACCCAAAGGCATTCTGGGAGGAGGGAACTTTTCCCTTCAAACCAGTTTTAAAAAAAAGAAAAAGCTTTTTGTCACTATAATCTCTCATTAATCAAAGGTGGCTGCAAGCTGCATTTCTGGCCGATGAACAAAACCTGTGAGTTAAATGCCTATTACTTGTTTAGCAGCAATTATAAAGCCACCAAGGAAATCATAGGTGAAAGTGTCAGTGCGGATGGATTGTCATGACCGTGCATAGTCTCTCCCAAGAAAGGATTTTGGCACACAAAAGGGCACGGTCAAAACACACACCATGTATGGTGCTGCAGAGTTTTTTAAATATTTTGCTAACAGCAAGCATCAGATAATGTAGGGTAAAGATAGCAGAGACACAAGCATCACATCACTTTCTGATCCTCTCTATTTTGTGCACATCTCAGCTGCTTTTTCTTTTTTAACTTGACACTTTGCCAACCTGCCGGGAGGATGCTCTTTAATGTTGAAGTGGTGGTTGACACTTGACTCAGCCTAACTTCATTTCCACTCGGCAAGCGATTAATTGGCTAAAGTTTCTTCTAACTTAAAAACTCTACAAATCTGCACAGACAGTTTAGTTTTTTTGTGTTTTTGTTTTTTTGCTTGACATAATCAGGCTTTAAACACAACACTGACTTTAACCACCATTTAAGTTGATACGGCAAACCTGTAAGCAACAGTAGCCTATTTTTACATATCCAGTAGAACCATTTGCATAGATCTGGAGTCAAGGTGGCCACCGGGTAAAAATAAGTCTAATATACACTAAACCCCTCAGGGAAATATCTGGCTATTTAGCTGTTAAGTGCTCCACTATGTTTTCACTTAGATTTTGGATTTCTCATTATGCTGTCTGGTGCAGGTAGTTCACAGTTTCTATGTAGAGCTGTTTTTGCTGAAAATAGCTGCCTGCTCAGGCTAAAATGCTATGACAGTGCACTGAGAGCTGTCATGTGAGTTGTTATTATTAGAACATTTATTATAGAACCAACCCCCCACCCCCTCCATTGACTCCTGTGCCCCCCACACACGCCCATTTGCCCTTTCAGTATTACAACTACAAAAAGGGTGTACAAGTAAAAGTCAGAATTTAAGACGAAATTACTCAAACTAAAAATCCTTGTCATCTCAAACTGCTACAAGCTTGCAAAATAAAGCAATAAATGGTAACTTAATGAGTGGTTGATTCAGTGGTTTTCAATAAGAATTGATCAGAACATAATTATGAATTAGAAGTAATTAGAGTGGAGTCTCATTCTGTGAAGGCCTGCTTCAAGGCAGTTTTCACTTCAAAGCATTACACACTTTTCCCTGATAAAAGAGAATTATTATCAGAATCCAAAAGACATTTCACTAATGTGAAAAGCTTTGCGTCAACTTCTGTAACGTCTTATTTTACATCCTATTAGGCTTGAATTAGAAGGTAGAGATGATTTTCAACATAAAAAATGAAAAACAACTTATTTTTTGCAAGAGCGCATTATTGTTGTCTGGTTCGTATTTTTGTTCTGCAGCACCTACAGTTACTGTTTTTTTTTTGAGTTCTAACAGGTAGACTTTTTAAGTGAGAAGAAAAGGAGGAACAGGATGGTGAGACAGAGAAAGGGGGGTTGTGGATGTTAGATGTTATAGGTACTTCAAGAGACGTGCAGAAAGGGTTGAAATCTGAAGCTTTCTTTTGTTTTTTATTCAACACGGCCTGTAAGAGCACCACTGTGACTGCTGTAAAGTGTGTGCTGTTGTTCTCAACATAGAGCTACGTACTGTACACAAAGGATCAGAGTGCAGCTGTACATCACAGAGTCTGATGCTACAGAAAACATCAGAGTCTGTCTCTCTGATGATGACCTCTGTGTCTAAACATGGCCAACCTCACCTGTCACCTCCATCCAGCATCACGACTGCATCTTGAGGCAAACAGTGCTGCATTGTTCAGTACGTGGGAGGAAATAAGTGTAGTCTAGTATACTAAAGAAGAGTTCACTCGTGTTCTGAAAGACAAAGAGGCTATTGAAGCTGAATTTCAAGAATATATTTTCATGCTGGAGTAAAAGCAAAGTTACATCATTTTTTTACTAAGCAGTCAAGCATTCAGCAGATAAATGTACCAAGGTAACTTCATTATTTAAATTAAATTCAGACACTTCTGAACTTCTGTTATGCAACAAATAATGCAGAAAAAAAATCTTTTTTAGTTGCTAACATTAGTTTTAATGGCAGGTGAGTCGAAAATATCAAATTTACCGGTTTTGCTCTGTTTTTGTCCTTTTTAAAGGAGGTTTTGGCAAATGACAGAAGATTAAGCAATATTGCCTCTATACTGTGTTCTTGTCTTTTGTTGTAAACCAGCACTACCCTTCCCTTCACAGCTGTGTTTTTACAAACTCACTCTTAGCCAGCCTGTAGCATCCTCAGTTCACTGCGGTCAAGTGAGTCCTCATTTTCCAAAACCTAGTCAAGCCAGCTGCTGCTTGGATTTTGAAGGAGTCTGTCTGTGCTATAATGGTGGCCTACTTGGAGCTGCCAAAAAAGACGACTGTCACATTTCAGTAATCCTCTTTCTCATTTTATAAAGCAAATAAAAACCCCACTAAAAAAAAATCGCAAGTTGTACTTGAAAAAGTCTACATTTTTTTCCTTTTTTTTTTTGTTTTTTTTTTGCTCTGAATGTTATTTGTGGTTTCCAAGCAGTTCCACAGCTTGATATCAGATCACAACATCCATATGGAAATAATAACACATTTGCTTCATTTTGGTACGTTTTGCCATAACTCACACACGTAAATCAGGTTTAGGTTCAAAAGTTTTTTGTTACACTCCACATATCCTCCACATACACTCCTCCATAAAGTTCTCAAATATTGCAGCAACAACAAACTGTTGCAGTAAAACTCTTTTCTTTTCCTTTTGTTTCTCCTCTTTTCATAGCAAATGGCAGCGAGCTCTTCATTGGGAGTGTCCGGTATGAGGACACGGGGGCCTACACCTGCATCGCCAAGAACGAGGTGGGAGTGGACGAGGACATCTCCTCGCTGTTTGTTGAAGACTCGGCCAAGAAGACCCGTAAGACAATATCAGATTTTTTGCCTTTTAATTCATAAAGTCATTGTTATTGTATAGTTCATAATAACATTTAAACTTTATCTCTGTCAAACATCATGCCATTTTCTGCAGAAAGGGAGTTTATAGGATTTTGTATGGGGGTGTTAATCTTGATGGCGGTGCTGTCAGTTAGGTATAATTGTAAACAGTGTTTAAATGGTGGCTAATATGCCTCCTGTTTGGAAAGCCCTTAAAATCCCTCGCATATCTCTTGCATTATTATTGCAGTATCGCTTCATGCCAGCTGCCTGTCAGGTAATTCTGACAGTTCATAATAGAACAGCAGCGAAGCAGCGGTGCAGTGCATTTGAAGTAAAGTTTTCAAGTTCTGCGACAGCTGTTCATGCCAGCCTGGCATCTTTTATAGTAATGCTGAGATGATAATACACAATAGCTTCTTGATGATGTCCCTACTTGACAGACTAGAGGCATCGAGAACATAAATGTAAGTCAGGCAGCACAGTTGCTCATTTTATCCTATTTTTTAAAATCTGACAGGATATTCCAAAAGTTAAATTTACTTCTTCCTGCAGAAGTGGAAGAGTTACTCTGTTCTCTGTTCAGACTGTGGGCAGTGCAAGAGGCTGCACCTAATTTTCAAAAATTTTTAATAATCAAATCACATATTTTAGGTTTCTTTGATATTTGGTATTTCATTACATTGCGTCATTTTGAGGAGTTAGCCATCTGTACCTAGAAAGAGCTTACTGGGACACTTGAAATTACACAGAATAATCAATGACTTGTCCTTGAGTGATCTTTTGATTTAGGGCGGAAATATGATATGTCAACACCAGCAAGGAACACTTTGTAGCTGTCAGATATGTTTTGCTTCTACTTGTCATTAGATAAATTACCTCTCTTTTTGGTAGAAGATCTTTCCTTTTTTTTCTTGAGATGATTTACATTTTTTCCTCTTTTTCCTCTCTTCTTTCCATTGCTCTTCGGCTGATTTTGCAGTGGCAAACATTCTGTGGAGAGAAGAAGGTAATGCATTACAGTTCACACAGTGCTTTTGTGTTCTTATGAATGAGAAGGAAAGTATGCAGACAGCTTTTCATATCATACACATCATATTTACGTACACTTTCAAAGATCTTTGCTTGACTGTCCAGAAAAATTACAAACTCGTTTTCTATCCAGGAAAAAGAGGAAACTTTTACACACAAGCAGGAGTTTTATGCATTTTGCGAACAAATTCAAGACCAAGTGTGGTGGCAACAAGAAACACGACTTTGTGGTTTTCGACAATATACAAATCCATTCTGTCCTTACACTGTATGTATGTTTCCCACATCAGCATAGCCACAAGTACAGTCTTCCACTCCACTGGAGATACCACTGCGGTTTAGAGTGCAATACAAATACAATCTGTTTTGCATACATTAAGAGAACCAAAAGAAGTCAGTTTGCTTTAGAATGCAGTGTAAACGTTTGGATTATATGTGAGTGTTTATCAGCCGCCAGACTCGATTTTGCCTCTTTGACACAGTGTGTGTGTTATGAATGTGCTTGGAAGTGCTTGTTTTGTGTCATTTGTCAACATTTTGCTGTATTTTTTTTTTCCAGCAGTGTGTTTAGACTGTTGAAGAGTTGTCTGGCGTTTTATCTCACAGTGTTACAGTGCAAAAATAATGTGTTAAGAACCTGTCAAACCCATCATCGTAGCTTTTGTCTATGCATGCGTTTTTTAGATGTTTATGCGTGCTGCAGGTGCGTGTTTATGCTCATGTTTATCGTCTCTGCCCATGTGATGTGAACCTGTCAGCAGTGATGGCTTGTTGCTCATCTGGACGTCTTAACATCAGACTGATCCTTGCTAGCTCATCAGCAGCTGTTTCCGCAGAGCAGAGGAGATGTGAAACGCTGTCTCTTACAGGCAGTTTCTTTATGTGATGCCTCTACAGTATGTTGTGGACATGTTGACAGCAGCCTTTGTTGCCATCGTAAAAATGGCTTGGAGCCACACACTGTCCATCCTTGCTAACATGATAGCATACGAGCAGGAGTCTTGCTGTGTCTCCTCCAGCAGGAAAACTGAAGTGCCCATCACAAATGTCAGATAAGATGGAGGAAAGATTTTCTGCTGTTTTTAATTTGTTTTTTTCTTTTTCTTTTTTTAAAGCACCTTGTCAACATTTTTCTGTCTTCTTGTCTCCTCTTCCAGGATTGAGTGTGGGCAACATGTTCTATGTGTTTTCTGATGAGGGCATTACTGTTCTGCAGCCCAGTGAATGTGAGATAAGGAGACACATGAAGCGGACAGAGAGGATTGTTGCAACCTATGTAAGTGCCTATGTCTTTTTGCTATTAGGCTTTATTGCTATAATTAATAAAATTGGATTAAAGTACATTAAAAATGGCCATGTTGCAGGATTTCATTTAATAGATTTCAAGGGGTCGTGTTTGTAACTGCTGAGCTGAAGCCTTTAAAATCAAATTACGTGCCAGGCAGAGGGTTTTCGCCTAGTGTTTGCTTTTACATTAAAAAGGGATGCAATCACACAATCATGACACATCAGGTCCACAGCAAAGATCATCTAACTCTCTTTCATCAAAAGAAAAAAACACCCACCTAACCACCTACCTTTTTTCTTCTTTCCTTACTTTACTTTGCTATACTAGGATTATTTATTGTAAAGTGAATATCAACAAAATATAAACATACATAAATTCTTTCTCCTTTTGCTGTTGTCAGAGTAGGCACCTCACCTCACTAAATGTAATGAGATTACATGTGTCCATTAGTCAACAGCTCACATCAGTGGACTATAGAGTCTATGCTATAGACCCCAAGGCTTTTAATCCACTGAAGAACATCCCTCTCTCAGAGCAATGGGCTTTGGATGGTAGAAGTTGCTTGTTCCTCTGAGGGATTTGGGTTTTACAGGACCCTGTAATTGTATTAGGGATCAATACAAACTCAATAAGCCATGTGTTAGCCAGTTCCTGCTGTAAACAGCAGTTTCTCCACTTTGTGAGGTGGAAACTCTTGAAACACAACCCCTATGTATGTGTGTCCGTGCGTGCGCTAGTGATAACATACCAGTTTACTTAGTATGTGTAAGGAGTGTGTGTGTAAGTGTCCTGTCAGCAAAAACAGCAGGCTGAAGAGCCTGCAGAGGCCATTTGTTATTTGAGTCAAATCTGGATTATAAATGTGTTGATGTCTGAGTCCTAACTGGAAACACTGGTTTCTGAAGGAATGTTTGAAGGACATGTTAGTAAGCACTGTATCGGTTTGAGTTTTTGCAGTTTTTTTCCCAGTTTTATATCATTCTTTGAATTTGTGGCTGTTGTTTTTTTTTTTTAAAAAAAAAAGAATCCAAACATGTCACCTTGAACTGGAAAATTGGCATTTTTCAAAACTTTCTAAAATAATTGTAAATTAAAAAGTTAAAAGATGAATGAAAAATGAGAAGAAACAATATGCTGCAGCAACAACCCTATCACTGAAAATGCCAAATTATCAAGTTGCTGTTCAGTCCAAGTATCTGTGTTCCACTGGTTATTAATATATCAAACGGGGCGTTACGATGGTTTTGGGGGCTGAGATGCGTCAAACCACAGCCCATGACTGAAAAATGCTCAGGGACCTTTGTTGCATGTCCTCTTTCTCTTTTTCTCCTCACATTTCACTTTTCTGTCTCTCCACTTTGTACTCAGTTAAACAGAACAAATGCCCCCAAAAAAGAAACGATTACACCAGAGAAATATATTCCCTCAAATTAAACAAGAAACTGAATCACTCATCTCAGTTGTTTTTAATTATAGTTTTTTGGAATAATTAATTTGACCATTACATTGTTTTGATCATATCATCACAATATGACTCCAAAGAAATTAGATAGCCCAGGCAATTTTTAATTATCACTCAGCACTAATTGCTGGCAGGGGATGATAAATAAAATGCACCAACCTGCTGATCCATGATAGACCATACACCTTGCCAGCCTCCTCCTCCTCCCATCATCCTCTCTGTTCTCTGTTGTTCTTCTTAGGAGGAGATGTGCCCTAAAGGTGAGGGGGTGTCACCTCAGCACTGCGTGTGGTCCTCAGCAGTAAACATCAGGGACAAGTACATCTACGTGACCCAGCCCCTCCTGAGTCGACTGCTGGTTGTCGATATTCAAGCACAGAAGGTGGTGCAGGTGGGTGGAGCAGGTATCAGGCCTGTCGTAGCACACAAAAGAACATGTCAGAAATTATTTATCTATGAATTAATGATAGACATTATAAAATGTGAAAACTTTGCACAATAATGAAGTTAATTGTTAACAACCATGCAGCACTCAGAGTAATGTCAAGTAAGAAACTTTAAAGAAAAAGTGACATGAAGCTCAAGTTTCTCTGGAAGTGGAGCACAATACTGTTTTTGGTGGAATTTTTTTTTAAAACAGATGTTCTAACCTGTTCCAGACATCACTATCAGGGCCCAACAGGGCACAAATGCATAGATCCTTATCGGCTAAAATAAAGCTGATCAAAAGCTGATCCCCTCTTTACTGTCCTTGAATACATTCTGTCCTTCTCAGTCTGCTTGTGCTTCAGTGCTGCTGTCCAAATGGGTAAAAATTAACAGTGAATGTAAAGTAATTTAAGTTTTGACACAGGTCTGCAAAAGGCACAATATATGCTAAACTCTTATGCTAATCATCATTAGCAAAAAGCAGTGTGCAAAACAGGAAGCTTTAGCAGCTTCTAGCTTTGCCTGCGCTGATCCCACTTTCACTGCTTAAAATGACAAACTTCACTGGGAGCAGGTCATATCAGCTGTCAGTAAATCACTGAACATGTTAATTAGTAAACTTAGTGACAGAACTGACTGTCATCTCATTCAAGTGCACTCTGCAGTCAGTGTCTGTATTTGTCAGAGATCAATTATAAGGGATGAACCTTCACTCTGTAACACTGCTGTACAAACGGAAATGGACTGACTGTTTTCTGTAGTTCCCTGCAAATCCAACAGTGACCAGCCTCCCCTCCAGCTGATACCTTCTAGAGTCTTTTTCTCAAACATTATTACTTTTTTACTTTTGCACTGCAGTGTTGTTATTACTGCTAGAATGAAACAAAAGGGCTTATATCCAACATAATAACAAAATAACAGTCACAATCTAAGTCTAATCTATATTTTCCTATATATCTGTCCCATAATCCTAGAGCTCACTAGCTCCACACTACAATACAAGAGCATGTTCCTTATTCCCATGTCCTCCCCATAGATCATCAACTGTTGAGGATACCGACCTTTCGTCTGGAACATGTAGCTTCAGCGTCACATGATATTGTAAATGTAGCCAGAGATTGTATTTTTTCACAACTCGGAGGGCTAACTTTACTTGTAGAAATCTGTTTGTTACAGTTTTCATTTCATGTTCGCTGGCAAGAAATAACAAAAGCTTGACAGACATACCAAGAGATGAAATACTGTCATCTGTTGCAGTTCCACATACAGATTTAGGAGGATAAAACAAATATATTTTATATAACCTGCTGCAGCTTTACATTAACTCGTGGGGAGACACATTCAGAATTTTAACTATATGCAGCCACTGTTTGGCTGCGTGTCAAACAGCATCATTAATGTGAGGTACGTTCAGTTTTGCTACAGACGCAAGAAGACCACATGCAAGGTAAAATAAATCAAATCCACCTCAAGCACTTGAAACAATATGGTGCCCAGGTGGGTGCTGGCTGCCTCACCATTCATCTTGCCTGTAACGGCTGTTTAGAGACTGGATCCCTCAGGGGTTCTTCACAGGGTCAACATCATTTATACTGAGGTACAGGATGAGAGGAAATAGGCCTAACTCAAGGAGAAGGAGGCGGGAGAGGAGAAGGGGGAGATAAGTGAAAGTCTGAGTAAATACAAAGAGAGAGACGACAAAGTGAGCAGGTAGCAGAAAAAATGTCATTATAGACCTCTGAGCTAACCTTGATTCCAGTTTAAAAGAAACCGATAAGGAAGGGTAGATATTACGACACACTTTCATGCCATCCAAAAACTTTTATTTAACAAAAAAAGCAAAGTTTATAAAGTGACGAGAAAAAAAACCTGTTTCATCTAAACCCACTCCCAGTATAGAAGGAGTTATTTTTCTTATGTACTTTTATTTTCAATGAAAAGTATAAGTCACATAAACTAAAAGACTGAATTGATATGGTGAAAGAAGAAACACAGGTGTCTCCTGGCAGATGTTCTCACATCATTTAAAGTTCAGGTCACAACCTTCAGTATATTGAGGCCCACCGACCGCCCATCCTCCTCCTCCATCCAATGCTGTAAAACTGCTTTCTTTTCCTTGATCACCCTATCCCAGTGTTGCATCTACCCCTCTCTCTTTCTTGCAGACTTCCTTCCTGGCCTTGAGGTGCAGAAGGTTAATGCATCCTCCCTTTTTTTCCTTTTCTTCTCTTTGTCTGTTATCCCAATGCTCTTCTTCACAAAGCACCTTTGTCGCCTCCTTTTTCAACAATGCCCTTTAAAATGAGGGAGAAGATGACTAGTCTGAACGCACTTTATCTATTGAACAAAACAATAGCTTTAATTTTTTTAACAGAAAAGTCTGAATCCTGCATTTATTACCACTGTGGAGATGACCGATCCCACTGATTAGGAAGACAGAGCATGAACAAAATGTCCAAAAACCAGATGATCATATTTTGAGAACAGGCAGCAAGCAACAGTTTTCCTCACAAGTATGAAATTGAAGCAGCAAAATGTTCTTGCAAAAGTACTCCGAACTTATTTTTGACTTTTAGCACATACTTGGACTCTAATAAAGAACAAAGAGTTGGGAATGCTTCATACACAATAGGTTTCTCCTAGGATGTAGTTCAATTTAGAGGAAAAAAATCAGATATTTATATCCTCTAAATGCAAGAAATGATAATTTAGTTCCTTTGCTAGTCTTGTGTGACTCAGTTGTGTGGTTTTCCTGTAAAAATGTCTCTTAATTTTCGAAATCTTCGGTTGTAGGCACAATTTCTAGCACACAGATAAAGGCTTTTAAAATATGCACTTATAAAGTCTGTCATTGTGCTCCATGCATGGAAATTGCACCTCTGTTATCTTTTTTAACAAAGGGACCTAACCTTGACTTTGATACATCACACTTGGGCCAACTAAACTCCCAGTGAGCATTAAAACAAACAGCACATTGGCTCATAAACAGGAAGCCAGATGGCAAAGACCTCTGGTTATGTAGCAACTTTCAAGTACTGTGGTGGTTATTTAATATCGTGGTAAATCGGTGTCAGGTGACAGGCTGTTGTTATCTAACTTTCTGTTATGCTTTGCTTTTCTCTGAGCCAAAATGATTATCTTGTTGTTACAACTTACACTCATTTAGGCCAGTGTTTGTTTACATTTTGGCAATTTTCAAGGAATAACAATATGACGAATAGGTAAAATCCTCTGTTTTAGGAAGAGTCCTTTTGTCTTTAACAAATTTATTTCCAGTGGTTTAAGTTATCTCCACCAAAACTTCCAGTCCACTATTGGTCAGTGGTGTTGATAAAAAGATGTTCCTTTTCCTATTCACACTATTTTTGGTCAAGTTAAAAACCCCCTACCACCAGACAACAGCCAAATGTTAACTTTAGCCTTAATGAGATCAGATAACAACATCTGATATAATCATCCACCAATGACATTTACAGTATGCACAGGGTAAAAAAGACAAGAAGCTGATACTGTTCTTAGGACAAACATTGCTTCAAATAGCAAAGGTGACCACCTCGATACTACTACTGCTGTTACTAACACTAGTGCTTTTATGTTAATGGTGATAAACCTAATTTCTGTAGCACATTCCACATGGCAACTGCAGCTTATTGTGCATTATAAAAAAATATTATGTGCAACAAGTGCTTTGTGTAACACAAAATAAATATTTAATGAACCTAAAAGGTTGATCACATTGTCTTATATCATTTCAACATTAACAACTAAACTAGCTTCAGAGGCTAACACAAAATC
>JAPZDY010000006.1:17522743-17542683 GCA_029783645.1 Ctenochaetus hawaiiensis | reverse complement strand
ATACAAGAGTCTGTCGGAGTTCTGGAAGAGAAGAGTACAACTGTAAATCCAGCTGAAGTCTGTGACTGGAATATATCTGCTCATGTGTTTTTGTTTTATTCCCCCACCCCACTAACAAACAGTTGCCCAAATTAAATATTAATAATCCTCTCCTAATAAGTAGTTGTGCCTGTAACTGCCCAGTGCAGTGCAATGTGTAGGGTAGAAACCAAGCTGTCCAAGAAAAGAAAAACATAAAGGCAGGATTGAAGAAGATTTGTCGTTCTTGTTTGTGATTTAGGTATTTGCTGCTAATCTACCATGAAAACCCATTCTGGTATGAAAGCCTCTTTGACGAGCTTTTTCGAAGGCAATGAATTAATGATGATAATGTTTCTTAGACCACTGTTGCACTGAGGAGAGAAATATAATACCTGACATGTATTTATGTTTATCGGATGGACATTTGTCAAATCGGTAGCCCAGTTTTCACACTGTCAATGGAAAAAAGATAATATCTTGCTGTTAGAATATTCCAGCTCTGATGCTTTCTGAAGTCACTTTCCCATCCAAAGTCACTCCCCAATGGCTCTAAATGAGTAATCTGTCCAAGACATGCATGTAATGAAAACATGATTATCAGTGACCTCTCAGTGATCTCTCACAGTCACATTACGGTTTACAGTTGCTTGTGAAAAAGTCACTTTTCTGCCCTCTCATCGTCACGTCTGTCAGCTTATCCCTTAAGGTCGATTCAGCAGTATGACATTGCTACTAGAGCCAAGGAGAGCAAGAACAAAGAGACCGCACCTGCGCTTGCTGATATAACTTTGTTATTGGCTAGCTCATGTTGTTTTGTTTGGATCTACCTTCAGTGTCACATGACTATCTCCGTACCTCTCCTTTAACCCTCAAAGTAAGGGGCTGCAGAGCTGAACCGCTTGGTGTGATAGACATTGATAGCAACCACTGTTGTAGATAACATTGTTCATGTTAGAACACGTTCAGACATGACAAAACTGACTGTACAGTTTTCTTTATGCATTTTGTGTGTTCTGGTTTATGAGGGAATTGTTTTGTAAGAAAAAATCAAATTAAATATATTGTAAAAATCAATTTGAAGTGTCTCGATTCATTAATTGAAACAAACTGCAGCTACAGTTCACAGAAGTCGGTGGTTACTCTGATGATAATGCCACCGCCTGTTTGTTTGGAGTATAAACTCAACAGGTGGCCTAACATAATCCACCTTTAATATTCAATCAGTTATTTGACTGTCTTTTCAGCACAATTACCATCAGTTATTCAAATATTAACTCTCTGACACAAGAGCAATAAATATGAAAATAGAGCTGAAATATTGGTCAATTTTAGCAAAACACACTGGAAAAAAAACACTGGAAGACAATACCTTTGTCTTTGGGAATTTTGTAATTTTCTTAGAATTTTCTGGCTTTTTTTAAACAAAATGTCTAGAAAGCATTAGTCGTAGTCTGACATAATCTGCTTTACAGGCCATATAACTATTCAAACACATTCTTCAATTAAGACCTCCAAATACACACAGCTACTGCTCACCAATCCACCTTCAAAGTGCTAACAGCTGACAAGGTTTGGACAGAGCAACAATTTTAGCTTGTGGAAAAATTTATAGATCTTTGAGCTGAAAACCTGTCAGCGATGTGACATTCGTCCCCTCCTGCCAGAGCCACAGTCATTTTTGTTTTCAGTCCACTGATGAGCTGGAATCGAGCTGGCCTTCACTCCTGAATATTGTCTTTTTGTGTTCAACACGCGCCCGACAATCTATGACCATTACTTACAACACTGCTTTACAGAGGGACGCTGTCAATACTCTCTCCATCAGTGTCAGAGTGACAGAAAAGAGGTGAAAGAGAATAAAAGACTTCCTGGAGCCAAACATCGGTGAGGTAGCAGAATCTGATCACACAGACAATAAACATCCTGTTCACGCCTGCTTCAATTTCCTATAAATCACAACAGAATGGAGGCAGAGAGACAGCAGCATTCATCCAGTCTGCAAAACTGACTGAACCATTTGTGGAAAAATGAGACCACTACACATTCGCACTTCACGTTATCATATCCACGTCATAATCGACACAAATAAACTTATTTTACAATCTGACACCAATATTGGCCGACAAAAATGCAACAAAGATCTTGTCACTCCTGTTTCTGTTAATCATATTTGGTAAATACTGGTTACAGCTTTTATTCCCATTATTATTATGAAAATACTTTGTTTAAAATGCTATTTCAAAGTCACAAAACCAAAAGTCATTTGCACTTGTGACAAGTGTCTCATTAAACTCCACATGAGGTTTAAGAAACTCATGTTCACACCAAGCTTCATGCTGTGTGTGTCTCTTCATTGATCAGTCAGCCTCTCTCTGGTCCACAGGATGGTTCATACTTGACCTGAAACTGCTTGAAAAAAACTAAGGATCTAAGATTAACTGTATCTTAGATCCACCAAGATGCATCAAGCTACCAAGTTTAAATGGGATTATTCATTTTTGCGTGACTACAGAAGACCAATATTACTGATTAAATAGTAAATGATCGTAAATAACCTGGAAACAGATTTGCTTACATTTTCTTTATGAGGTAGTAAGGCTGTAAAATGTTGCCTGGAAAAATCTTAAAAGCATTGTGATAAACAAAAGGGAGAACACCTGCCAGCCTATCAGAAACATATTTTTTCTATCTATTTTTAAAAACATCATTAGTTGCAAACTGTTCTGCATTTAGACATAAGTGACATATAACTTGGAAAAACAATGTTTATATCCTGAATCACTGCCTTGAAATCCCAAAGGAGTGAGAAGGAAATGGTAAGCTTTGCTAATTGAATACATGAGGGAAACTGTCCATGATCAGACGTGAATGAGCTTCAGCTCAACACAGAGGCCACATCTGTAACATCTGTTACTATTTATTGTTACGTACAAGCCTCAGGATGAATCACAGTTTCTCTTTCCGTGCTCTAAAATGGAAAAACAGTAATTAAATCATTTTAATTCATTTCATGTTCTATCCAAAAGACATTAATTTGAACTAAATCAGCCTTAAAATAGCAAATCACGATGCAGTATGAAAGGGATGTTTATGCTCTAAGTGAATTGGTTTATTATCTATTTACCTTCTGTATGTTCAGATACAGAAAGAGTTTACAAAAACAAACACACCGAGCAAAAGCCACAAATCACTTAGTGGAATGAAGCCCATTCTGATTTAGTGATTGTACTGCAGTTAAACATCACTCACTTGAGCCAAACAGAGTCAAAACCCAGAGAAGAAGCCTGGTGTGTCCTCACCAGCATGTGAGGGCCAGTGAGGCTCAAACACCTCAGCAGGCTCATTTGGTTCAATCTCACTCTAACAAGGTCACTAACCTCCAGAAACAAACCGCTGAAAGAGCAGACCTGGGTTAAATATCACTTATTAAGGTGGGCTTTTTTTACATGCTCAGGTGGCACAAATGTGTCAAATTTGATTCCTATATTTTCTGCCAGCAACTGTATAAAAGTCACGTAAATACAAGAAAGAATTCAAGTCGGATAAATATTTTATAAGTAACAACCTACAGAGGCTTGTTTCTACAACATCAATCTAACACAGACAAAAATACCACAATCTGGTCTTAAGGGAAATATGACAAAGATCAGGGTAAAACACACCGAAAAACAAACTACATTCATAGTGGAGTTCTGCTTTGTGTTTCTTCCTTCATGCCTTTCATAAACATGGTCCATATGAAAGTGTAAATGCAGCCAAACCAGCTTAGCTTCAGCAGAGACACACCCATGATGGTGAGTATATTTTCTGGGTTTTTTTTGTCTTGATTATCTTTTGTTTTGGTCCAAAAAAAGACATTAACTTGAGCATTAGAATAAACGTAATGACTGGTAGATTAATTAAGGAAATAAACACAAGTTGGAGCCCTTCTTCAAGTATTTAATGAGCCTGTAATCACGGTATTTAATCACATTCTTTAAAAAAGACCTCAAAAAACACACAGCTGCCACGTGGCAATTCACCACAATACTTATAGTTATTAATATTATTAGCTTATAATTTAATTCTTCTTTGTTTCATGTGGCCTTGATTTATTTTACTGAATTCACACGGCTATTTTTCTTCAGTACCTGACTCATAAACAAAATTACACAGTAAATTGCTGACTGTTATAATGTGTTACCACAACTGTTATAAATACCAATGAATAAACACAAACTCTCTGAGGGATTTTGGTGTAATGAAAACCTGAGTGATAATTAAATTACTCCATCTTTAAAACTGCTAACAGCCAAAACTGGATGTGTCACTGTCACTTGTTTGGCGCTTAAATAGAAAACAACTCAGTGAAATTTAGGCAAGTAAACATTTTTGGTTAAAGCAGGATTAATGTTTGGATTAGCGTTGGGCAACTAATATGAAAAGGCTTTGGTCTTGGTTAAATAAGGAAGCTCTAAGATGCTTATGTTCCCCAAAGCAGAAATTGTCTTGGTATTAGCCAAGAATCAAACCACTCAGACAGACTTTACTGTTCATTCACAGCACTGATCATCATCAGACTGCTGCTGTTTGGTTGTAGTGGATGCACATGTCTCTTTCTGCACAGAAAACATGAAATTAACAGATACTTTTACAGTTTAACTAAAAGACTAGAGCACTTAAATACAGACAAGATGTTCTTTGGCACAATGTGTGAAAATCTTAAAGGATTTGATTTTCCTCAAAAGACAACTAAAAACATCAAACATCCCAAATCCATCATTCTTTTATCATCCCACTTCAGCATGTTGGCATGCTTGCTAATATTTAGTATTTAGCACAAGACTTAAAGTGCACTGAACTGGTGTATATATGGAACAAATGAAGATAGTTAATGATGAATTTCTGTTCCAAATTATGTGCCAATCCATGTGGTGGATGTTGAGATATTTCACTTGGTAAATGGAAAACTATGAACAACTGTTAGGCTGAAGGAAAATTCCCAAAAGTGAGTGGGATTCAACCACAAGACACCAGTAGTGGTGGAGATATTTTTGTCTGGTTGACAGCTATGAGATGACTGAACGAGATAAAGCACAGATGCAGACGGTGGTTTCCTCAAAACCAGAACACCCCTCCATATATCCTTCACAGTATCCAACAAACCTCATGGTACAGCAGCAAGTAAAGGAATAAGGAGCTGTTATACAGTCAGCTGTTGTTGTGGTATGTGGACACAATAGAAACTGAAAGAAAGAGAATCAGAAGTGATGCTTTCATCATCAGAGCTGCTTCTCACAGGAATCTGCCAGGAATCTGTCACCAATTCATCATTCATTGAAACTGAAACAACAAACAAACGGTGATGAAAATTAAAAGACATGTGGAAACCTGCAGTACCGCCCACTGCTGTACATGAATGAAACAACACTCCTGTTCAAAATTACAGTGACCAAAGCACAGACGCTACACAAGAAATGTCAGCATCAGCGTGCATTGATGCACCTGTATTGTTTAGAATTAGTGTCAAAACACACTTATACAGTATTTTTTCAGCAAAGTCCGCCATGAGTATATTGGAATTCCAGGCTACAAAAGTGAAAAAAAATTGCTAGAGAAAAAAGTTTTCATGTTGATGTTTTCACCTGTTGTAACAATAAGACATCTTCAGCCAATCACAACCACCAGCATCACACATGGAAACAGCCATATGGCAGCATAACAACAATGATGAATCCCCTTGTTGTTAATGCTTGGACAAAAGTAAATGTAGATATAAGACCAGTCAACATTTTTTGTTCCTGACCTGACAAACTTGACATAATTAACGCCTCTGTCACATCTGGAACAAAGATAAAGTTTCACCAAACAGATGAAGCCACACAGTGATCCACAGATCGATAACATCCAGACTAAAAAGATCCTGTTACAGCAGAAAATGTCCAGACAATCCAATCCAGTAAAATGTTTTGCTCAAAACACATTATTATATCCATAATACCCTCCAGCTTATGTTCCCACTGCTGCTGTTTGTCATCTCTGAAAATCTTGCTGCTTTATTGGGTTTGTTTTGTAGTTGCCACCTTTCAGAAGACAAAAGTAACTGTCTGTCCAATGGTTGGTTGCATGCAATTAAATAATATGAAAAAAACATAAGCACCTTAAGTGACAAAACCCTTAAATAGTCAAATTGAGCTTGTAGTTGGTTCATATTGTCCAGGTAAGTAGGACTGGTTTTACCTCTGATATGCACCGAATCAGAAATACAGATAAATTCTCTCAGGAGTCTGTGATGAATGTATATTTCATCGTAGCACACAAATAACTTTCAACACATCAGAATGTTGGAGGCAGTTTCTGTTGGTTTCTGCTGTGATGAGGCTGGACCATTAATAAGAGACACAGCAGTGACGCCTTCATCACAGCAGCTTGGAGAAACCAGGTTTCTTCTGACAGAAATTTGTCAGGAACACGTCAGCCGTTAAAGCCAAAGTAAAAAATAACAACAGCCATAAATATGAAATGTCATGGGAAAGTCCACAGCGGTCGGTGTGTGTTTACGACTGATGTGACACTGTGAGACTAAATCACTACCATTACAGCAGACATGCAAGTAATAACCACAGGTATTAGTGCTCGATGTGATGATGGTTATGATGAAGAGAGTGTCAGAAATCAAGGTGTGTTCGGTCACTAATGTGCTGAACATACATCATTCATGGGAGTGGAGTGAAATAAAAAACTGAATAATATTCAAAAAATATATTAAAAAATCAAGTTGCAGCCCTGTGATTCATAACTAGAGGTAGAAATCTGCATCTTTTACATCTGACTAAGATATAAGTTCATGTTTTCTGTGTGAGCTATTTCAAAGGCATTACATTCCAAAATGACAGTTCTGCTGTACTTTTTCTGTTTTTGGACATTTTTAATAAATCCATGACTAAGACAACTGGCCATTGCATACCTGTCAAGTCAACATGATTGATATCTATCATCAGGGACTGAAATCGATAAGCCACCCTCACACTCATAAGCTTTCGTTACAGGATGGTAATCCTGCTGTAAAGCCCCAAAACCCTCATATATGCAATGCTTTGACATCAGTCCCTAAGCAGGTTAAATAAAAAAGTACAGTCAAAACAAAGACCAATCGTCCCCTAATTAAAAAAAAAAAAAAATCACCTCAGCTTTATTTCAGAATATATCAAGGCTTTATAATCTCCTTTGTCAAGTATTCTGGTCCATCTTTGTTTGGAAAGGTGCAGCTTTTTATGTTTATCCCTCTGCTGGACACCAACCAAATGCACACACTCCTCCTTTAATCTTTTTCAGATCCCCTGCCTCTAATACTCCAGAGCTGGACAGAGATAATTGATATGTTGCCTTGCGCTATTGTGTGCATCTCCATGTGAGGACATACAACACTTCAGTTCAGTATAAATTCATTCAGCAGCAGCAGCAGGGAGGGGACCAGCCTCCTCACGCTGGGCCCTGGAGCCCACTGATGGGAACATGGATTACATTTGCACCAATGAACCTGTGCAACCACTGAGACTACAATCCCTCTTCCCTGCATGATAACATCAGTTTTTCCAAAACCAGTGGTATACAATGTTATGTTTATCTTTATATCTGTCTTCAGAGGCGAGGCGAAGCAACAGCTGTTAAATCAGAGAAGAAAAAAGAGGCAAGCTCTTATTTCCTCTTAGCACCAGAGGCTGAGGGGTTGTTTGTCAAATCCAGCACCTTGATTCTGTTTCACAGTGGCTCAGACGATTAAGCTGCATATTTCAGTACTTAGAGCTGATGTGGGGTTATGATGAAAACATTGCATTTACTTTTTAGGCATTTATCTAATGCTGCTGTCAGGAACTATTTACAATAATTGCAAACTAAATTGCATCTACTATCTGTCACAGCCGCACAACAAATGATTTCCATTACTGCGACAGCAAGAGGGACGATATCAAAGTGACACAGTTTAAATATAGTGTAAGCAAGCCTCTATTGCCCATTTATATGTGTGAGGATACACTAATAAACTACAACAAACATTCCAATCAAGGCCATAGATACCTGCAAACACATTTTAACATTATGAGTCTTTACTATTCAGAACATTATGGTGCTTTCTGTAACCATAATGGTTAGAGAGATGAAGACAGGAAGTGGGATTCATAATATTAATAATTTGTTGATTTAGATGTTTTTGTTTTTCAGTTTAGTTCAAAGATTCATAGTTACTGACTGTGTTTGTTCATTTTTTCTAAGCTAACAAGTTGTCGCACCAACGTTAAAACACTTGTTTGATGTTTAGTTTTCATTCTGGCTCTAGTCTGTCAGTCTATATGGGTTCAGTCAACTGCTGATTCAAACAAAACTAGATCTCTAGATCTCTGTCAATAAGCCGTAACTATTTGCACCAGAGTTATCACTTGTTGACTGTTGCTGTGGTTTTTGCTGTCTTCTAAAAAACTTTTATAAAGGATTTAAGCTACTATATATCCCAGCTGAGCTAAAAAATTGTGCCCTCAACTTACAGCTACTTACAACTTCTTAACTGCGTAAAGCAAATGACAGAAACCTTGTACGACAAGTATAGAGAAGTTCTATCTTCCTCCTTTTAATTTGTAAATTACTGGCAAAAATTCTGAGCAACTGATTTATTTGAAGTATTTGATCAAATATTACGACTGTTTTTAGAAGATTTGAAATATATAATAGGGGTTTACATCAACATTTTTACAGATAATGGCTGTGTTAGAACATTATGTAAGGTTATATAAAAAATCAATAGCCTCATAATAAGTGTTACCAAAACAAACCAATGCACTATTTTTTTCAACAGGAATGTCTTTGATTTGATTTTTCTCTGAGAAAAGATAAAATACCAAGTTTTCTGCATATGATACAAAATAGTCCCATGGAACAAATATCTTTTAGTTTATGGTGAAACTCAAAAATAGCAGTAACATAGAAATGTGCTTTGCTGTGGCTCTGTCCCAAACCTATTTGGAACTACTGAGGCTTCTGGCTTATCCCACTTCAATAGGCAGCCATCCAGAGACAGAGCTCCTTTATACACAGCAGTCTGCTGTGTGCTTCGTAGGCGGGAAAGAGGAGACACGTTGGGTTTAATTCATACACACTGAGCTCCTTGAAAAAGTGGTAGATCCACAAGAAGCATCCTAAAGCCCAGAATAGACAAATCTGGTCCACTATAGCTTTAAAGAAAGAAAGTGCAGAGTAGTGATGATTTAAATTTAGGGCAAATGTCATTTAGCTTCCTGTGAATTGTTGTTTGAGGTTAGAAAAGGAATACAAATAAGTATTATTTCTCTTTTTTTAAATGCACAAATTTCATTTCTTTTCATCGATTTAGTCCAGACTGAATATCCAATGTATTGCAATAAAATTTTGCATAATATCCATCAGGCACTGTGGATGAATCCTGATGACCAAAGTGATCCTATTGTTCCAGCTCTTCTACATGCAGGTCAAGGTTTTTAAATTATCCTGAGAAATTCTAAAAACTAAAATGCAAATGTCATGTTATTGTGAGCATTAGCATTGCTTTAGACTCATAGTTGTTTTGCAATTTCTGAGAATTTCTCTGTTTCTTTGAGTTGCAATGAGATGTTAACATTAAGAAAACATCGTTTTTAGAGCAGAAAATCATACATTTTAATGTGATATGCTATGGTGTTTTTTTTACTGACACTAAAAACATTATTTACTTGGTAGGAGAAACACTCTTGGCTTTTATTAGGATATAGCTCCTAGCAAGTGCCATAAATCATTATCATAAGAAAACACCACCCACATACCTCACATACTGAGCCCTAACACAACTTTTTTCACCAGGAGGAAAGATAAACATTTCTGAATGGATCATTTTCTCTTGCCTGCCAATTTGCCTCAATATCTTAAAATGATGAAATGATTCTAATCACTTTTCTACAGAACTGTGACTGAGAACATACACTGATTTGGAGAAGAAAAGTAGTTATTTAGAGAGGGAACAGAGCGATTGGTGTTTTATTGTCATGCATTGGCAGCTCAACTATATACAGTATGGCTGCCGTAGATACATCATCAAAGGAGAGACTGTACCTTCCTCTTCCTGCCTCCCCCTCCACACACTCCATCCCTCTCTCTCTCTTTGTTTACTTTTGCTAATCAACTTTGAGCTTGTTTTCCTCCGCATCCCAATAAATGGCATGTTAATCCTGCTGGGACAGCTGGGTGGAAATGAGTATTGAAAGGAATTAGCAAATCATATTTTAACAAGGATGTCTGTGGAGATATAATGGGGCTTAATGAAAGTAATGTTTTCGCTGATGTGCTGACAGAGTGGCATTCTCCCAGCTGTAGCCCTGTCCTTGCCTCTAGGGATCAGTAAGAGAGAAAACAGGAAGGGAAAAGATATGAAGACATAGACCAATAAGGGGTATTAAGTAGGATATAAACAGCCTTTCACTAACAGGGAAGGAGATGGCATGTTTTATGCAATTACTTCCACCTAAACATAGTTACAGTCTTTAATGTAAAGACTTGACTTCAAAGTACATTAGTGATTGACCTTTAACTAAAATTAACCCGTATTTTTTTTTACCATAGCTGTCATATAAGTATTAACCTTTGCACACAGCCTCTTTATTGAACTTAAGTTAAGGGTCTACATTTGACTGCTTAGTGAACCACCAGCGTAGCTGCCTTAATGTAATGAGCTGAAGTGCTAATGGGTAATAATGGGGTTAAAGCTGTGATACAATTTTAGATAAAAATAAATCCAAGGTAGATGTAGAAAAAGCAAAGGCAAAAATATGAAGATCAAGAAAACTAGAGTTTTAAGCAGTTACAAAACTGAACATGTACGGGGGCTATTAGAAATAAACTGAGCATGTCAGAACTAATAAGCGTCACACAAGTTGTCTGCCGATACATTTATCAATCAGCTTTTATTTTCCTTCTATGACACGGCAAACACCCACTTGGCACCAGTTGAGGGTTAAAGAAAACAGAAAATCCATTTTCAAATCTAATCTTACCAGCTCTGACAGAGGAACAAGGCACAACGGCAGAATGGTGGACAGCTGGGGGGAGGAGAAGCAGGGGAGGGCACTGTCCTCTAATGGATTTTGTGAAAAGAATTGCATTTTGGGCCCGCTGAGGTGTAGCACTTAGATATCCCCAAAGGGTTCGTCTGAGCAGGGTGATGCAGGTAAGCTCAGAAGGTCTGCAGAAAAATGAAAACCTTGACCTACTCAAGCTTTTAAGTAAGGATGGAGAATTTTTGTCATGTGTGCGTTTTACTAAGGAAGGAAATAAAAAAAATTTGTGTCACATGTTCAACAGGTCTTTAAATGACTTAAACATCTACATTAATCAAACAGTGAAATCAGACCCAATGATGGGATTCAATGAGTAAATTTAAAAGTGAGCAGATTTTGATGAACTATGTGAAAAAAAAGATTAGAAGCAACGTACTAAATTAGCTATTCCAACTTTTTCTTTTTAACATTTCTTAACAGTCTTTTTTATTTTCCACTGTAAGTACTAAGATGCTCAAAGGAACAAACTGCAGGATATAGTACATTTTAGCTAAGATCTCTATCTCCTGCAGGGTGAAAAAAGAAGATTAAGTACGAAATACACTACAACTTTCCTGCACCTCTTTTCATCTTTTTCAAGATCTAAGGAGTTCTCAAAGAGTTTTATTGAAAAAAACCTGTAGATAATGGATGATGATGTTGTAGACAGGAACTCTCCACAGCAGCTGGAACAACCATGTCTAAAAAGTGGGGATAAAGTGGTGCTTAAGTACCTCTGAATTTGTCAGAAGCTCTCCAACAAAAGCACTTACAGCTGCCAAAAAAGAAAAATCTCGTTCCATCTCCGCAGCAGAATTTGACTAGTTGGTTGATAGCTGTGTAGCCGCCAAGAAAAGCTGTGGCGCGTCTCCCTGTCAAGATCGTCTCATCCACATGTTTCTGTTCAGACAACTCAGCATAAGCAGGTGTAATCTTCAAAGCGAATCCTGCTGCAATTACACCCCTGAGTCTTTTCACATGCCAGCAAGGAAAAGAAAGTGAAAAAGTATGACTTTCAGCATACTGGCTAAATCATTCTGTGAGGCTTTAAGAGCATATTTTCAGCAACTGAACAGACTAATTACACTTGATTTGTAGCTCTCTGCCTCAAAGGTGTGACAGCTTGATATTGGTTTCAAATCACAAGGTCCAGATGGTTCATGTTTATTCAGTTTAGTGAATCTAAATCTTAAATAGCTAAACACATATGTGGGTACGAAGATACAGACGTCAGACACAAGGGAAATTAACTTTATCAGACTTTGTGCTAAATCCAGAGCTGTGTGCTGATGTTACAGTCAACACAAAGTGAAAAGAGGTCACTTCATCTTCACCCACCTGTACACAAACACCTCTGAGAAATTTAAAGACTTGAAAGTTAATATCACCTTTTGTGAAACAGAATCACAAACCTGGCCTTTTCTAAGTGTTACCACAGACTATGATTGTCAAAAAGCTAATTCTAACGATATGCAGCTGCTAAACAGTTTGTTGACACCAGGAGCTAATTGACAGGTGTAGAAAAGCTCATCCTTGATGTGCTATGTTGCTGCTGAGTGTATTATTGGGCAGGTATTTTATGTTTGCATAATGATAACCAAACCAAACAGAGTGCAAAAAAAATACAATATTGACAGTCTCATTTTCTCTTTGCACAGGTTTAGATTTGTCCAGCGTTTAACACGAGCCATCACTGTCAGCGGATTAATTCATTACACTGTTATCTTGTCAATTCAGTGCCACTGACAATCCATTAGTGCCGAGTCTGTTTGCTTGACAGGTGTGTTGAGGAGTGAAACTGTGTCTCAGCACATTAACGCGTTCTTCAACAGTTAGATATTCACAGGTAGACGGTTTCATCCCGTTTCCACTTTAAAATGAGATGTGTCAAGTATTATATTCAAGTTTACTTTTCACTGCAGGTTTTTTTCCTCAGCTAAAGGGCAGCTCAAAATAACTGCCTGGAATGACTTCATTAAATATTGTGAAGATACATCTAGAGGTCTGTGATAAGTCACTCATATTTATATATATGCACTCATATTTATATATTTATATCACACTTATATTTGTATATTTACATTTGCACTCATATTGATATATATATATCTTTGTTTATGTATGTATATATATGCATATAACCACATACAGTTACTGTTATTTTCCTTACTTCCCAACACTGCCTGATACAACTCTGGAAGCCAATGCAACGAAATTTCGTTCCCCAAATACACTGCTGTGTAATTTGAGTCTAAGTCTAAGTCTAAGTCTAAGTCAGACTGTCATGTTCATTATTCAGAAATTACATTTCATATATTATTACATTTATATCTGTTTAAGTGCCTTCTCAGTATAATCATGTGTTTGTGTGTGAGTTCAATGCATTTATAACTAGCTCTTTTTTTGCTTTGAATATAGTTATTATTTTGTTTCCTCATTTGTATGAATATTTAAATTTTCCGACTGCTCACGCCTACTTTCAAGTATAGGTCTACAAATCCAAAGCAATATTTGGTTATTATGGTCTTATAAATGCCTGTGGACCTAAAACAGAGAGACAGCTAAATAAGTAGGTAAGAGAAACAAGGCTGCACACAACGCATCATGGGCCTAACAGGAAGTGTCACACCCACAGAGCATGACCCTGATGACAACAAAAGGGGGAATCCCAACCCAAAAAGACAGCACCATGGAGGTGGGGAGGACAGAGCCCCTTGTCAGACCAGTTAGAGATGGAAGAAAGGGGAAGAATGTATGCTGACAAGATAAAAAGCCAGCCGAAAGTATCAGTGTGCCAGGACAGCACAGAGTAAAGACAGGCTGAATCTTTCACCAGCTGAGGTGAGCAGGCAGGGAAGAGCCTGAGGAAACAGCTGCTGTAATGTGCTTTCAGAGCTGAGTGGAGACATCACACACACTGTGTGCAGTATTAACTCTAAACGCTAACAGTAGGTTTGTATCTTGTTCAAATTTCCTTCATTGCTAACTGAAATTATATATTTTACCGACAATGTCGTTTATTTTATGAATATATTTCTTGCCTGACTGTTTTGTCTGCCATGTTTTAGCAGTGAAAACTATTTATGTTGCAGCTGTTTGGGGGGAAAGAGAGCTTCTTCATTTGGCTCTCATATCAGCAACAAAAAAAAATGTTATTGCAAATTTGACTAAAGTGACTGTATGAATCTCTAACATTTATACTCCTACTTGCTGGTTTTAAACCGTATATCCATCACTTTTCTCCGGGCCCAGAGAAAAAATGGGAAAGCTTAAATGGAGAAAATAAAAGCAGAAAAAACAAAACTGCTCTTAATAGTTTATTGATGTGAAGACAGGTAGTCAAAAATGCTTGATGAGGCAGAGGAAAAAGACAATGTACCTCACAAGAACAGGACCAATCAAGTTAAAACCCACTGAGTTTACTACAAAGTAGATCAGTTTGTGTTTACAGCACCTTTTCTTCAGATTTGACCTGTATAATTTAATTAGAGCAAAGACAATCAGTGTTGTCTAGCCTGTTTTGTAATTACAAGGTTCTGGAAGGTTCCCATAAAGCGGATGTGTCCGCTTGTGCAGGTTTGAATACAGCAGTCAATAACTCATCAGGGCACAAATACAAACAGGCAGTCATCTGTGAAGAGGAACAGAGCTGCGCTACCTTTCACAGTGACACACACCTCACCTCCAAAATACAATTACACTCTGTCTCACACACACACACACACTAAAGAAGATGCACAAGGCCACATAGGCAAATATGTACAATGCACAAACACACTATGATATGTACACAGAAAATACGCAAATGTACACAGCGCAGGAGTGAGTTGTGAAATCTCAGAATTCAGCAAATGTTTAACAGCACATAACAGAGGAGCCAAAACAACCAGTGGCCACATGATCCAAGAAAACCGAGAGATCCTCGAAGGAATTTACCAAGAAAATCCAAACACTACCAAATGTGTGTCTGCAATGTTTACCTTGAGTTCAGAACCCTCTTAGTTAGCTCTCTGTCATAGAAACTGAAAGGTTCACAACAGCAGCAAAATACATTCAATGATGTCACTGCACCGATTTTTGCCTTTTTTTTTGGATTTATTGACTAAATTCACAAAAACACGTACATGGAAACACATTCCAAACAGGACAACTACAGAAAAATGTGTCTTTACATATCTTTAAGATGTTTAGACTCTTTCTATGAGATTGGCATAACCGTTATTTAAAAAAATCATGGAATAACATCACATCAAAGACCTTAAGAGGGGGGTTAACAGAGGCAGTAGATGTTGGTCTCTGTTAACTATATCTTTTTCTGCTCCAAATGCAAAAATCATAACAACATTAAATAATGTGGGCAAGAGCTTTTAAAATGGAAGGACAACAGAGCAAAAAATCAAAGAAAAACAATCTAAAATGAAAAAAAAGCTCATAAAACTGAGGGCACTACTTTATGTTCTGACAATTCATATTTTATGAGTCACATTACTTTTCTGATCTTGATGGACCTGTGCTATAAATTACCAGTCACCTTTTGTGGAGCCACTTGTGACATATCTGCTAATATTTCACTTTTATTGATTAGCCTATTGACACTCTGTAGAGATATTTACCATCAGCATCATCACAGGTTTTAACTGCAATTCATGTGTGACATAATGGTAGATGAATTTAAATTTACATTTAACTTAGCAGGCAATTGGTGAACTTTTCCTCAGAATAATGTACATGGAGCTCAAAAGTAGAATCAGCTTCAAAACAAAATTATAGACAGACAAAAGCTCTGTTAAGACATGCAACCAGCATCCAAATAGAAAATGAGCTTGCATATCCTTTGTGCTTTGATGCAAAGCAGGAAAACAGTGTTCAAGACCACAGCAAGGTCAACAGTTTCAACCAGGTAATTTACTGAGAGTTGGGACATTTTACAGGCATTTTTAACAAGAGGATGGAAGACCTTCTAACTGTGTTCTGGCAACAAATCTGGGTGTTATTAAGGAGACGACATGAGAGCTTCCAACCGTTTTTCTAGCAATAAAACCAGGTATGATAAGTTAAACAAAAGGCTTGTGTACAAAAGGCTCTGGCTTTGACTTTGTGTCAACAGTTCCCTTGAAAATGTTACTCAAACAGGACTTTATAATCTGTTAAGAACCAATTTCAGAACAGTACAGAGAATGCTGGTCTGCCTAAAAAACAAACTACGCTGCATGAAAAAATGTCAGAGTCTATGATACTTTAAAATTAGACCTTTAATCAAAGGCCACCAAACAGTATTATCAAAAATCACAAACTTACTTTTCTTTTCTGTCTAAATTCATCTCCTTTGATATCTTCAAACCCATATGGTTTTCCACAACAAATCCTGAATACAGGTGTCATCTGCTGTGACTGAGAGGTGAAGATGATGAATGCAGTTTTCTGCCTGTTATCTGATTTCCTTCCTCTGATGGCTTCTTTGGGCCTTTTACCGGTTTTACTGAATGATGTATGTCACTGCTGTTGTCAAGACACGCTAATGCTACTAGAGCTCGAAGGAGGCAATTTAGTTCTGGAAAGGCAAAGACGATGGGGAAGAGACAATTCACGGCACGTCAGATATGAAGTTGTAAATATTGCAAAACACACAAACAGAGACAGAGATGGATGTAACTCTGTCAATGCTAGTATGTATAATCTTCACAAGCAGAGATTTTGATGGATATCAGCTACCAAAATGTGGCAAATGGCTGTGCTCCTCTTAAAGAGGGAATATGTTCCATTTTCACTACCGCAAAGCACACAATAATAAGAATTGACATTCTTCAAGTGAAAATGCATCCAAAAAGCTTTTTTTTTTTAATTTCTAAGGCATCACAAATAGTGGTGAGAGATATATTCTAAACAGATGTTCAAAAGATGAAAACGCATTCCTCTCTTTTGAAATAATCTACATGAGAAAGATCTACGTCAGTGAGTATAATGGGAAAGTTCCCACTCCGGGGTCTGACAGTGTGTTAGTGGCAGGTGATAATGAGCAGACATTGTGCTGCAGCACTTACTGAAGTTTTATCTTGACAGTTTTGTTGTTAGCTTACTAGTTAGACAGGAGACTCTCGAGAGACCAAAATACCTGAAAAGGTGAGAGTAAAGTGACAGGAGTAGTCAAGCATTACTGCTACTGAGCTTATCTACTAGCATGTTAACTGCTGGGAGTTAGCTATTATGTTTAAGACCACTGTGGCTGTGGGTTTGATGATTTTGTTATATGAGCTCTTATAAAATATTATTCGATAAGGGACACATTTTTTTTTCATTTCATTACTAAAGTGGCACTAAGTTCTCTTAATTGTCTGATATTCCTCCAGAAAGACACGATAAAAAGGGCCAGTTGAAGTCTTTTTCTAGAAGACAGTGTACAGTTTAACAAAAAAAAACAGCTGCAATGCAGAAAACAGACAATATCTGAAATAATCCCTAAATTTGGTTTCCACCAAGTTATGTCACCACCAATATTTATTAAGGGTACAATTTTAGATTTTCAAGGGGCATTGATTTTAAGTGATAACAGAGATGAAGGAATAAAGGCACATGGCTGGTTGACAAGAAATTTTGTGCTTCTGCTCGGCTGGACTGACTGATTTTTCAAGAGTGACTGCATTAGGCTCTTCTTTCCTAATTATCTTTCACTGAACAAGCAGACAAGGTTGCAACGTCGCCAAAAAGTATTTAAGGGTCGATCCCTCCTTTGGCAAGCATTTTTTGCAGGTTACAAACAGCTTCAGGTGAAAAATGAAAAGCCTCAGGATTCGAGACGTGTATATTCCAGATTTAATTATTATAGAGTATGCTGGCATGCAGCAAATAATTATTTTCAGTATAAGTTTAAAGGTTTGTGGTATAGTCTATATTATGATAGAAAACTAAATTTACATTACACTCTGTGGAAAAACAGGAAACATTCATTCTTTGCTTTATGAAAAATTATAGTTTCAATTTCAGTTGAGTAAAAAAATCAAATAAATTATTGTTTCTGCAGCACTTTTGAGAAATAAACTTGGTTGATGTTGCTACGGCTTCAAAGTGTTCAAAAGGAAATCATCTGATTATAATGGCAACATAAATGCACAACAATAATTTTATGCATGTGTATCCATAAATACACACATGCTCAGTAGTTTTTCATGAGTTACCTATTTTATATATGAGCCACATACATAGTCACTAGCTTCATATCTAATGAGAGAATTCAATAATTCAGAGCTGAAAGCTGAGAATTGTTCCCTCACAAAGGCTGCTAATTACATTCAGCCTGCAACACTATTACATACTTTGAGAGTTAACAATGGTTAATCAATGCCACATTTCTTGAATAGGATGAACAATGTTTTTAAAAGTCACACATAAAATAAGAATATACTTCATTTAAAGAACAAGAAGGATAATTGGGATACTTTTTCCTCTGTGTGAGCCCTTGATGGCATATCTTTTGGATTAACACATTGAAGATTTAAAGAAGCCATCTTTCTTATTGTTATCACTGGCTTCCTCACCAGCCAAACTTAATTGGCATAGTGCTATAAGACAGAATTTCACTGTATAAATTTAGATACCAATCCAAAGTAACGGGTCTCTAGAGGTGTGCCAGGCACAGAACTACTTCCTCCCTGCATTTTAAGTACGCCTGGAGAACTCGGCAAAAATTATATCAGAGCACATTTTCTGGATTGGTTTATTTCTTAAATAGAGGTGTGGGTTGAAATCTGTTAGCAGCTGCATGATTGAAAGATTTGATAAATCTGTCCAAATCCCCTACACTTCACCAAAACTCAAAATCCATCATTCCTTCCAATCAAGCCAAGCAAACTGACAGGTTTCTCTCCCCTCTGTCACTTTATTCCTGTTCTCCAGTGTCATTTTTTCCTTACGTTTTTGCTTATGATCAATTCTCTGCTTTGTTATCAGTCCATCTTTTGCTCTTCCAACGATGCTGTTTTGTCTTTCCAGCTCTGTCCCTCCCTCTCTGGCGGCGGCAGAACTGTGTGGCCGAGAGAGCAGATATCTGGAGAGGATGACGAGAGAGTGAGGAGGGGAAAAAGACAGGGGACTGATCTGAACCCACAGGCAGACAGCATGCCTCGCTTGGTGCCAGGGCCCTGCTACGTTCCAGACTGTGTGTGTGTGTGTCTGCGTGTATGTGTGTGTGCCTCTGTGTGTGTGAGCCTTGGCAATCACTCTGAGCCGCAGTGCCAAGTCTGCCTCTGTGACTCTTTAGGGGTTCCCAACCTTTCTTGGCAGGTGAGCCCACAGTGATGTGAAGAAATTGCTACAATGCTCGAATACTTTAAAGACTGTACATTAACACTCTATTGGAAGCGTTGTATTTCTACTGCAGTTGCTCTTGTCACCTCAGAATAACATTAGCAGTTATTCATTCTGCAAACTGAGAGAGTCTCAAAACACACAAAAGACCAAATTAAGAAAATGTAAACCTTGAATAAAGAGCACAAATAGATATTTTTGTAAAGAAAAACAGTTGGATACAACAAGAAAACACCTTTAATTAAAAGCATTACAAAAGCAGTGGTGCACGTAGCTTCTTTACTCAGTTACACAGGCAAGGAGACAAGATTTGGTATTCAAACCTTATATGGAATAATCTAAATATGAAATCTTTCAGCTAGCCCTCACTGAACACCAGACCTTGATATCTCTCATCACCCATGATCAAATTCAGCTATTCTGAATACTCCTGTAGTGCTGAAGTCAATATGGTGATATTTCATTTTTTTTTTTTTTTAATATTCTTTTTATTGAGAAATGCCGTCAGACAAAGAGGGAACAGGGAATGTGTACAGTCACAGA
>JAPZDY010000006.1:17506820-17521436 GCA_029783645.1 Ctenochaetus hawaiiensis | reverse complement strand
GGTAAGATGAAAAAAAAGCCAAAGGTGAACCAGGAGCCCTCTCAAACACGTCCTCTCCCTACATCTCGCACCCGGAAGCCCCGATATTTCATTTTTGACTGACAGGAAATAGGAGTGCATGCTGAATGTTCAGGTGCAAAATGAGGTTTTTATGTGTCATTATAAAAGAATATGGGTACTTTATATAAGGAAAGACATTTTTCATAAAGTACTGCTGGTTCTGTGATGTTGCCATTTCAAATCTCAAGCAAGCAATGCATCATGGAAACAGCGATTGATGTTCTTCAAATCATACGAACCCCTGTTGGGCTGAGCAAAGTGACTGCAGTGGGAGGACCCAAGTTTTCTATTTCTTCAGCACACATTCATTCCCATGCAGCTATGAATGGGCATTAGGACAAAAGTGCACTAAAATGCAGTAAAGAGTCCCATCTAAAGTCAGATGAACCTGTTTTGGAACTGTGTTTGGTGCTAGTTCAGCTTATTTAGTTGTCTATTCACAGTTGTGTATTGGTTTAGACAGCAGATTTTCTAAAAAGGGGAGAAAAATCCAAAGATGCAGAACCAAACCAGTAACACTCAATTGACTTTCGCTGTTTAGTTTTATATCTGCTATGTTACACTCAACTTCACCATTCTCTTACAGTTGCACTTTCTCCCTCATTACTCCTCCACTCTACTCTCCCTCACATTCAAACTCCACACACTCATCCACGAGTACAAACACACTCCAGAGGAGCCAAGGTCAACACACACTCACAGATGTGCATCTGTAGATGGAGGGTGATGTGAAAAACAATTGAAAATTGCACAGACAGGGGGATTTGAGTGTACTCTCACCAACAACAACAAAAAAAAACACACACAAAAAAAAAAAATCAACAAAGCTGCAGCGGTTAATCTTTGCTTTGATCTTAAACAGAGCTCCGTCACGCTGTTTTGTATTTTTGAGGCCCAGAAGCTAATTATAGAAGAGATTGCAGTGTCTGAGATTAGAGCTGATGGAATTAAGAAAATTGAATGAAATCTCTGTGGGTTTCATAAGTTTGTACACCTTCCCCACTGCGTGTGAAAACACTTCCAGTATCATTAAAATTGGTGTTTTCAATGCGGTGCAGGTTATCTTCAAAATGCAATTACTCCCCATTTATGATGGTTATTACTTCATATTGTTTAAAGATACCTAATTTTGAAAAAGGAAAGAAACTAATGCTCTAATAAAGCACGGACTAGCAAATTTCTATTTGAACAATTTGAGCAGAAATTTGAAAACAGGAGTTTAAATCACACTGTTTTCAGAGAACTGGCACTAAATTACATTTACAAAAATTTTGAAGAGATCTATTAATACTGATAGATGTTGTGAAGCATGCCATTGTGCTATCTTATCTATTATCCTTCTACCACAACATTAATTTTTTGAACCACAGGTGATATCGCGAGAAATATTTAGCACTGTCATATGAAATCAGCTTGTTCCTGAAGTAGAAAACAAACAGATCCACAGCAGCTCGCCTCCCAGTGTGGCAAGGCTCATTACTCTTTGTAGAGCAGAGCATTCCTGCACCCAGTCTTTAAACACATGATCTATCTGTGGCCTTTTGAAAGGAAATGTCAAATGATTACGTGGGATAAGGTTAGGACGAGCACAGCTGATAGGGCCTCACTTCACACAGATAAAAAACAACAAAAAAAACCCAAGCGCACCTGCTTGTTCACTACACCACACAAAAATGTCCTTCGTCTGTCCTTTAGTCTGGTATTGATTCTTTGAATTGCTTTTTGAGTCCGGAGATGATGGCTGGAAATGTTATAAACCACTTTGCTACTTTCAAGAAAATGTCATCAAGGAAGTTTTAGAAGACATGGGGACAACACAAGTGAAGAATTAAATGATTTGATGTCAGTGGGTCGAACCGTCTGCATAGAAAGACAAATAATGATTTAAAATTGTTCACTTGAGTGGAAAGTTAAAAGAAACAGTGAAAGTATAAAGCTGTAACAAGGCTACAAAACTACAAAGGTATCAGTATGAAGGGAAACAAATCTCACTGTTTTGGAGTTTTATTCCTTCTGAACAGGACTTCTACATGTTAAATTCAAGGTCTTGCCAACAGAGTAAGCCTATCACAACCAGGTAAATCTACATTTCTTAGTACACCACAGGTTTAAAATCTAGATCTGAGGCAGCATTTCTGCACTGACACACAAGCAAAAGACTAGCAAAGACTGGTTTGCCGGTGCTAAAGGAGGGAGCAACTATAGGCTGCAGCAACAAGTTGTGTGTCAACGTGAGCATGTTAACAGTGTTAATGATATTTGAGCATGAATGAACAGTCCAACGCTTATATTGGCTCTCTGTCTTTTTACATTGAAAACAACACAGTAACACAAAAAGTAAAGTGCATGAAAATTAGATGGACTAAGGAACGGCTAACAGTGTTGACATACTCCTTATTAACTGTATGTGCATCTATTTTGACATCATAAACAAACTTTTTTTAATAACTATCCATACAGATATTGCTGATTTCAATATCAAATTAAGTCCACTTATGGTGTGGTTGTATTTCACTTGCAGATTTAAAGGTCATATATATATTGTGACTGACAGGATTACATTGGATTACTAGTGCAGCCAGCTTGTTTCTTCCTCCAACACCAGTAATGCTTTGCACATTCCCACCAAACCCTGTAGCATCCTGTTTCCATTTTACTCTTTTATGTTGACCTGAATAAAGCTTCCCACTTCAGTGTGAAAGAGGGGAAAAAAAGGAATAAGTAAAAACCCCTCTTGAATAGTTTTTTATTTATCATAACACGCCTCGAAGGGAAATATATATTACAGAGAGAGAAAGGAAACTGCTGTTGGTCCAACAGCAATGCTAAACCTCAATTCAATTACACTAGTGTTTGCTTTTCCTCTCTCCTTTCCTTACACAGCTTCTCTTTCCATCATGCTGCCTGCATATCTGCTGTTCTTCTCACTTTTTCCTTCTCCATCTGTCTGTCTCTCCCTTTCTTCTTTCTGCGGCCACACTGCAGTGTGGCTGCACTTTAAAATCTATCTAAATTACAGAAAAAAGAAGCTTGGTGAGGTCCAACAGCCTGGAGTAGTGGGACCTTCTCCTGAATTATGCTATTTGTTTTTCTCAATCCTAAAGGCCTGGCGGGCCTGCTTTCAACATTTTCACACATGTCCTGCAAAGGGAAGAAGAGAGGCAGATAAAAAGGAGGAGCTGGTGATGGACTGAGAAAAAGATGTGGGGAAGAGAGAGTGTGTGTGGTTTGTGCATGTGTGTGTGCTTTGTTGTGTTTCTACACTTATAAGGACCAAATGTGCTAACAAAATGGGAACAAGGAGTTAAATCCTTTAAAGATGAGAAAATTTTTGGCAAGTTTACACCTCTACAAAGGTTCAAGGGAAGTTTTTCGGAAAATAATTTACGCAGTGATACAGCCAACTCTGACCATGAAGCCTCACTTTAGCCTGAATACAGTGACTAGTAATGCTTTCATCTAACATGAAGTATTTTATTATTTAATAAAATGTGATGCGTTGGCAGGGCTGAGTCGACACTGGTGCACAACTTTCAGTTTTAATACTTACTATGTTATTTTCAATACTTTACTTTAAGAAAGAAAAAAAGTTAGAAATCCAAACTTCTCAAATGGTAACTACTGTCTAAACACAATCAGGCAAAACTTGGAATGAATAAAATACTGCAAAAATAAGATATACATGAGATAAGCACAAAGACTGAGTGAATTAGAGGAAGAATATCAGTAAACAGTCAGTATTTGACTGTTTTCTACATTAAAGCTGCAGATTTACTTTTATCACAACTAAAAAGTACTGATGCTTGACACCCGACCCCTTGCAGTGTAGTATGTTTGTACGTGTCATATGTGAGTGTGTGTCTGAGTCAAAAGTGATTCTTGTCTCTGGCTCTGTGTGTAAAATATGTTTGTCTTTTGCTGTGTTTTGTTGCATATGTATGTTTATTTCAGACAGATTGGCCATCTGGAGGATGAGGTCTCTATCTGGCCAAATGACCTATAGCCCGGCATTGAGCCAAGGAGGATTTATTAAAGGGTATAAAAAGTCATTAGAAAAACAATATGAACACATTTTTTAGCAATATTTAACATTATCATTGGCACACAAACCCACCAGCTTCAAAAGTGCATCCCGGCTTGCTCATGTCTCTGCCAACATCTGTTTCTTACAGTGGTCTTTTGGTTACAGTGGTTATTTGTCTAACCATAATTCCATAGTGACTAAAAAACAATGCACCATGTCAATAAACTTGCCAGAAAACATTGGCGATATTAATGCAAAAGTTAAAAAGAAGGATATATGTACGAATCAGACTTGCTGAAATACAAAAGTCTAGGCTTTATACATAAATTGACATAAATCTTAAAGTCTTATTTTGTTTCTGATATTGTTTGGAACCGTATTTGCACTCAGTCTATCACTTTGACATTTTGTATCAATGTGTCTGCTTGGATGAAACAAAATTCATCAAAAAACATTGCATCTTTTTATATGAGACCTGTGTGTTTGTGTATCTGTATGCATGTCTTAATACAACAACAAAAATACAATACAGGAAACAGTAAGTATTATGGTTTAGTATCACGAGTCCACAGTGTATGTAACTGTTTGTATGTGTGTGTGTACTAGTCCCCAATCCTTATGCAGCACTGCCACCCAGACTCACAGCCAGACACATATTTCATGGCTTGATGGTTTCTCAGTGTGATGCCTGGGCCCGATAGCTTATCTGTGGAATCCTCCTCACTTGCCTGGAGTTTAGTTCAATAACATACAGGAAAGAACAGCCATCGACAAAGAAACCGCAGGGAGGAGATCAGATATAGGAGCCTGATACACTGCTAAGGTCGGGGGGCTCGGGTCAAAGCAGGACAGAAAAGAGGCCACCGTCATGCACTTGCGACACCCATCATATATCAACTGTCTGCCTGCACAGCATAGCTAGCCTTTCAGTATTAACATTAGCATTTTCTTTTCTAATGAGTGCAACAAAAAGAGAAAATATTTATCATGTTTCCCTCATTTTCCTCACTACTCCTTCTCTAACTGCATTTTGTGTAAACCATATATTTGCATCTGACCAGGAAGCCCCTCAGTGGTGACATTCGGCAGCTGAGCACAAGCTTCATGACGTCCCATGTTGAAAAGTAAACAGCAGAGCAGCCAGAAAGTAAACAGCAACCAGCAGTTTCAGTGAAGTTCTTCACCGAGTGTGTGTGAACAAACACAATCAGTCAAGATGATTAACTCACAATGAGCAGATGCCTCTGTCTCAGTGTTATTTGACAGACTGACCCACAGACAAACACTGGCGATGAGCATCAAGTCAAACAGAAACAAGTCATAACATTTTTTTCATAAACAATTAATAGTTGCTGCTGAATCTAGTTACTACTACTTTAAGCCACTATGCTACACTACACTATTGCGGTGCTGTACGTATATTTAAGTATAACCATGGTTATCAGCAGTAAAATTGCAGGTGATTCAAAGCTGATGGACACTGTTTTTTTCAGGATGATATCAATGTTAATATATTAGAGATTAGAAATTCTTATAACAATTTATCTGAAAATATTTTGACCAAATACAAAGAAGACATTCTGTGTTAAAGAAAAAGAAACTTTTGCTATTGAGTGCCTTTGCAGCCAAATAGGTACGACTTGGTCAAGTCTAATTTGCTGTTCATACCTTGCAAACACAGATATTAAAAAGAAAAGAAGGAAAAAGTATTGTGCATTTAGAGGATGGCAGAGTATGCCAGGATATATTCTGTCACATTACCTAGGGACAAGAAAAGAGGACACATGGACAAAAGATAAAAACAAAAGAAAGAGATGCAAGGCAGTGATGCACAAATGAGCTTCGAATTTTCTGCACATGATGGGTAGAAGGGTTAGAGTGCAGTAAAACAGTTCATTAAAACAAGGAAATTCAATATAATGTATTGCTAACTCTTTTCTAGTAGCCTCTGATCGTGGTGCTCTTCAGGTCAGACTCATTTGTTTGCACACACATACAACAACTCCTGTTAAAACAAACTCTACAGCAACACACACAAGCCTGAAGTCAATATATCTGCTTCAGATGCTGCTAGTTACTTTCCCCTAGTGAGACACACACACACACACACACACACAAATACACAGAGATGCTTAAAACTCCAGCCAACTTCTTAGGGTGGCATTGTTCAAATACACAGCTGCCCCAGCTCTGATTAATTCATACAGGGCAAAGCACAACATACTGTATGTGTGTGTGCATTGTGTGTATGGAGCCAATACAGAAACAGCAGGGCAGGAGAGAGAGAATGAGAAAGAGCTGGCAACAGAGAAAAGAACAGGGAGAGAGAGAGAGCATGCAGAGACAAAAAAAAAGAGTGAGAGGGTTACAGAAAACTGTGAGAGATGGAGAGAGAGAGAGAGAGGGCATGTCGGGTTTGGATTATTAGTGCTCCCTAGTGGTCAGCTGGCGGATTTATTCATATGATTTACAACATTGTCCCTGCTCTGGGATTTTGTGTTTGTTCCTACTCACTTTCCTCTTGTATTTATCATGTGTGACTTTGAAATTGCCGCTGCCATTGACTCAGAGTCTCTTAAGCAGGCTTGACATATACGCACAGCCCTCCACCACCACCACCACCACACCCGCAGCAACACTCCCCACCTCAAGCTGACCCGCACATACAAACGACCCAACAATGATTTCTAAGAGGCAGACTAATAAAGGCAATTGTGTTGATGTATGTAGCTCTTAGCCAGGGTTACTGCGTGCCAATGGACAATGTTTTACCAAGTTCCGTCCCCATTGTTCCATTTGAAACCGAGTTAGGAAAATACCCCATTTATCGTCAGTCAAACAACAGCTTCATGTTTCTATATAAATGTTAATGCTCTCTCCCCGCATGCACAGTGTAGTCCAGAGGGGTTTCTCTGAATACACAGAGCTGGAAGGAAGGAGCTGCAGCCAACAGATGAAAACACTACAAGGCAGCTTAGAAATAAGAAAGTAATCCAGCTTTAAACTAAAATCCTATTTAAGAAAATGTCATATTGGATAAATAAAAGGCCCAACATGGTCATTATGAAGTTTTATTTTATCCAGTTCAGAAACAAAGAGAGGGAATGACAGATTAACCAGCAGAGTTGTTCTATGATATTTGGCACCAAGACATAAGCAGCAAATCCTTCAAGTCCTAAAAGTTGTGAGGCGGGGTCTCCATGGATTGGATTTCTTGTTTGAGAACCTCCCATGGATGCTGCTTCGGATTAAGATCTGCGGAATTTAAAGCCAAAGTAAGCACCATGGCTTCTTTAAAATGTTTCTCATACTTTTCATGAAAACCTTTGCAGCATTGCAGGGCACATTATCCTGCTGAAAGAGGCCACTGCCATGAATAAATCTTGTTGTCAAGAGAGGGTTTACTCAGTCTGCAACAATGTTGAGATTGGTGGTAGATGTCAAAGAAACATCTCAGTTAATGTCAGGATCCAAGGTTTCCCAGCAGAGCGTTGTGCTGTGACGAGGTGGTCAATCCTGATCACGTCACCTGTCTGTTGTTTTGGTGCATTTATCTTTTATTACGCATTGAGCAACAGTGAATTCCAGTTACGTTGTCTACCTCAATCTCAAGAAAAGCACAAATTTTCAACTGCAAGCGAGAAATGTAAACTAACCTTAACTCAGGAGTTGCAAACAAACTCTACAGCAAGAAGACAGCCTGCCAATGTTTCTGCCCCTAACAAGTACAGCAAAGATCAAGACGAACTTGAAGTAAAAACAAGCAGCCGGTCCACAGGGAGACTATCCCTGCTATCTGTAGTTCTTTCTCTCCTTTCAGCTCCCTCATTTCTAGCTCTTCTTGTGATCAATTCCCTTCCCCTCTCATCCATCCCTCCATCATTCCCTTTTTTTTTGCTTCTCAAAAGGCGTGCAGGTAAAGCTTCTCTCCTCTGCGCCATGGAGACGGACAGGCATGCTAGAATAAACATTTCATAATGGAACTATTGATTTGCCATGGGTGATTTTTTTTTATCATTGCGGGTAGAAGAATTTTTAAATCTCAAGGTGATGAAAGTGATTATATGAAGGGTTCATTTTTTTACTGTTTGTTTGCTTATTTTTTAAATCAATGAAAGCTGGGAAAGCAGTGAGTTTTATGGGAAATAAAAAATATTAATTCAAAACACACCTGGTTAACAGTGTAGAGGTATCATTGTAGCAATAAATTGTAAACAAAATAAAAAACAGAGATTTTATAGAGCAACAGTTTTTAACATGTAATTCATTTAGTGTAAAGTCAGTGTCTCTTAGGTTGCTGGCTTGACCTTCAGATATAGTAATTTAACTAGACCCTGCTGGCTTACTGAGTGTTTGATTTATAATCTGATTGATTGACTGACTGACAGATTGATTGTTAAAAAAACAGTTTTATACTGATTACTTTATACCTAGTGCCTGTAACAGACTAGGTATTATCTAAATCATTATATATGTATTGGCTGTAAAATAAACATGTCTGCAACATGTTTAAATTGTTACCAATATCTGCTGAACTTGAATAGTCTTATTCTGTGGCGATGACAGCAGCCAGTCACACACAAGAGGAGATCCAGAGCTCTCTAGTGGATTGAGTGGCTACTTTAAAGTCTGAAAGATGAATTGCCTTCATCTTTCTCTCACTCTCACACACTGATGCCTCAAAGTTTCTCCAAATGAATCTTCCCATCTATTTCAGACGATGTTTCCCACTATTGCTATCCCATTCTTTCTTTCTTTCCTCCCTCTCTTTAATACCCTGCATATTCTGTTTTTTTCTCTCTCTCTTGTATGTGCTCCTAACTTTGTACTTTGATTTTTCTTTCTGCCCTGCCTCCATCCCCTGCATTACACATGCATTACTGTGCATAGTTTCAGAGGCTCTCAGGGTCCTTTGTATCCCCCAGACACAATGCCATCCATTCATATTACATCAAGAGAAACTGACACCAAATTAAGAAGGGTACATAAAGCTGTACAACCCCATGATCCTGAGGATGAAGGGAGGCTTAAAAAGATGTTCAGAGTGCTGGGGGGAAGGTGGAGAGAAAGATGAGGGATGTTTAAGCTTTAGTTTTGGGGCGAAAAATTAGAAGTTCAGGTGAAGTTTTAAGTTCTTAGTACAAAGTTTATTCACTTACAGTTTCTGCTGTAAATATAGTCTGGATCACCCACACCCATCCTGTAAGGATCTTAACCCAAGCCTTCACTTTCTTTCTTTCAGTTTTTGGTTGTTCCAGCACATATTGCACCTCACCTTAACAGTGCAAGCAGCTGGTTAGCGTCCACGTGGAGAACACGACCACTGTCGCTGCCACTGGATTTGCGAGGTTGTCTCCTCCGGTCAATTTTGACCAGTGTTCCAGTGTGTTCTCCAGCATATATTTTCAGATGAAAAATTTTAAATCCTTCCTGACTGTCAAAGACTAAAAATCTGTACAAATTTAAAAAAAAAACATATTTTATGTATGATTTGTCTCGACTATCATTTGTCCAGAGGGTTTCAGCTGGCCTTCAGGTCTGTCCCAAGCTTAATACTCAATTTTAGTTGGAGTCTTAGAATAACTACACCTTAAAACTCTGCTGGGAGCCTTCTAACCCTGAGCCCTGTGGCTACACAGGGTGTGACAGCAGGTGCACAGATTGACTGCCCGGCATCGTGGCATGGACAGTAATGTAGAACTAGTTGAGCTTATTAGGAATGAGGAGCTTTACTACATACATACCTACTAATGGAAATTAGTTGAACATGTCACTTCATTTCAAACTGCTTTTCAGTTCAGTGCAATATTTTCCTGTGTATTTATCTATTTATATTCAAAACTACTACTGATGTGCAATAATTAAACTCGCTGCTACTTTGCTCTGTGCAATATTCCATGTAAATATCTTGTCATTATGCCACTTTATAACTGATAGCCACTGTTTATTTACACTTGTCTATATATAGCTCTTTGCACTTATATTTATATATCTAAATAGCAACATACAGTTACTGTATTTTCCTTACTCCCAAACACTGCCTGATACAACTCTGGAAGCCAATGCAATGAAATTTCATTCCCCAAATGCACTGCTGTGTAATTTGAGAAATGACAATAAAAAAAGTCTAAGTCTAAGTTTACTGAGATTATCGGTTTCAAAAGTCTCTAATAACAGGAATAGCATATGTCTTTTTGAGGGAGCATTAAAACTTAAAAAACAAGGAAAAAACTGAGCGGAGTCTGTTTATTGTTGGATTAACCTTTGATATTATGTATTTTACTCTTTTTTCTTTTACTACATGTTTGAGACATTAACTGATACTGTATGTCACTTTTCGTGGGGGTTTAATGTAGATCTTTGCCTGGTGAATTTTATTTCTTTACAGTAAGGCATATTTCACTATTATTCATGGAGTCTCGTGTTTTTCTGATTTGTAATCATTACATTGAATTTGTTGTCCAGTTCTTTTTCACAGCTTCAAAAACTGCTTTCAGCAAAAATGTTGTAACCTCTTTTTCTAACTTTTCACAAAAAAAGAACAATAATGCACTCCAAATGTCAGAAACACCTTTTTGCTGCTGAGTGAAAGAGATTGCACAAGCAGTTCTGTGTCTGTTGAAAACTTTGACATCTTTAGACATTACAAACTAGTGTAACAGTGAGAAAGAAAGATTTCACTATTCTCACATTAGATCGTCTCAAAGAGCACTCTCCTTCCTCTCCATTCATTCATGGCACATTCATCTCAAAATTTGTTCACCCTCTCTGGACTTGCTGCTCTATTTCTCCCATTTTGTGTGGACACTAAGTTCTCTTTTGAGGCGAATGTCATTGTTTTCCATTTAGAGCAACTCAAAGCTCCTCATGCATCTCCAGGCAACGCTGAAGGAGATGGGAAAACAGGCAGAGGGACAGATAGGAGCCAAGACCAGGAAACCAAGGATCTGTGGTCAGTCTACCATGATGCCTCACTCTGCAGCTCTGGGAGTGAAGTCAATCTCCCAGTTCATAATTTCGTTACACACATTCAAGCTCAGATGAACACACGCAGCCACTATGGAAGTCCTAGTTTTTGTCACATGTCCTTAAAATTCTGCCTCACTATCTCTATTCATCCGACACTGATACTTGAACTATCTCAAACCCAAATCCAGTTTTTCTTTCTTCTCTGTCTTGGAGGTTATTAGGTTTATTCAGATAATATGTTAGTTAAAAATTTAGGAATTTTGCCATAAATATATTGCACTGAGTTTACAGTATCAGTTGTCTTCTGAATGTAGATTAGACAAAGTTTTACATCGTGTGTAAAGTTTGATGATGTGCAAGAATTTGGCTTTTGGTTTTGAACTTAAATTTGAGAAGAAATATTTTGTAGCACGGTGCTCTGCACCTTGCAGCGCCACCACATGGTGCATGAGCAGAAAGGCCTCCCTGCTGTTTCATCTTTTTTCACTCTTACCTTTTTCACTCCACAACTGCGTTACACTGACAGATTCTGGAGTTTGGTTTTACAAGCTGTTCATTCTAACTAGAATTTTTTGACATTGCAAAATACTATAATATAAGGAGTTCTGTACAGCATCTCCTGCTGTTTTTGGTCAAGTTTGATTTAACCCAGCTAGTTTAGAAAACACTCCCAGTCAGCAGATGCAACAGATAAAAATGATAGATCAAACACAGATGGTATGCCCCCTGCAAACACACAACCTAGAAAACCTAATAACAGCCTATGTAATGGGTCAACCCTGTGATGGGGTTTATGATGTATTGGGCAATTTTCATCTAACGCCCTGCAGCGCTCCAGCCCCTTTCGTCCCTCTACAACATTCATAAGGGCCTACTTGGCCGAAGATACAGCAGTGGGAATGGAGTACAGATAAGGATAGAGGTATAAGAGGGAGACAGAAAAGAGTGATGGATGGAAAAATTGAATAAAATAGGGTGAGAGAGATCAGACACAAAACCTATGGTGAAAGAAAATCCATATTGGATAGGTAATGGCATGTGTTGTCACCTCTCACTCCTCTAAAAGTGTGACTTTGTAAGAAAAACATCAATTCTTAGAGGGTACCAATTTTAATTCAACCTCCAGTTGTTTTCATTTAGAATTACAAAGGAGCATTATGTAATCTATTGCCCCAAGGACCCTCCAACAAGTAGTTGAAAATTGAAAAGCATAGCTGTTACTGTTACAGACCACCAGTCGGTCCTTCTTTGCAAAGCATTCATTCAGTGATTGTCACAAACAGCCAACCTCTGTGGGAACAAGCAATTATACACTAATTGAAACATAATTATATTCAATACTTCAAACAAGAGCTAAAATCTAACATGTAATGAAATCAAAGACCTAATTCATTATTAGTTTGGAACATATCACACTAGCAATGAGTCACATGTCCAGTTGGTGTGTAAGGTGTTGTGGGAGTTTCTATACTTTTGCAGACACACCGAAAAAGTCCCACATGCTCCATGCAGCTGTTACAACACATTGCCTCATGGTCCCTGTGGAGTTCCTCATGTTTAAAACACACAATCTTCATCTGAAAGCAAATCAGTTATTGATCATTAATTTAAACCATGAAAGGAATTTTTAGAAACGGCTCTTGATATTTCTGTCTAATGCAGTTCAGCTTTTCTCCCCATCGCACTTTTTCTCTTTATCGAACTCTCACAAAGGCACATCTCACAGTTCAGTAAAACCGACACAAGGACAGCAAAGTTGAGATCTTCTTTTACCCTGATCCTCTTCCTTCAGGTATTTCATTGTCTATATAGCCAACATATCTAATCTATCAGATCTATAATCACTGGTGTTTTAATCAAGTATATACATTTTTGCTGTCAAAGTTTTAACACAAATGCATGATTTTACAAAGATCGAAACTTTTGTCCCCACAATGAAGCTGCTCAGTCAGCTCCAGTCATTGAGTCAGGTTTAATACAGTCTAAGCTCTCAGAAGAATAAGGATGATAAGGATTAGATTTGTTGAATAAACTCTTAATCCAGCGCTTCACATTTCAACATAATTATATCATTAAATCGTATTTGGATAACAAGCTCATCATTTCTGTCATTTCTTTCTGAAACTGTAAATAATTAGGTTTGCAAAGTTTAATCTCCTGCTTCCTCCATAGTGACTGGTTTCTAAAAAAGTTATACATTAATGACATTGACTGTCTATGTTTTATTTATTTTTTAATTTATTTTGCATTTATTAAGTTGTCCAGTGAGGTACAAAAAATTCAATACTTGCATTATAACATTTTAAAAGATTCAAAACACACAAATAGTGATATAAAAGCTAAAGCACATATACTGTAAGCACGCACAAAACTACAAAAAGATATGGACTTTCCTGCTCACACAAGTAACATCTCAGTATTTCCCACCCAGCATTTCTTTTACAGTAAACAGATAGCTACACCCACTTATTTACACTCAGCCACACACAAACCCATCTTCCTGAGTGTGCTAACTCAGATATTGGCCACTCATTGATGTATGGAAGGTCAGTGGACTAAACATTTTCTCAGTGTGGGCTGCAGGGGTCTGCTTGGTCAGCACACAACTGGTCAGGCTTATCAACAGATAGGGAATACCTGCAGCACCGACTGCGCTCGAAAGTTGTGATGATTGTGTGTTTTTGAGTGAGCCTGTGCCTCCAGGACAAACACACAGAGAAAGATACTTCAATGTGTTTGTGTGTATGTGTATGTGTGTGTGTGTGTGTGTGTGTGTGTGTGTGTGTGTGTGTGTGTGTGTAACATAGTATGGCACTAATAGAATTTCTCTTGCCCATCTGTAGTTTGCATGTTGAAAATATACCTTTAAAGAAAACTGTTTTGACTACTAAGAGGAATTTACAAGAGCTTGAAGTTAATTTTAACATTTTTCTGGTTGCATGGTAAAAGTGCATATTATAAAACAAACTCCAGTCTTCGTGAATCCATATCACATACCATCTGGATCAGCACTAATCCCTTTGAATGCCTTCAAAGACATCATAAGCTTTTGTAGTTGGCTTTAAGGGTATAGTTATGCTCTGTTTTTTCACTGTCATTTTAAAGATATAATATGTTCAAAGTAATGCGCAAGGCCAGAAAGAGTGAACATATGCATGAGTCAAACAATTGCCGGTAATTGCCCACTGTGCTTGGTAACATTAATTCACTTATGCTTAAAATAGGGTGTTATTAACTCAGTCTTGTTTAGTTGTTATGAGCTTTATTCAAGCCCTGCTGTGATGGAAGCAAGCTGTGCTTTTCTTTAGTCCTTTGTGAAGCAGGTAACTCACTCATTAAGTTTTCCATTTTTCCTCCAGTTTATCCCAGTCCATCGGCACTAGTGTGTCTTTCACCATTACTAAATTCTGTCTTACACGCACAATTGGCCTGCACGTTTCAGGAAAAAATATGAATCTCGATTTTTTAGCTTTGAATTGAAATCAAGATTTTCTGCCACAATTTTTTTTCTACCTGGGCTTTCAGCAACATCCATTTTGCGTTCATTTGTTCACTGAGTTTTC
>JAPZDY010000006.1:17434489-17465314 GCA_029783645.1 Ctenochaetus hawaiiensis | reverse complement strand
CATATAAGAACATAATAAAAAGTATCAATAAAGAAGAAGTGTTAAACCATATAAGGTTATAATGTAATATACCACAATTGCAAATAAGAAACATGAGGGGGAATGAAGCTAAAAAGATGAAGCAGCAGTAGAACCATCCCAGACCATTGGACATCACAAGGCTCATCGCAAGATTCCTTATTTCCTCTAGATTACCTGTAGAGTGTCCTGCTGTATTCTGAATTAGGGTGCCAATTAAGGTATTCTGAATTAAGGTGTATTCTGAATTAAGTGTGCCAAGATGTGAAACACTACTAAACTGCAATAATAAATGCTACCAAATTCAATTATTCTGTAATTACCTGCAGCATTGTTCTAGAAACAACCCTAATTTCCCCTTGCTTACCTTGAAAGCTGCCCCAGTGGACCAATTTCCTCTTATTTTATATTCCTAACATTTTATATGCTTATAAGAAATGGCTTCATAGCAATGTTAGATGGTAAATTAATCCCACACAACACTCTAAAAGTCTGGAGACTGACAAGAATATTAAAAAATCAAGAGGACTTAATTTATCTCCTCACACCTGTCCACTTAGACTCAGAATTCCCCCTTGGTTTGGTGGACCATGCCTTATACTTGTCATCCAGAAAGAGAGGGACTCTGGCCATCTTCGTGATGGATGGCACGGTGATGTCCTCTGATCAGCTCAGAGAAAAGTGCAATTTTCCTCAGAATAACTTTTCACCCATGCACAGTTTTATCACCTCTGCTTTAAGTTGCACCCACCTGCTTTTATCTTTCAGCTGTGGGAAAGGCTATTGAAAATCTTGATACCTGGCAACTTATCATTGGATTTTATAGGGTGCTGTCAATCCTGAAACAGTGAATGTATGACATCAGGACTCCTTGGGAAGCTGATTTTCGATCAGCCTTATGGTTATACATAGACATCAAGTTACTCCTGTGAAATATAAGAAGTTTAATTCTTTGCTTTCAAATACTGTAATAAGTGTAAAATTACTAACAGTTATTCTATTTTTTTTGACTATCTTCTCACAAATAACATCTAGGTTAAAATTTGTAATAAAAAAGCAATGTTATGTCAAAGAAAAAAGTGTAAATGAACCTGTTTTATGCATTTCTGAGATATAAATCAGCACCAAACTTTAGCTCTTCACTAAATCTGCTTGAGGTGCTTCTTTTTGGTGCACAAAGACGTGTTCTGTCCTTACAACTTCACATTTCGTTAATTTTAGGACCTTCTTTCTGAACAATATTGGAGATACGGGAGTCCTGACGCTCGGAGTGGTCTCTTCAGATGAGCATGACCTGAGATCTCAAGGTACATGTCCTGTGAAGGTCTTGGTGTTTAATTAACTGTTTGACCTTTTGAATATCAATAGATGCCACAAGTAAAGTTGTAAAATGTAAATGCAAGCCAATTTCCACCCAAACTCCTTGTGAACCTGTGTGAATAATAATTTATTTGTCAAATAAACTCTGGTAGGGGCTTTTAATCCTGTGCATCAGGCTGGGAGGGTCTCCTACAGTGGATCTAAATGAAGTGCAGGATCAAAGGCCTGGCTGCAGCTCAGAGGCACCAGAGGAGGTGAGACCTTCAGCATCCACTCCTCTCCTCCTTTTTGGCTAGAGCTGCTAAAGTATCTTCTTTTTCTTCTTCTTCTTCTTCTTCTTTTTTTAAAATTACAATCAGTCTGCACTTTTTCTCTCTCGTCTCCTTAACTCTGTTGTGATCTCTCTGTCTTTAATCTGCTCTGCCACATCTGCTTCTGATCTGCTCTGAGATGCCTCCCTCCCTCCATCGCTGCCTCTCTCGCTCTCCTGCTCTCTCTTTCTCTCTCCTGACATCCAGTTCAAAGGAGGGGCCTCCCACTAAGTACCCCCCATCTCCTCTCTCATCCATTCCTCTGCAGCTCTTCCTCAGTGGGGGGTATTTAGGTTTTCCCTCAGACACTCTCTCAATTTCTAGTTTTCTCTCTTCCTCCTCTCATTTTCACTTTCTCTCTCTCACTTTCTACTGCTGCTTATTTATCCATCTCTCTTCCTTTTTAGGCTATGTTCAGGCCCAGTCAGGAATTGCTGTGATTTGCACAGAGTTGTGTTGCAGTGTTGGGGTGTCATGACCTATTTGTCATGTTGTTAAGTTTAACTCCCCAATCCAGAAGGGAGCGAGGAAGCACCTAAAGGCTTTTTGCCAACCACAATCGAACAACAAAAAACAACAATAAGAGGAACTCTAAACATCTTCTCCCTTTTTGGAAGCCAAACTTTATATTCTTCTTTTGAGTGTGACTGTTTGGATCAGATTTAAGCACTTTTTTCCCCGGATGAGACCAAAAACACATCAAACAAACTAGTTCTGTTCGAGCTAAACCTTGAAAAGTCTTACTGACCCCCTCCTCCTTTGCCTTCTCACCTCCTACTCTTAGCCCTTTTTTTCTTCTTCTTAGGGCTGCCTTGTAAAAAGCTGATGACCTGCAGAGATCATACCACCTTACCCCCATCTCACTCCTCAATCACGCACACTAAAAGATAATCTTCTATCCTTCCTTCTCCATTGTCAGCTGTTAGCTAATTGTTCTCCATTTCACCCCCTCTAAAGGCAGAAAAAGCTAGGTATGTCAATCCACATATGAGTTTATGTGTTTGTGTGTGTGTATGTGTGTATGTTGAGGCAAATGGTGGATGTGGTCATTTGTCCAATTCAAACTCTTGACCTTCCCCTGCTCCTCTGAACCATCTGACTTGACTCATTATCGGAAAAGTGCATCCAGCTACTTCACTATGTCAACCGTAGCTGCTCTGCCTGCAAGAAATTACTCACACTTAAACATGGTAGCGTACACACACAAACACATACACACACATTCCACACTTTACAAACCTGCTCAAAATACTCGCACAGAAATGCGAGTACAACCCACAGTCAGTCAGCATTAGTAAGGATACAGACACACTCATTGCCACACATAGTTGCCCACAAACACACACACACATATTTTTGGACTGATCCTTTGCCAGCCCTGCTGAAGGACAAGAGAGGATGTGAACTGCAGCTAACCTCCTGTTCTGCGGTAATGATGTTTGTGTGTGTGAGTGTGTGTGTGCCTCTGATAGATAGATATATAGATTTTGGTAGAAAAAAAAAAGGCTTTTTGTTTACTCTGAGTGTAAAATTGACTCTGCTTGCTCCCAAGAATCTCACTCTGCTGGTTCAGGTAATGATCTACAGATAATACTGATTATTTGATGTTGATGACGATGATGATGATGATGATTATGATGATGAGGCTCTTTTGTGCAGGTGCAACTATCTCTCCTACAGTTTGGGAGAAAAGATTGCAATATAATTTCTCTCTATCTATTACAAACATAATCCCATGCACACACACACACACATATACATTTCTATACATATAATAAAGCCATACCATAAAGGCAGCAATTTCATAGAAAATGTACTTTATTCACGCACACACACAGACACACACAATCCAAGGTTTAAGGTCTCACTAAATCTTACACACCCACTAAGTCAATTAAACGATGCCACACACACACACAAACAAACACAAAGGGAGTCAACCAGCCATTAAAAATAACAATTAAACCTCAGTCTGGAGGAGTGGCATCCATTCCCCCTTTAGAAAGCAACATTTAGTAGTTAAGGGATGAGAGGAGACTTTTGCACACAGGGCAAAGACAATTGAGACAGATATAATCATTGCCTCCACAAAGCCGGGATTGCATTGTTTCAACACAGACAACATGTTGGTTAATTTGCACCTTAATAGGATGGCCAATCTCTGGAGGAAAATATGCTCCCCAAATAGTCTTGTTTCACAAATCCTGCAGAATGCCTGTCAGGTACAGAGATACAGATGCTAAGCTTTTTTCACAGGCTGCATTTCACATAATGCAGCAGTGCTCCCCCATGGTCGTCAGTGGAACAGCAGGAGTCTCAGGTTCCTTGGATTTCAAATCTTGTCAACACAAAACCTGTTTTTAGGGGCAGCCAGGCTGTTGCCCCTACTTGGTTTTGTCAATGTTATTTTGTAAATGCATTCACACATATGCTCTGCGACTTTATAATATTTCCACTTACTACTTATACTACTTTCTGCTTCTTTTTTAATGTCCACCATTCTCTCCGTCATCATCCATTGTAAGTTCAAATCTCATGTGATGCAGAATGCACCTTTTAATATGTAGTTGTTCATGTCTTCCAGTTTGTCTGCTGAAAAATGCCTGGACCCGACCCATTGCTAGGCAGCAGCTATGATGCTTTGTTTTCAACTAGCACACTATCTTCAAATGTGGAATGGAAAAGTAAATACAAAGAGATTTTTGATAGAAAAAGAAGATTGAAAATCTTGATTTTAAAAAAAACACCTCATGAAGGGGGAACAGAACTGCTAGAAATATATAGATTAACAGCAAAATGTCCATAAGGAGATAAAGATCATTTCTAAACCGGCATTTTTTTGTATAATTCCTGACCTCTTTATATCAGATGACAAGCTGAGTTACTTATTTAAGGGTTCTGCTTTAAAAGTCTGAGCAAATCAAACTAATGGAGAACTTCTGATTCAAAAGAGTCAGACTGACACCTAATGTCATTAACAGGAACAATGGATAAGAGAAAAAGGAGCTTGTGGGCTTTTTAACATGGGGTTACAGTCTTTGGGCTTGTCAGGTCGTTTATCAGCGCTGCACTGCTGACACTGTTGAGGACAGTGAGATGCAAGGACGCTGACCTAAACCTCTTTACAAGCTGCAGGAAGCCTTGAGGGCTGGTGACAAAGGCTGGAGCGACCCTGGAGGGTGCCACTTTGACATGTAACCCCCCGGACTGCCAGACTTGAGTCCAGGAGAGCTAATAAAAAGAAAAGCCTGTCTTCACTTATGCAGGACAACAAATGTAGCACATTTTTAAAATAACATCTTTTCCCTTGACTTTTCAATGAGGATACTCGAGGATCCCTTGTAAACACTCTAGGTAATCAACATTAAATCAATTGTAACAAATGGTTGGGGATAAACTTGAACAAAAACACAAGTTTAGAGCCAGCTGCAAAGATTTTTAATCTTTAGAAACCTTTTCAGTATCTTAAAACTTAGCTGATGGGATATTCAGTGTGACTTTGGCTTAAGAACTAGAGATTTCATGAAAAATAGCTAAAATGACCGTATGTGACGTGTGGCAGAGTAGGTGAAGAACAAGAAGATGAACTATAGTGATGACTCTGCAGGACATCACCTGACCTCAGACAGCCTCGTTTATCACTGACTGACCTTTGACCTGGACCAAAAAAAAACAAACTTACAGCAAAGTCATGTTGCCCACTTCTTCAAAAAAAAAACCCCCATAACATTACAGCATCAGAACATTCAAGCGGCACAGCTGATTTGTTAAGTATAGTAAATCAAAACACACTGAACAAGGCATGAAATTCTCGAGAAGTGTGAGAAAAACATCTAATGTGCCTTAATGTAGTCAAAAAATTGTTGCACTAACAAGCAATGAAACTAGCCGCAAGTCTTAAGCAGCCTTATCAGCCAAAATGCATTCAGAGGCTACAAACATTTCAAGGCAATAGTTTGACATTTTGGGAAATACACTCGGTTGCCTGTGGAGAGCTGAGAAGATCAATTCCATTCTGGTGTGTTTTAAGTACAAAGCTTGACGAGAGCCAGGAGGTTACAAGCTAAGCTTAAACTAAAAGGCTGGAAGCAGGGGGAAGCCTGTCTAGCTCCTGATTCTTGGTGATGATATGATATATTTCAATATTTTGGGATACTATATGCAAGGTGATATATTGGAATTTTTTTCACAAAACAGTGTATTTTTAGAAAAACCGTAACAGTATAATGAACACACAATGTTATATGCATAAACAAATACAGCTTACTATTATGCATTCGGACTCCGAACAGTTTGACTTGCATTTGTGTTGCACAGTTCCCTATAACATCCTACATGTTCATGCTACTTTTTTGTCACTTTGAACAGAGGAATGAACATCTGCCTCAGTCAGTAAAAAAACTAAAAGTCTTTACAGGAAGACTAACATAAACACTAAGAAATGAAATGAGTACAGCACTTTAAAGAATAGATATAACGTCATAATCTTATGAAATATTGGGATATTTCAGTGTATCGACAATTACACTTTTACAATTTGTTTGATCATGCAGAAAACAAGACATGAAAGGTTAAAGACACATGGAGAAAAACAACTTTTTCATTGATGTATGTGAGAGCAAATGCACACTCACACGTACATATGTGCGCTCAAGGGCGGCACTTAGACTGTGCAGGTGACAGAATATTTTCCAAACTGTTTTGCTTCACAAATTTTCATTTAGACAGGAATATGCTAAAAGCCAACCCCCATGTGTGCGCACAACCCTCAGGTGGTGAAGTTTCCGTTTTCCCACCTCCTGCTCTCGGCTTCTGCTCCTGACAAAGTCACAACTTCAAAGTCAAAACAGAGGAGAGGTGTCACACACACACACACACACACACCATCACACACTCACACACACACGTGCATACACGCCGTCCATATTACAAGACCCAAGCGTTGCCATTTTTCCACATTTCCTCCTCTGCCATCCAGTGGGGCTCTTTGGCCCTTTGTGATGTATAATTGAAGCTGTGTGTAATTTCACCGACTCATTTCCAATCGAATCCCACTCGGAGCTGAACTTTCACTTCTCTCATCGTTCTGGAATATTCTCTCTGAAGTAGAAAAAGACCGGCTCTTTGAACATGCTGGTTAACATACCTCACCGCCAGCACCACCCTCACCCATACACCACCCTGACCCGTGTCCATAACACATCCCTCTAACTTTATCGCAGTAAAAGAACACAGTGTCTTTAGAAAGCAGTTCACTGAGAGACGAAGTCAGAGCAAATTCGTCAGACTTTCTTGGATGAATATTGACCTTTTCTACTTACCAGTGTGAGTTTTGGGTTGTTGCAGTCCTGCTGCAGCAGTGCTTATCCTGATTTTTTGTTGGATGCCTGTTCTTTTACATTGGACCTCTTTGGTTCTGGTTTTCCTCTGCAGGACCCTGGTAACATCTGAGGCAATCACTGTAACATTAAGTCATATAAAACCTGTTGCATGAGGGCTGACATCTTTTCCATATGGCTATATGGAACATACCTATTTAAAGCTAATGTTTCAGTAGCTTATCACTTTTGAACAAACGCAGTCATTGTTTCCTTCATCCTCTGATATCTGGATGTGGCAGAATTCACCCATGAGCCTTGTTCTTTCTCTTCTACAAAACAGAAGCTCTACAAGAGCTTTGGATTAAATCATAACAGCTACTTAGCTCACGTGTCAACAGGTCCCTTGCAATTACAACTGAGCAAACTCCATTAGCTGATTATAACAGTGTGATACAGTTGAAGCCTCTGGGAAAAAGCTAGAAAATGGACCTTCATTTGTGATTGCTTTATCAGGCTTTGGTTCTTAGAGAATGCTCTGCGTTTTGTTTTTTTTTCCTACTTATTGACCTGGCACACACACAACAGCGCTTTATTGTCTTTAAAATTTTGTCATATGAACGTGGACCCTGTTGTAAAAGGTAAAGGATTTTTTTTTTTATAAGCAAAATGTTTTTTATGTAAACGGGCCCTCAGTTTACACATATGCATCTGCAGCAGAAATGCACCATATACTACAGCGCACACACCAACTGGACTGTTTTTCCTCACACACACATAGGCAGAGCACCCAGCATGACTTCCTGCCCCTCTGTGAGTCAGTAAACCTTTAATGAGTAATAAAGGCAACCTGACCTTGAGCACAGCGTGACGCTCTCCACCTCTGATCAGATCTGATAAAGCTGAACGCAGCAGAAGGCGAAGAGACAGTGAGGACGAAACAGTGAAGACATCCATATAGATTCCTTCTCTTTTGTGTGAATATTTTTGAATATTGAATATTGCATCGAATATTTTTAATTTTGACAAAATGGTAACAAAGAGGTCATGAGGCTTTCTGCTGATTTCTGATATTTAGCCTGTAAATGGACTGTCATATAGTATAGTATAAAATAAAGACAGTTTATTAGTGGAATAGATCCATATGATGTTTGTCATAGTACATCAGATATGCATATTATGAAACAAAGACATTTAAGAATATTAACATCTCTATCAGATTTTGATGTTTTATGCAATAATAATTACCTTCTTGATAGCTTATTGTTTAACATAATTATAACTGCATATGGAAATGTTTATCTGATTCTAAAATGACAAAAACTATGAATAACCAAGTATTGACCATCAATGAAGACACAAAAATCATTTCTGCTTAACATTTTATTCATTGTCCAAATTCATATCAGTAGACTTGGAGAAATAAAAGGTATTTTTTCCTTTTAAACATTCTCTTAAACAAAAATATAACAACTATTTACAGTCACTCGTAAAAAATACATAAAAAGCGTACGAGCAAAATCATGTTGTCTTTCTAAAAGACATAATTTACAACAGCTATGAGAAGTGTGAGACGAAAGCAAACGTTAAGCCACAGACCAAGTTAATACCTCTTTGTACAGATTGTGCAGCATACTCACCACATTTAAGCTTATTGTTGTGAATTTCTGCTGTAATGCCAAAAGATGTCTACACAGAACACATTCACATCTCTCTTATTGCATTCCCGGTAACATGGCAGGACACGAGGGGGCTAAATTACAATCAGCCAGACACTTTTATCAAGCTGTGAGGAGAGGTGAAGTTTATTCTCTCAGGTTTCAGGTTGTTAAAAAAAACGCTGACGTGTTGCGTTCTCAGTGCCAGGAGCTGCCCGCTGCCAGATCCTCCGTGAAAACACACCTACTGCATGCAGAGTAGGAGAAGAGGGGGGTGAGTGCTAACTGAAATTTAGCCCTGAAAGAAACAAAAAGTAAAAGAAAAAAAAAACACAGGGGCATCTGGTCTTGGAGAGCTCACACGAGGAACAAAACAAACCTTTCACGCTGTGCTGAGAGATAAGAGTTTCATTCTAAAGTTCTGTACAATAATTTCAAGGGAAAAAAAACAACACAAAACAAAACTATTGCCTGATGTGAAGCTCTCAATCCCACTTTTGAAAGCATGTAAAAATATATAGCATTTCTTCGTGCCATTTATAACATCTGGGCCAGTTCTTCTATGCTGCTATTTTCTAAAACATCCATGCAGAAGATTAATACTGATTTATGGTTAAGAATCTGAGGGATACAGTTGTGCAAAAAAAAACAAAAAAAAAAACAGGACTTGTCAGTTTGTGACTCTCAGTCAGATTCAACGTTTCTACAACTGAGACTGAAGGAAAAAAAGGACTTGGTTGAGGGTCACAGTGGATAAAGTTCAATCCATCAGACAGTGAGGAGAAAAGTTTAAAAGTCCAGACAAGGCTGAGAGACGTGGCATCATGGCAGGGCTTGTTTTTGTTCCATTCAAACAGACTGGGATGTTATACGATAGAAAAAAAACTGCTTTCACTCAACCAGTCTGAGTCTGAATTAACTCCACTTGTGCCATGAAACCAATGCAGGAGACCCATGGGGGAGCTTTTTGCAGGCAGGAGCAATCACAGCTGTGAACTAAGAGAGAGGCTTTCATTGAAAAATGACTTCTGGGCCTTTTCTTTATGTGCTGTAAGCCCAGACTGCATCAAAAAAAGGGGATAAAAAAAAAGGAAAAAAGTTAAGTTGATCCCAAGCTCACAAATAAAATTCCACCACACACACAAACACACGCACACAGGCAGTCATTTCCCAATACACAGCAGCAATTACAAGTACAGGCGGAGCAGAAATGGCACCAACAAGAGTGTGAGGGGAGAAAGCAAGTCATAAACAACGACAAGAACTAATTCCTTAAAAGACTCCTGCCCGCAGACAGAAACAGGGCGATCACAACCTTGGATTTTTTTTTTCTTATAACAAAATATTCAAAAATAGCCTTTATAGAGGACTCTTTTCTCTCATCTATACATTAATTTATGGCAAAGAAACAACAAAAATATATATGTATAAATTCATATATATATGCCATGTATATATTAGCATTAATCATTTTCAAGTCTTTGTGTGGCAAAACAATACTAAAGAAGCATCACAGAGCGCAAGACAGAAAGCAGAAGAGAAGAACGTCTAAGTCCAGTTATACACCCCTGCTGCACTGCAGATACACGACATTAAAACTATTTTTTTCGGTTTCCAAAACATTATTCAGAATGTACAAATTTGCCTCTGTTTTCAATACAAATAAACACTTTTTTAAGCAAATCCTTTAAATATTCTACAAAATGTCGTATGAACATGGAATGGAGACGCAAGCCAGGCCTTAAAATACATCATGATCCGTTGACTTGTCGTGTTGCTTGTTCTTTTTTTTTTTTTTAAATAAGAAGCAAAAAATTTGATATGAGAGGTACACTGTGAGCACATGGTGAAAGTGTACTGTGCATCTTATATTCTCGCTGCATTATGAACAAATTTACAAGGTCGTATGAACCCGGAGAATTACACTTTAACATCTCAGCTTGTAATTCAAAAGACAACTAGTCTAATAAACACTGTAAACAAAATGTGTGAGCGTCGGTGTAAACACTGTCTTTTTGTCTTTATGCAAACCAACTAAGATTTTGTTATATGTGTGTGTTTGTGTGTGCGTGTGCATGCATGCACGTCGTGTGACCACACAGTGCTAATTTATCATTTTATTACAGCTGCTGCAGTTGAATAACTACGCGTGTGTTACCCGACGGGAAGCAGCGAGGCATTTGTTCTTTAGCTCATTAAAACGCGTAATAATACAGTTTTTATAGAACATACAGGAGGCAGCATGCCGTTTAAGTACCTCGTGTCACACTGAATGAGCAATAAGAGAGGTGGCTGAGGTGGTGGAGAGCGTGACACGAAGACAAAGAACTGCCTGAGAGATGCTGTTTTTTCTTCTTTAAAGCTCAACACAGTCTAATAAGTGGTAAACACAAGCACACATGTTCTCTGTCACTTTAGGAGTTTGATTTCTCTTTAAGAATGAGGAGGGATAAACATGTCATAAGGCTCTGTGAGGCTCCTGATGAATTTTAGAAACTAAAAGTCATCGGGAACTGACCTTAAATACAGTCAAAAGTGTAAGTTTTGGGATCAGTGAAGTTGGTTTAGTAGCTGTTTTTTGTGTGCATTTGGTTTGTACTGATGTTAACTGTATAAAATTACATTATCAGTGCCGGGGTTTGATAGAGGCCCATGATACCCCCGTATTTCTTGTCTCTTACTTATCTACATTCATCTTCTTTTTGAGCTGACAGAAAACTCCAAACAGAAGCAGCAAAACAAAACGAAAAATCCCCCACAAGCTCGTCGTATGCTACTGACTACGGCTTTCTATCCCTTTGTCTGCTCCTCCTCACTATTCTCACATAAAAACATCGCAAAGCTCAGAGATGAAAAGAAGGAAAAAAAATTATTTACAAAAACAATCACCGAACAACATGTTAAAGCTGTAGAAAAGGATGTGTAACACCTTTGTACAAGAGAGCTTGGAGCGCAAAATGGAGGTACGTGGTGGTCTGTGTCCAAGAAGGCCGACTTCTTCTCATTAGACATTGATAATGTTTCTCTTTCCTTCTTTTGTTTGTCCTTTTTAAATTTGTCCTTTCATTGCAATGTGACTTGGGACACTGCATTTTTATGCTTTGTTCAAGAGTTTTTAAAAAGTATCTAAAATCTTCCATTTGATCTACGTTTTGTGAAATGAGTTTAAAAAGAGATGATTGTACAAGTCCTGGGAGGTGGAGAGAGGTCATGTGACCCGCTGCTCTGGTCCACAGGTGCATTATGGTCCGTGGTGATGTCACACAGGGCTGTGTGGCCGTGGGGTTGGAAAATGTGCTTTGACATGTGGTGACGGCGGGCTGCTAGTTTTAGTCCAAAGCCTGATCACCACGACTTTTATGTGTGTGAGAATGTGTGTGTGCATGAGTGTGACGTCACTGGATTTACACTGCCGACACCTGTTCATCTGTAAAAGAAAAGAGAGGATGGTGGTTGGTTAACAAATTACTTACTTATAAAACCACATAAAATGCAGACTATTTTCTGTTTTGCCACCAAATCAGCCACAGTATGAAAACGAAAACCATCAGAGACAATAAGACCCCAAGTTATTTCATCATTATATCATATTTCTATACTTCCCATATCAGAATGTTTATGAATGAGTATGATATTGTAAGATTGTGGCCTGTCCTAAATACTATTAAAATCATGGCCCAAACTATGAAATTCAGACTCTTTCTTCATCACTTCACCATCCCGTGGGACGTACCATCCTCGCTGTCAGCCAGCTCCTGTGGTGGGAGGCAGATGCTGGGCGGTCTGGAGTGGCCTTGCGTGGAGCCAGACGTCCGTCCTTCTTGATGGAGGTGATGGTTGGCAGCCAGCCTCCGTGCCTCAGCCAGACCACCGGCGGCTCCGGGGCTCTGCATGAGTTTGCTCCTCTGCAGGGCCACGCTGTAGTCTGGAGGTTTGAGGTGAGGAGGCCTGGGGAGGGGAACTCCTGACCCACCTACCACTCCGTCTGTGAGGCCGAGATCCCCCAGAGCCAGACCCTGGTAGCCTGGAGGGGTGGGAGGGGGAGCTCGGTAACGCTCATCCTTGGCGGGGGAGGTGACACAGTACACTGGGTGGAGGCGTGGATCAAAAGAAAGGAGGGGCGGAGCAAAGAAGGAGGGAAGTGAGGTGGGAGGTGGGATGAGGGTAAAGAAGATGCCAGAAAAGGAGGAATGTGGGGATTTGTGTGAGGAAAGGAGAAAAAAAAAAGAAAATAATGGAAAAATCAAATCAATGTGATGTTTCACAAACACAATACACATCTATGCATGCACCAAATGTGTTGGAAATTAAAGGGAAAATATATAACCAAAGGGATGGATGACTGCAGAGGACACAGGCAGAACCAGAGCTACACTGCAACTAGTACTGTCATCACTGAATAATCGGTCAAATATTTACCAAATCAATCACTGCCGCTTAATTCCCAAGCGTTATAAAGTGATATAAAACAAGCAAATGACTGACAGATAATCAGAAATCTTTTGCAAATTTTCTGTTGATCTACTGATAGTTCAAGGGATTAGTTGAATGTAAATCTGTCTTCATCAACAAGTTTTGTTATCCTCATAAAAGTAGTAACTGCTTTGCTTTTGTTTTTGCTTTTAGAGTTTATCATAAAACTAAAGCAGTAGATCTACAAGACAAATTTACACTCTGGCTAAAGAGGAAGCTTTGTTAACTCCTGTCAAATGGAAATCGAACAGCGACAAGAATGAGCATCTGTTTGGGATTTTAGCTCAAGCTTACAGAAAAGCCACACCGCAGCCTTTGCCAGTTGTTCATGAGACTGTGAGTCAAGCAACAGAAGGCTGCAGAAATTCACCTAAAACAAATCTACTTAATTAACTAAGCAATAGGGAAGAGTATTTCTGATAACTATCCATACAAACACACATCCCTCAACAGACGCCCACACCTGTAGCGTCAGATTTGACCACTGTCACACTGTGTTTACAGGGAATCAAACTCGCAATCTGATCCCTCACCTATCAGGCCCTTCTCTGTGCTTGACGTCACGGTTTTGTAGACAGGGTCTGTGCTTTGCCCTCCCTCCTCGTTGGTGGGCGAGGAGGGGTTCTCCGAGGTGTTTCGCCGCTTTATTGTCCCATAATTCCCCTCGTAGGTGTCCGACAGCGAGCTGGATGATGCCCAGCTCTGCGGCGACTGATTAGACAGATCGGAGGAGGAGTTTCTGGAGTGCTGTTTGAGGGAGGCGGAGTCACTCGTCCACGCCTGAGTGGCGGCTTCGATCTCTGCTATCGGGCCGGCCAGCTGCGTGTGCTTGAAGCCGCCCAGGTGCGTGTGGGGGAGGGAGAGCGGATGGCCGTGGATGCCGTGGTCCCAGGGCCGACAGGAGGAGGCAGGCAGGCTCTGGAAGGAGTCGTGGGAGTTGGAGGAGCAGGAAGTCCAGCTGCCTCGGCCGCTGTCGGCCACTGAGTCCAGAGAGGTGTGGTCAGGGGTCAGCTCCTCCGTCGAGGTGGAGGCAGTGAAGGTGGAGGCTCGTGTTACGTATGCACGAGCCAATGACGAGGAACTACTGCAGAAATAAGAGACAGAACGTTTTAATGAAAGTGTGGAAATTCAATTTAAGGCAAAGCCAAGCCAATTTGTTTCACTTATACTGTTCTTCCTCTGAAACAGGCGTCACACGTTCAGGTTTGCAAAGATTCTTTGTAGGTAGTTAAGAACTGAATAGGTTCAGAAATGAGTCTCAGAGCTGCTCAATAAAGATGAGTCAAAGTCACACTGCCAAACAAATGAACTGGAAACCTGGCTATTGTAAGAATCAGGTAAACAAGGAGCTGAAAACTTTGAAGCACAAGATTTTAGCAAACTGTTTAGTGGAGGTAAATAGGGAGGTAAATCACATTTAAAGGAACTAACAATGCAGTGAAAGAGGGAGAAGAGGGCAAAAGAGGAGGATCAATAACTATAAAAACCTGTTGGCTGGAGGACATGAGGGTCAGAGAGGAAAACAACAACACTGAACACAAATAACATCAAGTCCAATGTTATACAAATGATCGGTGAAGCCTAAACACATCGTGCAACATTCAACCAAACTGTCGCAAGAAAAGTTCGTTTACAGATGTTTTCGGTTGTTTTATCTGTGAAATACGGTTTCTGTTAATGTTCAGCCATTAAAGTTTATGTCTCATCTGGACACAGAAATCACAAAACAAACACTTGCCAGCATTTCCTGCATGAAAGATCGCTATGTCTGGCTTTTAAAAAAACTTTTTCTTCTCAGTCGCTTTTCATAAAGCAGCTGTTTGATTCGCTGACACTGTTTTACCGAACAAACAAGCCACTCAATGAAACTGAGCCACATTTCATAAAACAGATCGTTGTTATACGGCAAGGCTGCCGAGGTAATATAACATCCCACAAGCAGACAGATTATTGCGTCCGGCCATATTTTATGGTCCTCACTTTGTGAGACGGAATTGCCTGATCATGTTGGAACAATAAACAAACAGCAGACAATAAAAAAGGTGTGTTGTTTACTTGGGCAGATTAAAAAGCCGCCTGTGTGAAAACTGATATGTTGTTAACGGAGAAAAGGAGGAGAGACGAGGGCAGTAAAAGAGGGATGCTAATAAAAACCTGCCGTGCTTTATGACTTCCTGTTCACTGAGTTTTAATGAGGAAAGGATAGAATTGGGATCCAGCTGTGAGGAAATGGAAGAAGGAAACACTGCGTACGTGATGCCTTGTTGCTCAAATTGAAAGTTTTTGATGATCAAGAGTGTGGAAAATAACAAACTTTGCTCTGAAACCAATTCATTTTTGGTCAAGGTACGGTTATGATATGAGCTAACGGGTAATTGATCCTAATTAATAAAGTATAAGGTGTTTAGAGTTTAGATTAAAAAAAACTCCATCTTGATTAACACACAGACTGGATAAACCACACTGAGCTGGAGTTAAGTACCTTGTGCTGGGTTGGTTGTAGTCAACATTAAAGTGTGCATGTGCTGCTCCTGTGCTCTCAGCAACTGCAGCAGCTGTCGTAGCAGCAGTTGTAGCTGTGACAGCAGCAGCAGTGGTGATGCAGGTCCTGTTGCTGCTGATACACCGCTCCTCAGGCCCGGGAGCTGGCATGGAATCCACCGAGCAGATACTGGAGCGGGAGGAGATCTCGCTGTGACTCGAGTCCGACAGATTGTCTGCTTTACCGGCCGGCAGGAGAGTGTAACCTGGACACGGGGCAGGGAGAGAGGAGATGTTCAGGACATTTAAGATTATAATAATAAAGAAAAAGTAAAATAGAAAAAGTCCAGGATGGAAAGTGGAAGTGACAGATGCCGAGCTGAGAACATAAGGAGACGATCTAAAGTTCATGACCCCTTTTTAATAGCAAATACTTTACAAACACTGTTAACCTGGTTAGAATCCTTAAACCTCGTCACGAAAAGTGCTTTCCATCAATGCCTACACAGTACAGAAACTTCAGAAGCTGTGAAGCTGTAAAGTTCTGAACACTTTTAAAATGTTAAATATTAAACCAGAACAGAAAAATGGCTCTAAAAAACAATGTCAGGATCAAATGTTAAACTTTACGTTACAAACAAAAGATGAACCAAACATTACTTCTGACTGCAGAAAAACTGAATAAACACAGCAATAAAATCGTGCAAAGGAAAGTCAAAACCAACCAAAACAAAATTCTATCCTTGTCAACATAAAACGATCTTTTTCTTTTGAAATTGGATTTCAAAATTGGATCTCAAAAACAGATTGTTTCATTGTGACAAAACAGTCTTCAATTTGGGGTTTGACAATAACGTATTTTGCAACATGTTGGCTGTTTGTTGACATTGCAAAGTTGGAAAATTCACAGCATTATTCCCTCAAACAAAGAAACACTGGGAGACACTCAAACAACTGAATCGTTTTTCATTTATCCTTGCTGCTGCAAACAGGATCTTTTTTTTCCTTATCTGCTTCAAATGTTCACTGTGAAAAACTCATTTCTCACGTTGCCTTTTCTCTGACTCACGTTGGATTTGAGACTCAATTTTCTCACTAACACTTATTTTGTGCTTCCAAGATAAATGTTAACCAGGCTGTCATTTGATATGGAAATGTAACTGATCACTGACTTCTGACAAAAACTGACACCACTAGCTTCATTTTTCCTTCCATTCTTTCTTCAGCTTGCTGGTTTTTCTGATGGTTAAATGAGTTCCCTCTGTCAGACGGTCTTTCTCCTGGTGTGCCTGTCCCTGCAGAGCCAAAGGAAGGGGTTGGGACTGACCGACCTCCTGGCTCTCTGCTCTGCCTGTTTCTGTTTCTCATCCTGAGGTGAGGAGGACACAATCTCTCCTGTGCCCTCTCCACTGTTCAAATGTGCCCTGACTGCCATCGGCCTCTCCCTGGACTGACTCCTCTCCCTCAGTATTCTGAATGGTGACATCAGCCTGGTCCTGACTGGGGACTCTGGGGGATTGGGCCTCATTAGCAGGGGCTGGCACAGAGGTGACAGAGGTGTGGGTCCCAACCCTGATGGACTGGAAGGGGACATGGGATGGGCCTCATGTGCTCTCATGCATTGTAACATTAGCTGTGAATCTGCCTGACTGTCCTGCAGCCTGGATCTCGCTCTCCTTTGCTGAACTGCCTCTGTCTCCTCCTGCATCATCCTCTCTTTCTCCTTTTCCACTTCACTTGTTTCCTCCTCTTTCTGACTCTGCCTCTCCCTGCTTCTCTCTCGGCTGTGCTGCCTGGTCATCAGCTGGATCCTCTTGTGGAGGAGAGCCCCACCTATGCCATAGCTGCGCAGGCTGACGGCCTTTGTGCTGGCGTCGCTGGTCAACGATGACGAAGATCCTGACAAGTTCATCTGGCTGGAGTTTTGGGACTTGACGACGCCTCCAACTGTAAAGAGAAAAGGAAAGCTTGAGTATTTCTGGAGCTTTTTACTTGACTTGCAACAAGAAGATGTTTGAAGATTTAAGTCACAGGTAAGGTTACCTCCGACATGTTTCTAAATACCTGAGCTCTGCTTTGGGTTGACACTCTCACTAAATCTTCTCCTCTTCATCTTATGAGCCATGCAGAGTCAAACCATGCTGCTTTGATTTTTGTTCCCGTTACCAGTTAAAATTGTTCAGCCTTTGGTGCTTTTGTAGCTTCTAAATAAATCTTTGTGATTTTAAATTTAGTTTCTCTCCTGCATTCCTTTTGCACTGGATATCTGCTTTATTTCACTGATTCATCGTGTTCACATTCAGCCACATGGGAGTCACGTTAGGTTGCGCATAGTGAAAATCCAACATTTTTAGACTTTGCTGCTTCAAAATAAAAGGTTTAAAATGCCAAAATATCAGTAAACTGTTGATATAAAGGATACAGGAAAGAATAACTAACGGATAAAAAGTGAAAATCACCAAATTAGTGGAGCTTCGGAAATGACAAAACTTGCAGCAAAAATACAGATTGACTGAAGACAAATGTCGTTTTTCATCACAGAGTAACACTGAGTCAAGCTCAGCCAGTCTGTGTGAATGGAAATAGCCTACTAGTGAAGCCTTCCTCAGATAAAAGCATGCACGGTGAAGAGTACAGTTTTACCTTTGCGTGGGGAGCCCTGCGGTGACACTGTGGGGCTGGAGTGAAGGGAGGAGATGGTGGAGACGGTGTCATCAGATGGTCTCTTGGTGCTCCACTCCTCTGACGAGTTCACTGGAGGTTTCTTTACCACTTGGGGAGAGTTGGAGTCTGGAGAAGAAAAATGAAAGAAAAAGGTTACTGTAAAGTTAAATATCCTGGGACTCTGTTTTACTCCAGCAGTGATACAGAAGTGTGAGAGGTACGTTTTCTCTTCCCCTCTGGTTTTACTACTGCAGGAGAACAAAGAAGATGGGATCATTAAAATTAAATTCTTAACACAGGAAAGCATAACTACATAAATGAGTACAATATATAGTAAGTGTGTTGTATATAATGTAGTGCAGGTGGACTAACTAGGTGTGCCGATGTCCTTGGCGGTGCTCTTCTTTCGTAGAGGGTTCAGTGGGACCTGGACCTGAAGGACTTGTGACACCCTGTTTTGTGTTTTGGCCGAGGGCAGAGCCGACCGCAGAGACACTGGAGACATGTCTGACTTGGTGGATCTTCTCTCACTCAAGTTCTTCGACACTACAACCACAGGAGGAAGATAAAAAAAATGTATAAACAAAGCAAGCTAAAAAACAATGTTTTGAAGAAGTTTTGTGATACTCAGTGAGAATTTATGTATTTGACCTATGAATATCAAAGTCAAAAAGCAAATACCTCTCCTTTAAGAAAACACATTTAAAAAAAATATTGCTATAAAATAAAGGATAGAGAGGATTACAATAACATCAGATGTGCCAGATGTATAGATGAACTAAGAAACATGAGTTTTCATCCATCTTCTGAGAATGTTTCTTTCTGTGAACATTTCAAGACCTAACTAAAACAGAATTTCTTTTTAATGTATTGCTTTTTTTTTTTTTTTAGATGTTTACAGACCTTTTTGACCTGAGCAAAAATACATGCATGTACAACCATTCTGAGGCTCTCTCACGGTAATGAAATGAGAATGCATGTGAAGAATATTATAAAGACAATTTTCTCTTTTAAAAAATAAAACTCATACTATTTATATAAATGTTGTTCTACAGAAGGATTTTAATTACACAATACATGTATACTACAGTAACAGTTAATCAATTGATTAATTTATCCCTGTTCCTTTTGCAGGACATTTGCAAATCCACTAGGTGGCAATGTAAACCAACTATAGAAATGTGAATTGCACATTGTACATTATATTCTGAAAGATTAGTTGTTGTACAGTAATATCCTAGCTGCCAGATTAAAAAGAACATATTTTTTAAACAAATATATACTTTACTTTTTTCATTCAATCAGCAGCAGTTAAAAGCCTAAACACATACAAGGTTCTGATGAAAAGATAAACTGGTCCCAGTCACACTGTTACTCACAGGTGCTGTATGACGGTTCACACTGCAGGGACATGATTTGGTGTTTCTCTTCGTCCGTCTCCACCGTCAGGTTGGACAGGTACTGCTTCACCTTTCTGGCCATCTGAGCATCTTCATACAGCTTCTTGGCGTTGAGAAGTGAGCTGCGACGTACTCGCTTCTTATGGGCGCCACCCTGCACATCCAGCATGTTGGAGTTGGTGCTGCCCTGACTCAATGACCTGATGATGGAAAGAGAGACAGAGGAAGGGAAAGGAAGGAGGAAGACGAAGTAAAAGAGATGGAGTACAGGTAGAGGTGAGGATTTATAGAGGTGAGAGAAATAGTTTTTGTGGAACAGCAGAAGATGAAGAATTGATAAAAAAGACAGAACAGAAACAGAAGGAAAAAAATGAAGACAGCAGAAACAGAAAAAATACAAATGAAAGCATAAAAAGACAGAAAACAAAAAAAGGCAGATTGAAAGAGGGAAGGAAAGAATGGCAAACAACAATCAGTCTAATCATCAATACTACAGGCACAGCTTCTTTCATATCAGAAAACCTCCTCTACTATAAAATCTGCCTTTATGTAGAACTGGAGCATAACATTTTAAAAACAGGACCATGCAACTGGGAGGGAGGCAGCTCTTGCTCGTGTGCCATGCTATCACAGTACAGAACAGCAGAACATTCTGTCAGATGGAGGCAAAAAGGGTTAGGAAACAAAGATGCACAAGATTCGATATGGGGAATATTATGCCGGGATGAAGATACAAACAAACACCAAACCTGAGTCAAATAGTATCTTTAAATATTCACATGGTTTGTTTTTTTTTGCCTTCATTTGGCAGATGGGTGGAGTTTGCCATACAGGGGTTTTGGCTGAGAGTCAAAGTTCATTCTTGACCTTTGAAAACAGCAGCTCACAGAACAAACTCACCAAAAAGTCTATTTGCTACAGACTTCAAATGCACAGAGTAAATATGCTGGTATTGTTGATTTGTGCATGTTTTTTGATGATTTGTCTGTGTAACTGTGACAGAGATTATGACCATTAATGATGCTGCATGTAAATTAATGCTTTTGGTGTCTGGTGACTGTTCTGTTTGTACCTGCACAGACGCTGCAGATGGAGATTAATCTGGCATAAATTGTTCTCTTTTTGCAGATTAATTTTTTCTGCACATGATCCTTGTTTAATTAAGACTAAGAAATATTCAGTAACTGCTCTGGAGCACTTTGATCGCATCACTTCATCTTCGTTTTGGTTGACCAGTTGCCATGGCAACATAGAAGTTCAAATTTTCATTTTTTCTCCCCCCCGAAAACGAGAGAGAGTGAGAAAACAGTGAGAATAAATTTGAACCTGAACTGATGGTCAAGGCAACACAGCTGAAACCTTAGACAGTCTTTGATATTGTTTATCACTATGTGAATGTGTTTTCACCCTCCCGGTAAAAAACTAACACTAAGCATTATTTCATCATCTGCTACTATGTGACTCAAACATACAGTCTTATGAACGGGGCAAACGATTAATGGGTCAATGATGGACTTTAGTATGGTTCAGGTAAATGGGCACTGCAAATGGAAGGGTTAATCACACACAAGCACAGGCAGACACACATGTACACTCAGTTAATGTAAGAGGGGGCATGCAGAGCTCATGGTGGTGGGGATGCAAGGTGGACTGAATTTCTACTGGTCCAGACTGAAACAGGATGAAACCAGGACCAGGACAAACTTACCCTAAACTCTTCCACCTCTTCTTCCTGCAAGCAAGAGGCGTGAAGATTGAAGCGTGACTTAAAGACAAGTTCAGGGGTCGGGGTGGACAAGACTATGTAGACGTCATGCCACAACAAACAAAAACAAAATGACTGGAGATGGGACGACACCAGACATATGACATCTCCCCATATCAACCTGAAGTGTGTGTGTGTGTGTGTGTGCACATTGTGGCCTTGTGCATCACACTCTCATGAACATTGTGTCACCTTTTGGGGTTTTTGAAAACCTCTTGCAGTGTGTAACATGATGCAGAAACAAGATTTTTAAGTCTAGACTTCTCTGGCATCTTGAGCTTGTAGTATGAAGGGAGTGTCTGCAGGGGGCAGTCATGCTCTGCAGCAGTGACAGACTGTGATAAACAAACAAACTGAGTGGTAGGTACTACATACAGTGGTTGGCATCAATTCTATATCACTTCCAGTCGATTCATCCCTTGTGTCTTTTTGCAATTTCATTCTAGTAGATGAATGCAATCAGAACAACAAGAGCCATGAATCGCACAGGAAGTGGATGGGAATTGATGGAATCAGACCTCGAGTGTGTGCCTAATTGTGTTGGGGAAGGTTTCAAGTTGGCTGGTGGTGTGTGGTGCTTCCCTTTTTTTAGCTCACATCTATAGACTTCTTTAATGAAGGCGTCTTTTCTTGAATTTGTAATCTGAATTAATGCCTCTTTCCGAGAAGTGACAGTTTTGCTACAGTCTGGCTGACAAGAAACAGGAAGGGTCATCATCAAAGACAAAAATAAAGCAAGAGAATTGAGGATTTGGTAAAACTTTCTAACTTTGCTCACAGTAAATAAATAAGAGACTGTACTTCCGAACACATTAAATGTTAACTGGTTCCTGTGTTGATTTCTGAGCCATAAAATTAATGTTGGGCTTCCTCGCCCCATTAGCTTGTCTTGGCTTAATTTGAAAGAATTTTTGGATGAGACACAGGTTATTAAGCTAATTAAAGCCCCACTTTGGGGTTTAAGTGAGCAGTGAAACCTGTGAAACCTTACTGATTGCATCAAGTTAAAGCAAAATTGTTAAACCTTAAGAGTTTATGAGGACTCATCATTAAAAATAACTAACCTCTGTCTGAACATGAGGGCGGGGTCCATGTTGGCTGAGGTCAAACGCACCACGTGTCGGATCTCCTTGGCGATCATCCTCAGCTTCTCAAAGTTCACAAGGCCGTCAACGCTGGAGTCGTTACCTAAAAGGACAAACAGGAGCACAAAACACACACGAACACACACACAAAAACAGTAAGAGTGAAGTCAGCTGTCAAAATTATGAAAGAGATAAATGATTCATGTTTTTGGGACATTTGCAGGATCACAACAAAGTTTCTAAGATGAATCTTCAAAGTAAAAAGCTCCTTGATCTGATCTCCTCCTTGTCATTCCTCTGAGATCAAAGTGGTGTCTGTCTTTTAACTGAGTCATTTGAGAATTTTTAGCTACTTGCACAATTAAGGAAACTTTCTTTTCAGTTCTTAACATGGCCATACAATTAAGAGAAAAGCCTAAAGAAGAAGTCAGGGTGAGCATTTTCCGACTAGTCTCAGTGTTGTATCTTAAAAGGGCTGATGGGTGAAGCCTTTAGCAGAAGTAAAACACCCTGAGTGATACTCAAGCTGACCTTCCACAACACAATAGAGGAAGTGAGGGACAGTAAACTGTACAGAATGACATGTCAAGTTCCAGAAGTGGCCTCATTTATTAGTTTGGAGATGTTTAAAGGAAATGTAGCTGCATGTGAGTAGCTGATACATACAAAAATGACCCAAAGAGAAACTCTGGGCTTTCCAGAGAGCCACATACCTTCATGTAAGAAGGTGAGATCCTTCTTGACCACTGGGAACAGTGGGATGATGGGGGGCTGCATGCTCTGGCTGCTCAGGATGTTGCGGTACTTGGCCATGTTCCTGGATGGGTCAAAGACATCCTGCAGGTCTCCAAACAGCTTCTCGTACTTACTGGGCAATTTCTCCCATGAGCTCCGCAGCCGAGCCACCGGTGCCAAGTTTAGGCCGCTACAGGAGGGAGGAAGGAGGCGCCGGGAGGGTGTGAGAGAGGAGGCAGGGAGGCAGTGATAAATAGGTTATGGTAAGAAGAAGGGAGGGAAAGGACAGAGGCAGAAATGAGAAAGCAGACAAGGGAAGAGAGAGGGGGAAAGATGAGCTTTAGTGTTTGATACATGCAGTACATCTCAATCAAAACATCACACCTGCATTTGCGTAATAATGACTTTTCAGGCTAAACATTTTTAATCAGCATGGTCTCCATTTCCAAGAGCAGAGGACCCCTTGAGGCAATGTCAGCTCTTAGCAGACTCATTTAGACAGCTGATAATTATGAATGACACAGCATTTAATTCAGCTCTCTTCTTTCATTATCTTTCCACTTTCCATTTTTTCCTATTTGGCTCATCAACCGTCCATCCGTCTCCACTGCTGCTGCAACCTGTCACTATTTTCCTCACTCTTCTCTTTATGTAAGGTACTTTTTCTCATCTTATATTCAAATCCCTCTCCTTGTTTCTCAAATCATCTCATCTACCACTTTTTCTTTTACCTTATTTTATTTCAAACGCCTTATCACATACACAAATTATCCTGTATCTCCTGCAGAAATGATGTGAGTGGAGGTGGCCTTTTTTTCAGGCAAACCAAGTAGCAAAACCAAGTAGGATGTGTCCACAATTACAACACTATGGGAAACACCGCATGTTATCTTTCACACACACACACAGACACACACAGGGATACCACTGTCACTAGGCAGGTTATGCATCAGAGAGCCATATGTGCAAAGACATCCTGCTGAGAGGCGGAGTGTAAAGGGACATGGAGGTCAGACACTCCTGCTCTAAAGTGCCTTTTACGGCAGCAGGCAGACAAGCACCATACGGCTCAGTTCCTTAAACCGAGTCCAAATCTAAAGTGGACTCCGTCCCATGTGACCAAATGTAACAAGAGGGACAGCTTCATATGAGCAAGACTGCAGCATGGATGAGAAAACAAGTCAAGAGATTGTAGTTTCAAGAAACTGTAGTACCATCTGTGAATCAAATTATAGTACATCTACAGTCTAAGTTACTGCAAATCTGCACCTTAATGAATTTAATCACATTCATGCTGCAGAAACATTACAGACAATATCCTGTAAGGTTATTCATGGTGTGGATTTAAAAGAGCAAAACAAATGTGTCTAAACAAGCAATTAACAGGGCTCGGCGACAGAGAGAACATGGTGTGCAGATTTTGGATCATTATTCTCCAGACTGGGACATTGTTGCAGCAGTAAATGAGCAAACAGTGAGAATGAAGAAGTTGTCGTGAACTGGAATCAACTCCAGGTGTCACTGACACAGTCAAGTCCAAATGATGCTACTATTCATGTGTAAGAAAAATAATTAGTTTAGTTTTATCAAACTCAGAATGCACAACTATCGTTCTCTGCTCTCACTGAAAGGCCTTGGGATTTAGTGAAAACTTCTGATCATGTATTTCAATAATGTTTATAGAAGTTTTCTCCACTTTTCATGGTTTAATGTCTGCTTGTTTATTTTGTCTGTTAATTTTTTAGAAAGTGGGTTTGTGAAGTATTTTACAGGATGTTCTCTGCTCTAACTGTAATTTTCCCATGATGGCCAGTAAAGAGGACAACAAACACAGAACTACATTTTTGTTTTGTGTTTGTTTGGTATTTTTTTTCATGTCTGTATTTCTTCTTGATTTTTGCTCCACCAGCTAAAGATCAATAAGGAAAAACTGTAGGATCTGGAAATCTGCTTGTAGATTTAATATAAAAAAAAATTAAATGGAGAAACTGCTGCATGAAAAATAGTGTCATCTGCATAAAAAAGAAATTCAGGAGGGGTAGTGGTTGATTAATGCAGGTTCTCTTGAGGACAAAGTGAAAAAGATGAATGCCCAAAGCTCGTTTGCCAAAAAAGTAGCATACCTCAGCATTCTTCATGGAACATTGTCTCATTTTCCTCAGTTCCCTACAACTGAGGAAAAAATAATGAAGATGACAAAATACTGTGTTTTCACAATACTGAGGAGGCCAACATACACACAAACTCTCAACTCCACACTGAGCGCACCTGATAATAGCGAACATGGAGTTGAAGTTCTTGCACTCTCTGCAGTGCAGCGCAATCTTGATGAAGTGTTTGATGGTCTTCATCCTCTTCAGGGCGTTTGGCTCCTTCAGGATCTCGGAGGCCACCCAAAAGGTCTCCTGGTTTATCACCTCCTCAAACTGTTTCAGATTGCCGCTTCCCATCGAGGAGTCTAGTTTAAACAAGTCATCCACGTACCTGAGAACCAGTGCAAAGAAGTTAACATTGAACAATGACAGGTTTTCTCTCAGTTCAGAAAAAAATAATAACCTGTGATGTTTTTTTAGCTACAAATGACTAAAAAAAGCTTCTTCAAAAAACTGACATAAATAAAGTTATAACAGTTCTAATCAAAAAGTACTCAAAAACGACATACTCTGTGGATTCGATGTTCCTGAAGAGCTCAAAGTCTCTCATGGAGAGCTGGGCAGCAACCTCCATGGTGCTGAGCTGCAGCAGAGAGATCTGACTCTCTCTGAGGAGATCCTGGGCGTCCTCATCTGAACACAACGTCTCTGTCTCCATGTTGTTCTTCAGGTAGTATCTGCAGGGGGAAAACAGTGGCAAAGAGGATTAGATATGGAGGACGGAGCATCATTATCAAGCAAAATAGTTTATTTTTTATAAGAGGAGTTTAGCTTTTACTTTTGATGTGTCCTGTTATGGATTCAGCATTTAAGGTGTTAAAAAACCCTTTATTTCTCCTACTTTCCTATGAGGTTATACATCTGTAAATCTCTGATAGCCCCAGGCTTCTCTTGCCATTTTATCAAATCAAAATAGTGTAAAATATCTGAAAAACCCCCAAGTAACAGATTTCCTCCAAAAAAAAACAACAAACAGAAAAGAGGAATAACTATGTCTAAGAAAGTGATGTCATCTCTCTTTTTTTAGAGCAGCAGCAGTGATACAAGATCTGCAGTATCCTCCGATGCTTTAATATGGGCTGCAGAGGCAGACAAGTGGGTGGACGGGATCCAGTTTTTCATCCAGCTGCAACTTTTTGCACTTGTTAAAAAAAAATACCCAAGATAAATCTCTTGAATGTTCCCCTCATTCACATTTCATCTTAAAGGGCCACATTTTCTGTCTCCAACTTAAGATTAGTTTGAGGAAAGGGAATAAATACTCTGATGGTGTAGATAGATTGCGGCCATATTTTACTGTGGGATAAAGACGGAGAGAGACAGAGTGAGGGAGAGGAGGGGAGCACTCAGCAAAACGAAGGTAAAGACGAGGATGGATGCGTGAGTGAGAGGACAGAAAGAAGTCATTTCTCTTCAGGCTCGATCTCCAACAGTTTTCTGGGAGAGTTTCCAGCAGCAGGTCATCTCTCTTATCTCGTTACATGCTTCTATGTTTATAAATCTAAATCCCTCACCCCCTACTTCCACTTTAATGGAGCTATAATGTGGCAATCCACAAATGCAACACCTTAGCGCCCCGTGGACCTGAAACCCTCAGGGGCAAAGAAAAGAGAAACTAGCATCGTGAGGATGTGAGGTGAGAAGATCAATCTTAATCTGCAGGTACATTTAAAGCACCAGACATGTTTACACTCTGTTAGAAGTGGAAACTATTTTGAAAGCCTTAAAAGAAAAACTGAAGATTTTTGTGAAGGTTGAATGTGCAGATTTAGATTTGAGATATTTAATGCCATTTTAAGAACGCTGACACACTAAACTTGCATAAGCAAAGAAGAACTGAGAGAGAGGTGAGGTGAAAGGAGAGGAGGAAGAGGTGACGGTACACAAAGAGGAGAGGAGACGACAGGAGATACGGAAGAGGAGAGAGGTTATGATGAGAGAAGAGGAGAGGAGATAAGACAAGAAAAGTGGAGAAGAGACAAGATGAGGCAACAGGAGAGGAAAGGAGAGAAAAGTGGAAATGGGAGGAGATGAGAGAAGGTAAGAGGAAAGAGATTGAGACAAGAGGAGAGAGGAGGAGGGAAAAAGGAGGAGATGAGAGGAGAGAAGATGAGAAGGGAGGAGAGGAGATGAGAGGAAACCTGATCAGAGGAGAGAATATTAGAGGAAAGGAGACCTCTAACTAATCCTTTAATGGTCTGATTTTCTTCATTAAATTAAACTTAAATTAATAAACTGAAAACTCATAACAAACATAAAAAATAAACACATTCCTGTATATACGGAGAGGAAACTAAATTAATGATGGACAAAGTGGTGCTTAGTGGCTGGAACCAAGCCAGCGTAAATAGCCTTTGGTGGTTTGTGTTTGTGTGTGTGTCTGTATGTGTGTGTCTATATGTATTTTGGCAGCGCGAACAAGGCTTGCTATTGGCTTGGCCTGTCCCCTGTTAGACCTCCTGTCAATCATCAGCTGCAAAGAAGGGGAGACAGAGGAGGCAGGATGCAGAGAAAGAGAGGAGCAGGGCAGAGATATTTTTCCTGCTGCTCCTGAAAAAATCCATTTACTGCAAACTGTGACGAATACATACTACATGTACACCCTGCTGACACTGCACCATGTATACATACACATGTAACAGTCACCCCAAACACGATAGTGGGTTGTCAATTTGCCTGTACGGTCAGCAAGATAAACAATCTGTAAATGCAAATGTTTTTTCTTTTGTTATAAATACATATCATAGGTTCAATAACAAGAGGAATGGAGGAATAGACATGGAGAGGATCTATAGATGCTGCATGTTCACAGTAAAATCAATTTTTTTCCTACCAATATCTCACAGTATGACATGTTTTTTCCCATGCAGCTCAGACATCCATCAAAACACAGGGAGGGCATTACCATGAGTGTCCTCTAGCTGAGCGAATATTTCCCTGTCAATAGACTTTCTTGGTAACATTTGTGCACATAGATGCATGCACATACACACACAAACAGTTGTGTAAACACAGAATTAGCATGTCCATATGAGTACGGATGCGTGACTGTGTATAAGAAGGTGAGTGTGACTGACTCTATATCTTTGTATGTGCCTGTGCGTGCATACAAGTGCGTGTATGAATAATTCCAGACATGCCATGCTGTCTGCTGAGGCCTCCGCCCCTGACAGAGGATGAAATATTCATGCTAACCTAGTTGGGAGGGGACTGATGAGGGACCACAGGAGACCAGGAGAGAGGGGGAAAAAAGTGTGAAAAATGGACGGGGAAGCAGTTTTAAAGCAGACTTTACGGCTGCAGTCCAATTATCCTTCATGTCCTAACTTTCATCTTAAAAAAGGAATGTGTCCAGCATCAAAAAAACATTGGGATGTACCACAGACTTGGTACTGGTGATGGTGTTTTGGTTCAAAAAGAAAAAAAAACAACCAACAACATCAGACCAAGGTTCTTGACTAGAATCACATGCGATTCACTGCAAACAACAAGCAACTAAAATGTTTCCAAACCCTTTTATGGGGCAACCCCACTTCATTTATTCATTCCACTGAACTAGGACAGTGATTCTGAATCCTGCTCCTCTGCACATGGAGCTCTGCTGGTTTTCATTCAAGCTATTTACTCTGGGACTGACTTATATCTCAGAGATGCTAAGTGAATTAGCAACATCACAGAATAAGTGCTCTGTAAGGTGTGGTATCTGATTAAGCTCCTCTGCAGTGGTTCAAAAAATCTATCCACAGAATAAAGCTTTAAGTAGCTGTACAAGTTACAAGTTACTACACACACTGTGGTCTTGCATAAGCTGAACCAAACCAGAAATTATTTAGAGAAGAATAGGAAGGAAAATCATCCATGTAGCAGGATTCTGGGCTTGCAGTCCGAGCACTGCGGGTCATCACTTTGGTTTAGTCATTCAAGCTTTCAACAAGTCACAGGTCTATGTAAATTCTCAAAGTCTGGGTCCCACTTCCTGCTGCTTTTAGTACAAATTTTCCACTGCGGATCTGCTGTAAACACATCAATGCTTTTCCAGGATCAATGTGCTCCCCTGACCATTAAATATAGTTGCTTTCTGGTTTATTAAATCTTATTTTCTACCTTGAAATTGCAGAGACAGAGACACTCTAATGTCCTGCACATCTGGGTTAAGACATGCATCTTAGACCAGTATGAGTTTTCCCAGATATGAAATTTAGTGCCAATGCACTTCATCATAGAAGTCTGGATCCTTGTATTGCTTACCTGCCGTTGAGCTGAATCCGATCAGCCAGTTTGGAGAGCTGATCAGGCAGGCGGCGCTGCTTTATGACTCCCTCCGGACTGACTGATACCTCACACAGGGAGTAGGTCTCTGGTGCTGCGATGAGGCCGAACTCGTTGACAGTGTGGGCGACCACGTCCTTGGCTGTAGTGTCTTTGCTGATGATGATGTAGCAGCTCTGCTGGTCGGCCTTGAACACGCGGATCACCTGGTCCGGTATGTCTGAGAGAGGGAAAGGTAAAAGAAAAGAGGAAAGGAGAGCTGTCAGTGACTGATTAGGGGCTGACAGAGGTCATGGTTGCAGTATATGGAGGTCAGTACTGTAACAAATGCCAATAATATCATACAACTAGTGTGATAAAGTCTTAGATACAATAAGCAGTCATGTAAGAGAAATTTTGCTTTTTTTTTGAGTAATGTTCCAATAATGCCATCACTACAAAATGTGGAGTGTGCCCATAATAGCAGGTATGGGAAAATTCTCACAAACAACTCAGAATCAAGAGTTTAATTTGAGGAACTGGTAAATTTCTCTTGTAAAAGAGGAAATCCATAAATATGGAAACCTGTATGACTACAGTTAATAAGATGAGGCACAGGTTCACGTTAACCTGCTGACATTTTGAAAAGCAGTAGAACAACGAATATTATGTCAGAGGTTCAACCATCATTCAGAAAGGTGGTGCATCTTGTTATGAAATGATTTGATGGAGTTAGATGTAACCCAAAGTGCATAAAAGCTGAGGAGGGGAAACCTCTTGTCAGTTATATTGGTGTTAAAGTGAAGGCGGCTGTTGCTTGCAAGCAGTAAAAGTCAACTAAAGAACTGAATTATTCCGCTGACAAGTATTTGGATACTATTTCTCACTGAACCAGGACAAAAACTGCTATTTCACTTTGCTCTGCAAGGCTATGGGTTCTGTATTTTATCTCCATTACATTATAAAGGATTTTGGGTGAAAAGACTTATGTCCTTTACACTGAAAAGTTCCAACAAAGCTGACTTTGCCAAAATATCCTTTGTGTAAAACCAAAAGGACAAAAAGTCAAAGACACCTCAGTTTCTATTTTACATTTACCAGTAATATTGCTTAATTCTTCTACTATTCAGCCAAATCACGACACTCTGTTTCATCACAAGAATTCAGTCAGATTTCTGTGAAGTCAATTTTCTAAT
>JAPZDY010000006.1:17390123-17434389 GCA_029783645.1 Ctenochaetus hawaiiensis | reverse complement strand
AATGGACTTTCATGATGATGCCACAATGAGCAACATCCTTACATGCTCACAGTCGGTTTAATAACATTATCTGCTATATTTTATGTTGGAGCTGTTACATTGTAGGCTATAAAGAGGTCCCAGACATGAAGATGCATACATGTACATAATAAACCCACAGACTCTACTTGTTCTCACACTGTGCATCAAAAACAAATCTTTCAAATGTTTTTGGGAAAATGTGTATGTGTGACATGACCACGGGCATCACAGGTTACTAATCTTTCACAGTAAACATGCACATGACAGACTTTGAGCCTCACATAAAGCTTGAGCAAAACAAAGTAAAAGGATCCATGCAGCTACAAAGGAAACAACAGTGTGTTCTCAAAATAAACATGCATGAGGGTTTGGGAACAGTTCATAGATATCCACATATTATGATCCCTCATATTCTTCTGATTATGTGACCTGGTCATATCTTTAGTTCTTATAATTTCATTTGAGTTAGAAGTTAAAATCTAGTTCTGCTGAATTCACGCAACATTAAAAGACCAGCAGTAAAAAAAAAAATTAAAACACACCTCTTAATTAAATGATTAATCTTTTATCTTAAATCATTTACATAATGTAAAGTCCTATTTTAAAGCTACAAATGAAGAATTGAATGATTCAATTACCGTTTTTTTTTTTCATGTTAAATGAAAAGCTGCATTAGTGTTCAAGTGATTTAAGACACTTCTCAACAGCAACAAGCCAAAGTAAAAGCTTCAGTTTCCTGTGGCGGCTGATGCCGGAGCAGCTGCACACGACTCACACGGTGCGATGTGTGTTAAATAATGGAAATGTTCCCCCTGAGTGAAATCCTGCATTAAAGATCCCTGTGTTTGAGTAAGGAAGAGGGTACGGCCCATTAGCCACAGGCAGCCAAAGACCTCCATCTCATAAACTGAAAATGGTTGGGGAGATCTTAAGGAGATCATCATCAGAAACACAGAAACAAGATCTGTGTGACTGATGAGCTTCCATTCTCCTGTTTACCAAGCAGAACAGGGTTAAGTGTGTTCAGACACAAAGTCATTACATTCACCTTTATTAGCACACAGATCTCTTTTCTGTCTGTGACTGCTGAGGTCTTTAGGTGAATGTGTGTGTGTGTGTGTGTGTGTGTTTAGATGACAATGACTTGGGCAGCTTTATTATCATCATCATTACGGCAGCGGCGGCGGCAGCAGCAGGACAATCAGCAGAAACAAACTGTTGAACCTGTTGGTGTGTGTGTAACTGTATGAGGGCACAGATTTATTTTATTTTCAATATCTGTGATGTGTGACTGAGAGACAGGAGGATTTCTGAGGATAGCAGCACCACTCTGAATTTGTCCATGTGAAGAAATGCTGCTGTTTCTTTTCTGCAAAAGCTGTTTCAGCAGGAAGGTAAACATCTATACTCCTTTTTTTTATATATGCACTCCAAAATGTTTTGACATTCTCTGATTTTAGGAAGCTGGTTCTTAAACATATACTGTCAACTGTGAAAACATATAAAAGTATCAGAAAATGTGTGTATTTTGAATGCATATTTATAGTTTTTCATGATTTGAATCTTGGTGTCCAGTTGTTTTTCTGTTGTGTTTAATCTGTAAATTTTACTTTGCCTTTTCTATTTTGCATTACTGGTTCCTGGAATGTGGACTTATTGATGTGTTGATGTTGGAGGCCAATCCTGGATATGAATAACCTTTATGGACTCTAAGCTTATTGATTGCAATCACGTGACTCATGCACTTAATATATCAGTCAAATGATTTCTGACTTTTATCCCAAATAAGCTCTTATGTGCAAAAACACTGATCCTCAGATCAAGAACACAAATATTGCATTAGAGGAATTCAATGCACGGCTCCCTCCATGTTTCCTGCATTGCTGCAGGAGCTGAGCTGCTCTTTTGTTTATGTGCAGCAGGGTGGTGAGGTTGGGCTGAGTGGAAGCTAAATGCTTTGTGTCTCATTAGCTGTGATTTGTGATTAGAGAGAGGGAAGCTCTCGGCTAAGTAGCTGGCTATCATATCCGGGGGGGTTTAATCATATTTAATCCTGTGGACAAGCAGCGACCCGACCCGCATGCAGGAGGACAATCGTTGCCCAACCAGCCAAACATCCAATCAATTATCATCTTTAATAAGGTATCATTCATTTTCTTTTACACTGTAGAACTGGATCGTGGACTAAAGCCAAAGAGGATTTCAACACAGTAAAAAAAAAGGTTTTGGATTTTTGCAAACACTGCACTAAGAGAAGCTACACGCTTTCCTCAAGACTCGGTCTCCTCCTCCCTCGTCCTCCTTTCTACTGTTTGCCAAAGCTTTTCCCAGTCACTCCATCATACCCACTGAAGAGATTAATCACATGTAAAAGCACACAGAGCAGGAGAGGGCAAAGCATGAAGGCTTAAAGCACTGCAAGGAGAGTGGAGTAAAGTAGCTGGAGTTAAAACCCTGGTTCCCATAAATGAACACAAATGTAAAGAATGTATCTAAATGTACCTGTTATGAGGATGTTTCAGTCCTAAACCTTTTTTTTAAGATAAAGCCGTCAAGGTTAAACTAACAATAAATCTATCCTACTGACCTGGAGCCCGACGCTGCTTATATTTTTGTGCCATTACAGTCTATTTTTGACCAAAACACACACAATGAAGCCATAAAGTTGCAATAGGTGTCATATTCCACCATATTTCTTTTTGTCTCAGCAGCTGGAGGGATGTTGTCGGTTGCTGTTTGACTGACAGCAGCCTGCGGGCTTCGCTCTGGTACCGGCAGCAGGGGAACGGGAGACAAAGTACTAAAAACTTGAGCTTTAGCTTAAATGTCACAGGCTGACAGCGTGTTGTTACTGATGTTGAAAACTCAAGGCCACACAAGCCTCTAACCAAACCTAAGTCACATTTGCAGGTATGTTTACATGGTCTTAAATGTAGTTTTGTCCTGATTACCATTTTTGGGGCTCTGGAGCTTAAGCTATGATTAACAGTGATTCAAACCTTCATCTTGGCCAACATTTCTCCATTCTTGGCTGAGATGGACGGCACAGCACTGCAACATGAATGTTTTGGTCTATTCAAAGTCTTAATTTTTAAGCAATTGGATATTTTATGTTATTATTGTTTCTATTCTTATTTGTAACTGAATAATATTAACGCATGTTTGTAATAGTTTGGTTGAACATGGTCGCATCTATGCAGTTTTGTGACATGACATGATCAATAATTTCTTTCTAGCATGAAAAAACTATAGATTTACACAAATACTCATTACTAAATGCCTAGAGAAGTGTAACAAACTTTTAATTACGCTACAATATTAAACATGATCAGCTGAACCTTAACATGGCCCCTTGAAAACTGTACACTGAACAAAACAAAATGTCCTTCCTCTGATGTTCACACACTCTCACAGGGAAGGATGCCAAGTGGAAAAAGTATAAATAAAATACAAGGCCCAAACACGAAGCCTGAGGGATGCAGTTCGTGAATGCAGAGATGCAAAGATTGAGTGTGGAAAAATAAGACTGTGCATTACAGAAAAATAAGATGGAGAGTACATTTGGGAGGATTTTTTTTTTTCTGATGTACAATCGAACAGTGACATTGAAGGTATGTTTACTTACAGTACAGTCCCAGGGCTTGGCAAGCAGAGAGGAAAAAGAGAAAACATAGTGAATATGAGAGGAAGACAGAGTGTAGGAGGAGGACAAAGAGACATCATAACTCAGAATATCAAGACAAAGGAGAAAAAGGAGGGAAGACCTATGCAGTTTCTAATGGAGCCTAAACCTGTTAATGTGAAACCAGAGGGGCTGAGTATGACTCATCATGTCGACAGCAGAACATCTGTTTAAAATCACAGCAAGACAGACACCAGAGGAAAGGAGGCGAGGGAGAAAAAGGATAAGAGGAATAGCAGCAAAGTAAGAGGAGAGAGAGAGACAAATAGAGATAGACAAATATAGACAGCTTTTGTTGTTTGCAGCTGGGATGAACAGGATCTATCAACTGATTAACTGTTTAGTCAATGATTTGTTGGAAAAAGTGGCAAAAGGTGAAAAAAGTGACTTTGTGAACATGTTTTCTCCGTCCAACCAACTGTCTAACAACAAAGGATAATGAATTTTAAATGCTGTAAGAAAAAGGAAACTAACTTTCACATTTGAGATGGTGGAAACAGATAATGTTATCAATATGTACAAAAAAAGGTTGTTGATTTATTTTACACCATTGATTTATTTTCTCTTCTTCTCCTGCTCAAAACCAACCTATGAAAATAAGCTTGATCCATCCGAAACAAGAACTTGGTGAAAACACATCAAGATTTTAAAACACCCGAAAAGCTTTGGCAGCCATGTTTTTTCACACTGCTCAGTATGGACAGTGGAAAGGTGATAGTGATGCATCACCTATGCTAATGTAATTACAGGTAAGACTTTGGAGGCACTCCAAACCCTGCAGAGCGTCTGGAACAGGGTTTAGTTTGAGCAACCTGGTCTCTCCTCTACTATTAAATCTAATGGGAGGCCAGAGGACTAAAGGAAACTTGATCAAATGGTGGATGATTAATGAGGCCCACTTGGTGTGTGTGTGTGTTTGCGCTCTGGCACAACACAACCACATGTGATGTATGGGTCTAAAAACTGGGGTTTTATGTGCAGGTGTGTGTGTGTGTGTGCACGGCTGCCTGAGTGTGTGTAGCTCATTGACGAATGGCCGCTGGAATAAATCAGGACCATATTCACTCTCTCTCTCTCACCTTTCCACTTTGTCTCTCTTGTTCTCCCCTCTGTCCATATTTCAATCACACCAATGCCCACATAAACATAAATCACACACGGGCTTTTCTTCATGTTAGTTTAAGTAATTACAGGTGCAGAAACCCATCTGACAGGAAAGGGATAAATAAGTCTTGTCCAGGAGGATAATTCTTGTCAAACGGACACAACTCTGCAACAGCTCTGTGGCACTTCAAAGCTAAAGCATTCGAGCTGCGTGTGTGTGTGAGAATGAAAGAGAATATGTGCGTTCACTTATGCTAGAAACCTCTAGTTGCCTCCTTCAAGTGAATGAATGTACTCGTATGTTTCTTTGTCAGCACAATTGAGCATAAGGGTGTTTGAGAAGTTTGCCTGTATTTCGAGGAGAGAGAAAGATAAAAGAGGAGAGACGGGAAGTTTGTATCTGAGAAAACCGAATGTACATGACACAAGACTTCTCGTATGGCTGCTTTATGCGTTTATGCTCAAGGATGACAGGTCGTTTGCACGGCGTCTCTCAGCATTGGAGTCCTTCACTCCACAAGTGGCTTTCGCTTTTTCTTAATGAGGCCAAGATCATAAGTCAAGTGTGACAAACCGCTTCAGGGAAGAAGAACTAAATCGTTCGACTGAGACACCTGAAATAAGGTCATGAAGGTCATAAACAACTGTGACTGTAATAAGAGTTTTTGCGACACACAAAGTACTTGCAGCTGTTAAATACAGAAATTGGAGTCGCTCTTTTGTTTTGTTGATAGAGAGAGATGAGTATGAGGTGCAACGAAAGTCCCTCAAACTGGCAACCAAACCATGAACTCTCCTGTTTTGTCACTGTTATTAGCGAACCAAAAAAAGTTAAATTCTTAAAGGTCAAAAGTTTTAAAAGAAGACCTTTAACGCAACCAGACTACGAGTTTATTCAGAGGCAGTACTCAAAAAATTCTGCATGCAAGCTAATGCATTAAGGGACCTAATAATTGATAGTATTTCCTCAGATTTGGTGCCCTTTTAGTCAATAATGCTTAACACTTCATAAAAAAAACACAAAAACAACAGCAGAAGGAGACATTTTCACAGTTAACACATAAATCTCATGGAGTCGATGTGTTTCCTTACCTGGGTTGGAGAAGTCGAGGACACTGGTGGCCGGCTGCAGCAGGTCCGGGCTGCTTGACGACAGGTTGCCTGGTATCGGCATGATGGCCACGCTGTGACGACACTGCTTGGTTCCCACAATGCTGTCGTCCTGAGACTGACAAATGCCACCATCACTGGAGAGGAGAGTTAAAGTGGAATGGAGATGAGGGAGAATAAAGAAAAAGGGGAGTAGGTTGGAGTAAGGGTATGGAATGAAGGTATTAAAAGAAAAAAGTGTGATATGATAGAAAAAAGAGAGAGAGAGAGAGAAACAGGAAAATTAGATTTTCTCCATTTAAGACCGACTTAATGTAAAAATTCTATTTTGGCTTTTTATTTTGCAGGAGTAGACATTTTTCAAAACAATGCCTGAATGTTTTTCTCCTCTTGTTTTATGAAAAACAAGTTTTAGGTAGAGTGCTTTACACTGCATTTTGAGAAAATACAAAAGTCTGATACTCATAACACCATGGAAAAAAACACATCAGGAGATTTAATTAAGATGTCTACCCTTGCTGAATGACAACACAAAATATCAATATCACTATATTTGTCTTTTAATATGCAACGGTGACACAGCTGAAATTCATCCATGAGGCGGCTTCATGAATGGCGGAAACTGATAAGGAGCATTCACGGATAGAGACACACAAAGGTTCACCAATCACACGCACAAACACACAACACAAGACAATGACACAGATACACACAAGCTAACAGAGACACAAACAGCAGCGCACATATGAAAAGAAAGGATAAGTAATGACGATTGTAGTTCATTCACATGTTTTCTTATGAGTTAACGAGTGGTTTTGTTTGCACGGTTGTATGTTGTGTGCCTGCTTTTAGCTTCTGAATACACCTGCTGTTATTTAGCTCTCTGTTCTCCAATGTAAGTGCGGATGTTGGTCACATTATGCGGCTGAACTGGACTTGAGAGACAGGCGCCTTTTCTACCAGGCTCCTCAGCTGCAGCTCGGGGATATGCAAACATCAACCTTTACATGGGCTCATTAGACTGCCTGGATGTGCAAACATATGATGGAAATGGCAACTCCTTTTGAGACAAACCCACTGACAGACAGGTTGGGTATTGTGATTTAAAAAAAAAAAAGAAAAAAGAAAAAGAAAGAAAAAAAGCTTAATATAACAAATGCAGGTTCCTGAGGCTGGATACCACTGTCTTTGTTGGTCGTGGTTGCCTTTATCTCATCCAGAATTCTTGCAAGGTTCTTCGAGTTTAATTTGTGAAAAAATTAAATTATAAACAAATAATTTAAAAGAAATCTAAATTAAATGAATGAACTGAATAAAAAATCTTTTAATGTTCCATAGAATGTAATTTAATACGTTTTCCAGTATAATAGAAAACCAGTGTGGGTGATTGGAACTTTTAATAGCTTGTAAGACCAAGTTTTTTTAAGTTACCGCATCAATTTGAGACTTTTAAGACCTTGTTAATTTAGGAAGGTAAATTTAAAATATTTTAGACTAAAAACAAAAAGCTTTAAACAGGAGTAGGACAGATTAAAAGGAAAATCGAAGAAATGTGATCTGATAGATTTAAATATGCTGTGGTGATTTTTATATACTATAAACACGTTGCACACATTTAAGTACGCTGGTGTTGTAAGTTTGAGTGACAGCCGGTAACTCAGTGTCTGAGACAGAGAGTTCATCTCATGCTGCCTGCGCTCTAACAGTGGCTTTCCTTCAGCTGAGTGTCTGTACAGTTTGTACTAACTGAACACGGTGCAGTAATGCAGGGCTTCCTCTAACACAGCGAGTGCTGCCGTAGCAAAGCCCCTGTAATCTTGAAGTCACCAGTCGATAGGTACTGCACCGACAAGACGGAGGAAAGAGGAAAAAAGATGGGACAGTAGAAACGAACGTTGGCAGATGATGCAAAGAGGAGAAAAGGAAAGAAATAGGAAAAAATGGTTGATTAAATAACTTAGAGGGTGTCGGAAAAAAACATAAAGGAGATTTAGAAAGAGGATAATGGTGACATTGAGACAGATAAAGACAGCACAGCGCTCAAATAAGACTGAAATGATATTTTTGGCTCTATTACTTTAATGATTATTCAAGTCTAATAATATCCACACTTTGATGCTGGTAAAGACGACATATTTATACCTAAAGGTGACTTTGTACGTTAGTTTGACTTGACTATGATGGAGTTCAAAAGATTTGTCAGTTCAAGATAATGAGTATGGCAAAGACATGATTTCTAGCATAGAAATCCTGATATCATAAGCTTGTAAGTTTTGATCCCTACACGTAATCACAAATTTAGATGCCAGGTGTGACTATTCAATATCAAGAAACCAAAACCATATAAAGCTGATCGCACTGTATTAAACCAAAGCTTCCTTATTTTCTGCAAAATCCCTGCAGCTAACGGGATCTGGTTGAATAAAAGAACATGTGATACTGATTCCAGAAACGAGTGGTGATCTTAAATGTAAATGGAGAGTTTGAATATGAAAATTAAGAGAAGAAACACTTTGACTCTGCAGAAAAAGTCGAATTCAAGTGTTAAAGCAATTAGCATGAAATCTATATATGCAGTCCTCTAGCAATGTTGCTGAAGGTCAGTTGTGCTGGTGTGTGTGTGTGTGTGTGTGTGTGTGTGTGTTTGCTTGCTGTGAGCAGGTCTGCAGATGTCTACTGAATCATATGGTTAGAGGATGGGAAGTTACGCAAAAGGTCTTACCCAAACAGGCCCCTGAAGCAGCGGAGACAAACGGGAAGAGAGACGACATTGAAAAACGTGAACAGAAAGAAAAAAAAACAAAACAAAAAAACAGAAGCAGAGCTGTGCTGAAGTGATTCAGTGATACATGTGCAACAGAGTGCCAAGGCCTCTTTTTCTCACACACTCTTAAAACAGCACAAAAACACACATGTATATTGACAGAGTACACAAGAGCCACAAAGCTTGGACAAGTTTGCTGAAAAAAATAAGCAGAAAAATGTGAGCAAAGTCATAATTTTAGGAGAATCATTCACAGAACATAACAGGAAACTGCAGGATTTGCACTGTAAAATATAAATTGGCTCATTTGATCTTAGTTACAAAAAAAACATGTGAGATATTATAAATGCAGGGCTGCACTGAATACTTTGAAGCCTTGAAGTTTTATGTGTAAAATAGACATTTAATTTCTAAATGAACATTTGAATGTATGTTGCAGGGGTGGAGCTGAGGGACGGCCATTGGCAGACAGCTGCTGTGAGATGGAAAGCTTTAGAGATAAGAGCCTTCTTCTTGGGTGAAGGTTAGGATGCAAAAACATTCACAACACTACAGTTATAGTGATATGCATCATAATTTAGTACATGTGACTGTATCAAAGAGAAGCAGAGAGGATGAAATGGCATCATGGGACATTGGGTTCCTTGTTCATCCTCATCTCACTAAATCACCTCAGACTTCCGACAAAAACTGACTAAAGGCTAAAACCTCTTTATCTATTGCTTTCCAATCAGTGGAATGTAAAGCAAGAGGCTCGGTCAATTTGGATTGTGTGTGAAAGTGCTTGTACAGACACACACATGTAAATTTGGCAGAAAACCACTTGTTTATTGCCAGTGTGTCCTTGTCATATAAAATCCTTGTCTTGAGTGGAGCCAAGAATAAGAGGAAGCAACAGCAGTGACGGTGGGTTTTGTTTATGTACATTTGCTGGGTAAGAGCACCTGAATAGGATTTTGAATAGTGAAACAAGGTTATGGCTTTATTTTAACCTGCCGGATGTTGAGGAAGTGAGCAAAGCATGAAAATGAAGCTTTTGTGTGAGAGAGAAACTGTTTCATGGCAACAGCGGTCACAGGTTTCATCCTTGCGAGGGACGATGTGTCCTAAAAAGACGACAAGGACAGTATGTGTGTGTGGCTGTATCATATACTAAATGGTATCTTAATAAGGGTTTTCCTCAGTGAAGCCTGCACTTTTTATATACAAGCACACACACACACATTCACCAAATAGAAAACTGTATAATGTTGCCTACTATAAAACCTTAATTTCATAACAAAAAGCACTGATGAATCCCTATTGACCCAAATCCCCCGTCTCTCCTCCAGTCCCTTTAATCAGCCATCAATTTCTTTAAACCAAAGGGTGGTTCTGAATGGTGCCGACTAGCAAAATAAAAAGCAATGAAGGCCCTTGTTTGTTAAATAAAAAGACAGCACCAGAGAGCCTTTGGAAACTGCGAACTGAGTCGGGTCAATGACCGTGTGATGGCAGGTTTTGCATTTTCAGACAGAGCACAATCAGTTTTCATGCAAACCCTGTGGCTTTGTGGACTTAATCACTGTGGAGCTGGTAACCGATATACAGAGAGAAAAATGAGGGAACACACATGACAGTGTCTGTTCGCTCTGTAATTAACATAGCGAGAGCGGCGTCTTCTTTCTCACACACTGACACAGTATGGAGTTTAATGAGGCCTGGAGAGGCATGAAATGATGAAATGAAATCAAGCCTGTATCAGCACGTTATGGGTGGAATATTGAACGCGAGCCTCCATCTGCACAATTGCTTTCAATTGCTCCAGATGCTGCATGTTCAATGAATGGTTATGGATGACAACGACAATGGTTATATGATGATGATGATGATGACCATGATGCCTTGCAAATCTTTGCGGTTTGGCTGGAACCTATTGACATTACAGCAGCTAAAGAGAAGAGTATTGCATCCCAGACAACCAGGAGTAAGAGAGTGCAAATGTAAATCATTTCAGAGAATGTTGAGAGCCTGTAACAGGATGGGACTCGCATACTGTTACTTATTTCTTTGCACCACCACCTTCCAATAAACAGAGAAAAGCATTTTAGTTAAAGCAGAGTGAATTTTCTACAATTTCTGCTCATACAAGTTGTAAAAGAGGCTGAAATGTGCTTTTTGAGATGCAATAAGTTGCTCGGCTCAGTAGCAAAACCAGAGGCTTAGATTTCTGCTCACGCCTCAAATATTTTCTCTCTGCAGATGGTCACAGCTTGCCACAATACTGATGCAGAGACAGCAGTCCGATCCAGCCACAGAGAATTGTGGGTCGGCCAACTTGCTCTGGAGTAATTTAAATAAAAGGTAAATCCATCTGAACTCACATTAATGGTCTTTTAAGCCTGCAAAAACTTGTAAGGCAGGTGTCTCAGGTGCCACATCTGATCAGTGGAGCAGATTTAATGATTTATTCCTTCATTTAATTACCTTCTTCCTGTCAAACTTGAATGTGAAAATTGTACATGATACTTTTAGATTGGAATACTACTCATAATCAATTTTATTCCCATCCCAGCTCTTCTTGCATACAGACAGACAGCAGTGTTTACTTGAATCCTCTTACCTGAATGGTTTGGGCGGCAGTATACTGAAGCGAGTTTTCTCCAGCATCTTCCTGATCTTGTTTCGTCCTCCTGAAACAGTGTTGGCCTTCATTTTCCTGGTGCTTTTGTGGTCTGTAGGGAACTCCATGTCTCCAGGAAGGTCAGGGATGGAGAAGCGATTGCCTTTTTTCTCCTGGATCTTGGGAATGTGAGGGCCTCCGTTCTTCTTCTCATGCACGATCCTGCTAAGCAGCTCTTTGAAGACTAGATGGACGGAGGTGCACAAATATTTGTCATCACCTCAAATGATGAGCACTGATATGAACTGAAGCAGATTGTGCTCCAAATGCACAATTACAACAACTACACTTACCAAATATGTTGGTTTTGACAGTGAGAGAGAGGTGTGTGTTATTCCGAAGGATGTCAACAGCTTTAGAGATGGAGATGTTCTCAAAGCTCTGACCATTAATCTCCATGATCTGAAACACGACAGATGAAATGACAAAATTATAGCTGGACTAAATTAAAACTGACAATCACTGCATTTATTCCTGATTCCCTACTCATGACCATCGAAGAAGAAAACTGTTTTGGGACCTTGGTCAGCACCTATGGTTGTCTCAAAATACATGCAGTAATCCAGTGATAACAACAGTACTCTTTGAGTGGGACCAAACAAGAAATTGGGGGAGACTTTCCAGTTAAGCTGTCAGTACTGCTGAGCCATTGAGACATTTTAGCTTTCGAGGCTAATGTTCACCAGTATACTACTGTTGACAAATAATATAACTGACAGTTGATCTCCAAATTAAATTAAAAAAAAAAAATAGACAACCTGTTTGACCACTCAATTTTCACATCCAGACTCTTAAAGCCTTCTGCTCTTGTTTTTCCTCACTGCAAGGATTTCTACAGCAAGTTGTTGCACCACATCAATCACCATCCTAACATCTTCTCCATGAGATCACATGCGAGATAATGTGAGGTGGTGCACTGTTCTGACTCAGTGGTCCTATTGATGTCTTGTTGTGTGTGATGCCCCATTATTTTAAAATCTTGGTGTGTGTGCATGTTTGAGATTTAAAAAAATGTGTGAAGTTACTCCTTGTGTGTAATAACACATCTTTTAACATCTTTTTTTTTTTTTTAAACTGACGTAGTCTGAATCCCGCTCTTGTTATATTCTGATTCATATGTCATAATATTATTCTTGACTCTTCCGACTTTTAAACTGACCTGCAGTTTAAAAAATGCATAGAGTCAAGGATATGGTCACCCCTTCACTCTCTGAAAGACTCGGAAAAGGGAAGTTTGCTGTGTGGTTTGACTGCTGGTAAGCTTGATTTTAACACAGCTGTTTCATGTCACCTTTAGAAGAGATGAGTATGTAGTTTAAGCATAAAAAATAAAATAAAATGTGCCATATAAAGCAGTGTAGCATTACAGACCTGGACAAAAGAAAATGCATTGGAACAAAATGTAAGAGAACAGTCATCAAGTGTTAATTCTGACGCATTTGTTATATCAGCGCTCACATTCAGTGGATGTTAAGTTTAACCACAGATAAAACAGAACAGTCTTTATTTAACTCAAGGTCATCAGCTGAGCTGTAAGCAGGCCACGTCAGAGCTTGTTAATTATGTATCTGGTAAAATAAGGTTCCAAGGATAACATTTTTGAGACAGCCAAGGTAGTCAAGACGGTCAAGATTGATCTTCGAAGAAAAGTAACTTCTGATTAAAACATATATTTTACAATTCCTCTCTTTCTGACAGCTCCTCTCGAGCTGTATAAGACTTCATGAAGCACATTATTGATCTGGGCTCTTTGTCAATTTTTGTTTTTACCCAGGAGATGAAGGGATACCCTGATTTTACAGATTTTGCAATATTTGCTCAATCAGACCAGACAATTTCTTCTCAGGAACTCAGAGTCAATTACACAAGTGTCATTAGGGAAACTCCAGACTCACGAGAAGCTTAAAAACATGACCGAAGAAATGCTGCAGAGTTAGTTGTAATGTAGAGGGTTTTCTCTCTTATAGGGAACTTGTTCACCAATCCAATAAAAGCCTCTCTTATCTTAAAGCTGTCCCAACAGCTTCCCACTAGCTTTCACTTCACAATATTGATTTCCACAAGTCCATGACTGAGGTCTGTGAGTTTTTTGGACTTACTCTTTAGCTCACAATGTGACTCAGTGAGGGCAAGTATGTGCTGTTTTAATTTATGTCTTGTCAATAAAACTTTGTACAGATATAAAAGTTTAAAAGTCAAGAGTGACCAAGAAAACAAATCTAAGAATAAATCTGAGTAAAGTCATAAGCTCTGAATATATATATATATATATATAAAAAATGTAAAAGATCTGTCTAAGCACAGATTTTGTCAACTCATTCAAACCTGACTGTCACATCAGATGTTGTAATAAGAGTCTTGACCTTGTGACAAGAGGACTGACAGATCATGTGACTGAAGTCTCACAAAATGGTCAAAAAATGTGCATATTATGGAAAGTTGGTATGAGAGTGCATTTTTGTGCTAGCTTGCCAGTTACTACATAACACACTCTGACTTATGACCAGCTGCTGACATATTTACTATTTGTTGCATCTTCCCATTTAAATTCAATTAAAATGGGTCCATATTTTTATACTTCAGATCAATTTTATTTATATCACATATCATCCTATTGCACGACAAATTTAATTTATGTAATTTCAATATTTGGTAGTATGACACACGTTTTTTCAGACGTGTTCAGATCTCCCAGTGGTTCTTGCTCTAACAATCAATTTAAGGACAAAACATTTAGGCAAATGCAAAAAACAGTTTGCTGAATGGCAGCATATTGTTATCCTGGCCGCTGAAGTCATATATGTAATGCATACATTGCTAGTATCAAAAAAGACATATAAATCAGGTACAGATTTGTAACCCAGCAGTTATCAATGGAGGTATCAATATATCATATTTACATGTCTAGCCGTGACACTCTGTGTTTTGCTGCATGACATTGCACTGCGTCCTCTCACCTGATCTCCACGTTTGAGTCCGGTCTCTGCAGCCTTGCTCCCCACTTCCACCGACTCGACAAAGATGCCGAATCCTCTCTCGCTGCCGCCCTGCACGCTGAAGAGGAGCGGCGACTCCCTGGATGCCTTCTGCAGGGTGATCTGTCTACACTTAGCCTTGGCTGCACATGCTATGTTCAGCAGCCGCAAATGGCCCTTCATTTTCTGACAAAGAGTAAAAAATGAGAAAATAATGAGCCTGAACAGAGCCTGCATTTAAATTAGCTTTTGTTTCTTGAGGTGTGTGATTTACATTTGCATGACAAAACAATTTGCAAATGGAATTATGCTCAAATGCTAAGAGCTGATTTGAAAACAGCTGTTTTAGATGAGAATATAAATGACAACACAGTAATGGTTTGATCTGAACTACTATTCTGATACGATAGGGACTGCAAGAAGAGTCTTCGGGGCTCTTAAACTGAGTTGTGTAAAAAGTGAGAAAATAAAAGAACTAAATTACAGCATAAGCACACTGAAGTGAAAACTGGACTGATGTCTGATCTTACTGTCACTTCTAGATGTTTCTCAAAGTCCTCCAGGAAGTGTGTCATAGCTGAGTCACCCTCAAAGTCATTGAAGTGGTTGTTGACCCACAGCAGCACTATTCTCGTTACCTGAGAGACAACGAGAGCTTTAATGAGTGGAGACATAAAACATACACTTCTTTTTGCAAACGTCCTGTAACAATTCAGTTTAACCCTCCAGTTCTTACACTTTTTGACAACAACAAGAATTTGCTCTTTCACATTGAGTACACTGTAGGTGTTGGGTCAGAGGTCATATTTAACTACTTTTCTGGACCTCTGGAGCAGGTAGTTACTCAGGGGTCACAGGCTAACTACTAGGCAGCAAAAGCATTTAAAAACCTCAGTTTTCCTACAAACTGCATCTCTAACAAAATGTAGTCCCGATGGTCATATTTCTTTTTTTTTTCAGTCCACTTATACATCTATATGTCTTAATGTCTTAATTTCCTGGAAAAAATCTTAAATGGACTATAATACATTAAAAAACAGCAGGAAGGAAGCAAAATAATGACCATGTGCATTGCTGCAGCACCAACTGACTGCTTAATTTTGTCCCACAATAATTAGAAGAAAACCCTACAGTAAAGGGCATTCGGAAACAATTATTTTTGCAAATTTACACTGGTAGTGACATTGTTCTAACCTTTGCAAAAGGTCAAAACTGCAACCGATAAATCAACAAAGAGCATCGATCAATGTCCACTGTCTACTTTTCTCCTTTGTTTCTCACGCCAGAGCTCCTTCTTTCTGTCCACCTTTTGTTACTTTCTCCCTGCCCGTTCTGTAAAGGATTAGATCCTGTTTAACGGAGCTGAAGATTATAAACCTGAATGACAACCACATAAAGACTATTGACAGTACAAGACTAATCTCAGGTTAAAGCAGTTATAGACAACAGGAGTGTTTGGCATGAACAAATCGCTGCTGCACTCAAGGACAGCTGAGCTGGCTGAACTTGTATTGATCGGCACGTAAGCGGCACAACACACAAAGTCCCGTCAACATGCATGAATATAAAACCTAAAGAGAGCTGATAGGAGCATAAATAACGTCATAAAATAGTAGTGAATGAATGAGTATATGCAGTTTTTACTTAGTATGTGTCCTCTATACTAAAACTCTACCTCCTTTATTTAAATTCCCATCCCAGCCGACTGACCCACTTGACCTTTTCTTTAGACAACACACACAAACTCAAAGGCACAGATATGCATACAAATCTTGCTGGAAGACAAACTTTCAAAACTTTTATTTTCCTTCTCTCTCGGCGCAGACAGGCACTTACCAGAAACTACCAAAACCAGCTGAACAAACACAAACTCACCGTGTCCCGAAGGCTGTCCACCTGGAACCACTCTAGCAGTTTTCTGCCAACCTCCATGGGATTTGATAGAAAGGTCCTGTAGGTCAGCAGGAAGTCTTCGATGTAGGTGGGGTCCACCACTGATGGTTCCTCCACCAGGTGCATGATCAGACGCTCAGGGGTTCCCTGGGGTGAACAAAAAAACATATACACACTCACATTATGATACACAAAGAAAAACATAAAGGCTCTCGTGTAGGTGGAGGACAGCTGGAATGACACAAGAGCACAAATAATCAATACAGACACTCACACACGACACAAGCATACAAAACCATACACATGCAGAGGCACACACACATACACACATACTGAGGCGAGCGGGCACAAGAGCACCAATTTAAATAAATGATGTCGACATTAATCATAAAAGTGACAAGGACATAAACTATAAAGATGCAGCTATTGAACTGAGCTGTCAGTCACCCATCAATAAAACACACACACACACACACACACAGACACACAAACACAAAACAGCTCTATTATAAGAGTGCACTTGAGCTTTTGTTGCTGAGGTATGCTGTTTCTGCTGGATTGGTAGAAGACTGGAACTAAATGTATTGGGACGAAATGTTTTATTTCTTTGCCGGGTTCTTTTCATTGTAAACGTTAGCAGCAGATATAAACTGTCAAAGACACACAAACTCGACTCCTCTGGTTTCACTGAGTTTGTTAATGTTATCAGAGCTGTAGTTTCTGGAGGGAAACGATTCTTTTGACAGGGAACAGAAACTCAAAAGGCATCCACTTTTGTCTGACACAAAAAGAACAAAGCCAAAAACAGAAGCGGAAATGCTAACACTTGTGAATTGACTCATCTCCACTGGATGTGTGTTTGGAGCCAACAGCGTTCCTCGGAGAGGTGGCCAAGAGTATCATTCAGGCCCATTATCCGATCAATACCTGGCTGCCTCCGGAGGCTTGGGAGAAGGATCAAAAGGCCTTGGAGCGCTTTGCAATGCGGTGTACAAGAAAATGCTCCAGCAAACACTAAAAGTGCTAACGGTGCCTCTGAACAATCAACAAAGAACGCCGAGCAGTTGCATTGATGTTTTTGCAAGTTACTCCATGTGAGGGCATGGTCGATTCATAATGAGGTGGTACTCAAATCAATCCCGGGCATATCAGTGTATTTAGTGCATGAAGAAGAAAAAACAAAGGGGATAACTTGATTTTCTCGGTTAAGAAGTTGGTCACGTTAACCCAAGCTTAAGGTGAGATTAAACATTCTTAGTAGCTTCCTGGCATGCAGCTTATCCTGAACGTTAAACCTGCCCTGACTCGTCTTGATCAGAATGTGTCCTAAAACAAGGTTAAATGTATTCCAATATTGACTTAGTTAACACAGGTTTAGCCCTGAGCGAAACACCTTATGCTTTAACTACAGACAATCCTGCATCCCTGCTTTTCTATCCAAAGTGAATTCACCTCATAGATATTTCGCACTTTGTTGATCTTTGTTTGATGTCAATGTAAAATAGAAAAAAGAGAAACTTTTGGCACCAGGAGAATTTCAGTAGACACTTAAGTGCAGCAAAATTAACATTAAAAATCACTTACCTTAATGACAATGTGTCCCTTCCTGGTACCGCTGCGGTCGAGCTCGCGGTGCTCCTTCACCATCACTATCTCCCCCTCCTCCTCAACCTTGTGCGTGTTCTTCTCCACATGGTTGAGGATGCGCCAGTAGTCCTCCTGGGCGATGCAGACAAACTGGTCGAGGATGACATGAGGATAGCGGATGAACTTGTAGTAGAGCAAAACACTGCTCTGCACCACAGCTGGGTACTCAAACAACAGCACAGAAGACGCATGATGGCGGGTAGAGAGAGGCATGGGAAGGATGGGTGGACAAAGGAAGAAAGGTCCTAAACCAATATTCCTCACACTTCACTGAACTCAATAACAAAGTACCTCTGCTGGTCCAAAAACCCTCTTAACTAGCCATTTTGCAGAAGCATCCTCCACTTCAATTCTGACACTTGAGCTAAACTAACGTGAAACTATAGTAAACCGAACAAAAAGTGCAGGACATGACTTGTCTCTCCCTAAAGCACTGTCAACTTGCCACTCTTTCCTCATGCAAACTGTCAATTTCTGCATTTGCCTCACTGAGCCCTACCTCTGCAAGTTCCTCTGTATCTAAAGACAGGAAATGATGTGTACAGTGGAGAAACTGGCCAGCGAGAACAGAGGTTACTGCAAGCACATGCTAGCCCTTTTTTTTTTTTTTTTTACCTTTGTAAACTCACTGACATTGCATGCAAGCTCTATATCAAGACTGGCTTTCTGTGAAAAACCTGTAAGGCTATTTTTATAGTCATCTGAGAAAAACATCACACTGTAATAACATAGAAGAGTCACGTGACGACCAAAGTTCTGTGTATTAAAGATGAACTTTTGTAATAAATAAAAGAAATCTAAAAATGAAAGATAAACAATTGTTAGTTGTGGCAGCAAACTTAGTGTGAGGAAAAAAAGACCTAACTTTGTGCGCATATTGTGACACACACTTTGCAAAATGTGGTCACGCAGCAATAAGATTAGAAAGATTAAAAAGGAAACACTTTCTTTGCATCATACAAATTAATTTAAAAATAATGCAAAAACATTCACGGGTTAGTCAAGTAGCACAGTGTTATCAGTTGTAATCATCAATACATGACTGTTTTTTTCTTACTTGCTAAATAAATCAAACTTTATTTTAGTTACATCCTGACAAACTCTTGACTTCAGTCTGACTTAGTGCAAGCAAAGATGTTTGTTTTTAAGCTAAGATACTATCAACAGTTTGTCTCAGTTATGTTGTTAGGCTGTCAAGTGTATAGTCTTGTTATATATAATATATATAAAAAGCTTTTTTCCTCTTTTAGGCATTTTTACCTGGCAGTCGTCTCCCTTGGTGCGAACTTCGCCGTTCATGTACTGTTTGTCCAAAGAAGGTGAGATGCCGAAACTGTTGCCCATGCAAAGAGTCTCCACTCTTCCCTCTGGATGGCTGATCTCCACTGCACCGTTCAGGATGACATACCACAGGTCCAGCTGCAGACATTAAACATACACTGTTATGATATTTTTGTCCTGCACGAGTTATACTGCCAGCGTTAGTGCTGGCTTGTTGATCTTCTTATTGTTTTCCACTCATGTTTTTCCCCCCACACAGTCACTATTCTGCATATTGTTGTGTAATTTACATCTTGTAGCGCTTAGAGTACTCTTGTAACAAAACTATAATATATTATAATGCTCTGACTGGGGATCAGCAAGACTCATCATTAACATCACTTGGTGCAGCTTTATATTCAATCATTAGATTTCAAAGAGCACAGAGGATATCACTGCATGGCTGCACAAGAATGACTGTTAAAGTGGCGATATTTCACGAGCTGACATTTAGTATACTGTGAACATAATGTGGGTTGTGTGAGGGATGAGTGTGGTGCTGAAGAGGTATTGTGTCTCTAGTGGTGGCTTTTGAAAAAGGAAATGCTAGCAGGCATAATATAACAAGCCATTCATCCCCGGTGTGAGCGGGTGGAGGGAGGGTGAACCAGCCCTGGGCTCCCTCTGCAACTAAAACTGATATTTCCTCTTCATTGCCTTTTCATTCTCTCACTGTTTCTCACCAAGCAAATCTCCAATTCTCTCAGTGCTTCTCACTTTGTCTCCCTTAGAGGCAGCCTCTCACTCTCCCTATTTCTCAGCGATGATGAAATGTTAATAAAGAAGGTGAGGTGAGGTAATCAACCACATCTACATTGAAAATAAGGCTATTTCATAACATTTGCATGAATTCAACACTCCTCATTACATATATGCTATGAATTTTTATCATGCATATATTTAGCAGCCTGCAAAGGTGGATGACTCCCCATTCTTCAAATAAAATGATAAGTTGAGAAACTTAAGCTGGTTTCACTCCTCAGAGGCACACCGACAATCCCTTGTTTGCTCCCTATGTTTCAATTTTCTCTTCCTTTCTGTCCTCTGTAGCACTTTCCCTCTCTTTTTACTTCTGTCAGACCACTTAAGACTCTTTATTTTCCATTCCCTCTTTCAGTCACTTAGCAGAGTTGTGTTCACTTGTGAGAGGAGCCGAGTGCTTCTCTTTGACCTTCAACACAGAGACCGCAGAGAGACAGACAGAGCGGAGGAGACCCGTCCATCAACCAGACTCGACACAGATGGTATAGAAGCACAGACACCCATATGATCCACTCAGCCTATTTGTAAGTGTGTGTGCATGTGTGTAAGTGGATGCTTTTGTCCTGCTGATGTGGATTCCTGTCCTGCATGAGCTCGGCGGCTGGCAGTTCATTGCCTTTTATCACCCTGTCGTTTCTAATGCTGCTGTATGCAACCAAACAGCCATGACGGAGCTCCCGTTTCTCAGGCATGTAACTTAATTAATTAGCTTTGTAGCAGCTCAGGTGATTGACGGGGCTTTTACTCTGCAGTGACTTTGCACATACCAGTGTCTCTGTGTGAACTGGCTTTGGATAGACTGGGTGATAATGAGGAGGTGTGTGTCTGTACACACAGAAACATGTCAACACTAACAACTCTCTTTGCAATCTCAGTGTGCATGTGTGTGTGCATGTGTGTGCATGTGTGTGTCCACATGTGGTTTACTGTATTTAAGTGCATTTTTGTGTGCTCTCTCTTCTATCTTTTCTTTATTTTCCATTTTAGTTACTACTGCATGTTCATACATGCTGACTCATTACAATTACCTTCATGCTTGTGTATATTTTTGTGTTTTTTGGAAGGTTATGTCAATATTCTGCAGACCACCTTAAGACAAATTTAAGATCTTTAAAATCTAATTACTAAAATGATCCAATTAAGAATCAGCGGACAAACAAACGCATCTTGTTTCTGACAAATGGTAATTTAAGTGTGAAGGGAATTAAGTATAATTGTGTCAATGAAGGAGGTAAATAAAAATATATATTGCATATATTGCAATTTATAATTACTCTGTTATTGGTTAATCTACATGGGACATGCAGCAACAGAAGCTGATAACATAAAAAAAATAATAACGCTAATTACTGCATGAGAAATATACAGTATTTCTTCTTGAAAAATACTGTGAATACCTCTTAAAGCCTTACATTCAGGACATCAATTTCAAAACATTCTCAAACTTTAAAAGGGCCTCGTAATACACCATGATTCATTTCTGTTCACATAATTCTGTGTGTGCTGCGAGTTCATTCATACCTCCTGTTTGTTGTGCAGTATGACTGTGCCAGCCTGCTCCACCACCTCAAATACCATGACGCTGCACAACTCTCTGCGCACTGACATGGTCATGTTGGCGAAGGCAGGCAGCTGGTGCATGAACTCCAACAGTTGCTCTATAGAGAAAAAAAAACACAAACTCTTGTGAAATATGCAAAGAGCTTTTATCAGTGCAGATTGTGTATTTCAAGCATTAATTCTCAGGTTTTCAACAGCAGCATTTCTGAGACAAAAGATGGACTTTAAATGGTCTCTGCTTCAAGCAAACCCCACGCAGATATCTGACATGATGACATAAACACACCTATCAGAGTAAATCTTGTTTGTTTCTATCCAGTGACCCCAGGCTAACAAACATACTGTTTTAATCATACTATTCTGATCAGACCATACTAATAATGGTCAAGATTGTCACGTCTAATAAGAAAGTTTCAGAGCCTGCTCCCTCTCTTCTGGTCATCAGTATGCAGCCAGGCTCTGTAGCTCACTTTTACTCCCCCCTCCTCTTATCGCCTCATTCATTTCCTCTTGCCTTCTTAATCTCTGTTACCTCTTTCCTTTGGTCTTTTACAACAAGGGTTTAACAGTCACAGTGTTTTAAGTAATTACTATGTTGGTGTTTTTAAATAGTTTGAAGTTCCAGATGGGTGAAAGTTTGTCAGAGGAGAAAAATCCAGTTTAGACTGATTGCTATCTTGACAGCTAAACAGAAAAAAACTACTCCAGCTAAGCTTATATATGGAAAAATAACACTTCTCATCAAACCAAAAGCTTTTATTTGACCACAGTAAACCAGCAAAATCCACTCAAGTTTATGTAACTTCTCTATTCATATTTCTCTAACACTTTGTGAACAGGAGTTGAACTCAGACACATCCTTTCCTCTACAGTATCTCTGTCCTCTGAATGAGCTGAATGTAACCAATCAGTGCTGAAGGCCATGAGAAGGCCAGCCTCCCAGCAGGCACACAGCGGGCCAGGCCTTTCCGACTCCTCTCAGCTCTCTGATGTGGTCACCTTCTCCTCCAGGAGCCCACTGGATCCCGCTAATGAGATCCTATCTCTGATTGCCAGCTTAAAAATACACACTGGAAGGGCACTGGTGTTTGGAGACCACTGTGAGGGGTCTTTTCGCACAGGAGACATTTGCGTATCTCTTCTGTGCTTACTGAATGATAGATGGTGTCTATAAGAGCACTTTCTCATGTACATGGAGCCTAAAAATAGTAACATACAGTCCTCCTTAAGTGTGACATGCAGGCACACACAGTGTCAGTGCCTCATTTCATTACAATGAAGTCAATTTTATAATAATAACCTCAAGCAATTGTGTAACCAATTAAAGCAAAGACACATTAGATAGAAAAACACGAAGGGCAGCTGAGAGTAAGACTCACCAATATCATCGTCGTTGCGATCCGCCGGTTCTTTTTCCAGACACTCTCGGACCAGGTCTCGGCCCAGGAGAGTGTCCGAAGCTCTCTCCAGGTCCTCATCTTCCTCCTCCTCTTCCTCGCTGTCCACAGCAGCCTCTGGAAGTCCGGACAGGTCCACATCTCCCAGCTCACTCTCTGTGGCCTGCAGCAAAGACAGAAGACATCATTGTTAACATGAGGAGAAATTAAGAATAAATCTGTCGAAAAGTTTTTGTTTGCAACTTACAGCAAAAAAAAAAAAAAGTAAAGTACTTTAAATTAAGTAACACTGAAGAACTGCATTTTATAAATTTTCAGAACCTTATATACTAGATCGAGTATTATTAGCCTTCAGATTGAACCTGCCAGACTCAAAAAGGACTATCTAAAGCAATAATTCCGGTTATAATATGACCTAGAAATGAATACTGGAGCAGTGATGTGTACCATGACAAAATGGTTCGCAGGCCTTGAAATAGAGCTCCAGTTTAAGAAAGTGGTATTCAGTTTCAGGCAAGTCAAAATGAGGTTTAAGGTTAATCAGACGTTGGCATATAGATGCTGGCAATGAGTGATCAATGTTAAATTATGGGGATATGAAAGCAGCACAAAAGAAGATGGAGCAAGGCAAAAAGTAGTCTGAACTCAAAGTTGTGCTTGCTTTGCTTTATTTCATTTCCCCTTCATTTTCAGTGATGCATCAGCTGGACGACACATGAAGAATGACCTTGGAATGAGCAGCTGTACCTGTGACCCTGAGCTAATACCCCGGCACCAAGTCTCCAACCAGAAAATGGACGCCAACAGCCAAATATTTAAATCCAGCAGAAATAATTCATATTCCACCATATTTCCCCCCAGTGAGGGGCAGACAGATGGTTGGCTGAGTATGCTCCTAAAGCGGCATAGGGGCTTTCAGGTCAGGGGGGAATTGAGTTGTCAACCGAGAGGTGAAAAGAGGAGCTCTCCTGTGGAAGTGATGGTCCTGCAGGCCATCTGTTAGCGCTTACAGGTAGGCCTTAAAACAAAGAGATACCATCTGATTTTTATTCTGGTCTGTGCCTCAAATTATTCCTGATAATCTATCTAAATCAATATTTTCAAGTAGACCATGAATAAAATACAGCATATATATAAAAAGAAACACAATGACCTTTAATGGTTTAATTAAATTTTGTGGATCACCACCTTTGTGACACTTTTGACTTATTGATTCTTAGAGGATATTTTTCACGTTTTCCTCAGGCAAAAAAAAAAAAGGCAAAGAAAAGACAAGAAAAGGGCCAAAAGGGCACTTCTTACCATGTTTCACAACAGAAAAAGCTCCATACTCTTACATAGAAGCTTTATGAAAGCTATTAAATCCTGTCCTTCAATTTAAACTTGTTGAAAAATAGAGGCATTACGGAAGTGGGAGAGAGAAGCCATGCAATCTTGAGGCAAAAACACCTCCCATTTGTTTTCTGAACCTCTACCTCTAACATATACTGCAATTCAATTTTGAGAGGCCTCATTTATTCCGAATGCAGGATCTGCCCTTTTAGTCCAAGTCCCCTGGTTTCAGTACTTGTTCAAACCAGGAGGACATTTTTTCAGAGACAAGGGCCATCAGATCTGTCCAAACCCCCAATGTTTCACAGTTCTGTGTCAGAATAATGGAGACAGAAAAGAGACAAAAAATGAGAGAAGAATGCACCAGAAATTTAGGACATAGCTCACAGGACTGAAAAGAAAAGAAAAAGATAGCAGAGAATAATAGAAGAATAGAGGGTGACTGACCAGAGAGGGATGCAAAGAAGGGAAAGAGCTGAAGGCAGAAGTATAACAGAGCATAGTGAGTCAGAAAAAAGTCAAAAAGTTGTAAGTAGAGAAAGTGAATAAAGTGTATGACTGTTGATTAGGTCAAGGAAGAGAGAGAGAGACCGAAAGAAAATCAGGAAAAAATGATTTGGAGACACCAAAAACAAAAACAGTCTGTTGTGTTGACAGCTGAGGACCACAGCTGACTGGAGGGTCAGCACTTTAAGACAGATGTAAACAAACACAGAGCTGGGTCAGCGACAAGCTGATGGGATCAGATCCGTGTGATTAATATCTAATCTCAGGATGAAGAGATCGGGTCTCAGGTGTTAAACGTCTGACCCGGACCGACCTGACTCGCATCAATCTGCAAACACTACGCAGACAGGCTGAGGAGGGAAGTTACAGCAGATGATGACGGGAAAAATATCTGATTTATGTCATTTTAGTCTGTTTTCTATTGAACACAACACTTTTGACGTAACTAGTGCAGCCCAGACGTTAATTTGCAGGAGACTTGTTAATACTTCTCAACGTCTGAGTTGTACCTTTTGATGTGTTTTTCATAGAACTTTTTCTTTATTATATATTTTTTCTTTGTTGAAACTTTTTTTGTGAAAATCCCCATTATAAGTGCAACATAATCAGATAATGAGATAAATTTTGAATACAGACTGAGGCCTCCACATTAGCTTGGCAATGTGGCTGGGGAATTACATACCTGCACCTCACTGATGATATTTCTCACCCTGGACTTGCTGAAATGTGAGCAAAATAAAATTTTTATATAAATGCATTGTTAACATTCCTCACTGAATCCTGCTCATTAGTCCTGTGGCCAGCGCTGCCCATTGATCACACCAGCTCATTGACTTGTAACTAGCTCATTAGTTTATCGCTAATAGACCTCACCAGCTCCAGTGATGAATGCTAACAATGGTAGGAAGCTGGTGTCATATGAAAACCCCTCCCAACTCATATGCACACATAATCAGAATATGGCATGTAGGTTGTAAAAAAAGAAAAGCAAACTGAAATACAGCAGCACCTGTCAAGAATAAAAGGATTTGTTACAAATTTCTTTGTAAAGATGGGATTTTAGGAGGTTTCAGGGATTAGTATGATGAGATTACAGCCTTGACATGTATCCTTTCATGGATTATTGATTCATAGCCTTTTAATAAATACACTGCACTCAGCAGAGGCATTTAATTCCAAAGCACACTGAGCTGCTGAATGCTCATAAATGTCAATTAAAGGTAAAACTAATACAAGAAGACGGAGTCAAATATAATGAATGCAGCTGTCAAAAAAGCATCCTGGTTTGCTGACATTAAAATGAACCTTTAGCACAGCGTACTAGGATTTAATAAAATGAATAAATTTACATTTAAGGAGCAAAATCATCAGTTTTCATGTTACTGGTGTTAACTAAATGAGAGTGTGTGTTTATTTTGTATGAGGTAATAAATGTATTTTTTACTTAATGACAAAAAGAGAACTGGGAAGAAATTAAATGGTGAAATTAAGTCCCATGCTCAAAAATTCCTGACTTTCCTGTGTTGGGAAATCCAAATCTGACATCAGAACTATACAATGAATGTCATCCACACTGCATGGAAGGAGACCAAAGAAATATCTGCAAATTGATTGAAACCCAGCAACACTGATGATCTTACAGCTTTCAAATACCTGTGGTACAGGTACAGAGCTTGAAAGGTTAGATTCATTTCCTGCATGTGACCTTTCATCCGCAGCAGGAAGTACAGAGGGTGATGCACAATAATTAGCGAGATAGGAGTTACAAGGAGGGAGGGTGGAGGGCTGACAGATATGCGACAGGTAGGCCGACAGAATTGGAGCAAATCAAGCTGAGAAGAATCCTTCATCGGTAAAACACTTTTGCCATAGACCAGATGTTGTCACAGTTCGGTCGAGGAAGAGACAAGGTTTTGTCGCTGGATTTGACGGATCTTTGATGTTGCTTTTTTTGTAATGTGACAATGGTGGCAAGGGAGGAGGAAAACTTTTTTTAAACTCTAAATTCACTAAAATATTTCTTATTATCATCAAAATTTCAACATAAAATATGTAACAAGGGAGAAAATATGACAAGTGAAAGTTCATACTTCTTTAGTAAACTCAAAAAACACATAGTTTTGTAGACCTCGAGCCTCATCATCATTAGAATTAAACCCCAAACAAGCTTGAGTTTGTTAGTGGTTGATCTAATTTCAAAACCAACCAAAAAACCTTGAGAAAGATAAAATCATTTAAACAAGAATTTAGGCACCCACCTGATAAATATCAGATAAGCTGCTACTTCCCGAGTCGCTGGCGATGCTGCATCCTGATTGGCTGGGAGGCATGTGCATCACCTGCTGGTGAGCGTGGTCTGTTAGGTGCATCTTATTGAGGTCGGCAGGAAGCTATTCAGACAGATAGGAAGTGGTAGAGAGAGAGAGAGGAGGAGACAAAAACAGAGAAGGCGGAGAAGATGTGAGATTAAACAGAAGCAAAACATATGAGTTTACAAACACACACAGACACACAGATGACCAAGAGTGTTTCATCAGCCTGGAAGCCAAAGTGGTTTGGCACAGTTTAACATGTCGTACTCCAAAATAATTGACACGGAAATGATGGAGTTGAAGACACTTCTACAGCCAAATTATGATGATCGTCAGCTTGAGGTTTTCATGATTTCTGATAGACAGAAGATTATTAACAAAATTAAAACTGCACATTTGGGCAGAGGCTGTTTCATTGGGATGTAGATAAATACTGCCTAGTTTCTTTAAGGCAAATAAGTAACACACAATTTTTAATGCATACACACTGAAGAGGCAAAGCAAAAACAATCAGACCTATTTACAGATACATCCAAAGATAGGAACAGGCTATAGTTACGCTTACACAAGCAAAGAATCCCCATTTAATCAATTAAATCAGCACAGCAAGCCAACAACTAACACATATTAAATTCCTTGAGCAAATCTGTCTGTAGTGGTCAGTTTGTTTACTTTATGATAAGAAAAAAAATTGCAAAGGTAAAGTTTGAACATTGATACAAACAAAATTTATTTGTTTCAATTTTGTTATCATCTTTTGTGAAGATTGCACAATTCAGACTCAAAATTGCCAAGAGCTCATTCTCAAATAAACTCTTCAGATCTAGAATGAGACAAAGTTGTCAGTCAGGCAGTGGGCTGACTTCTAAAACCTGAATTTTTTCACAAATACCGTTCTAGCACTGTAGTTTTAACTGTGCAAAATGTGCATTGTCAATGATGTAAACAGCCATGGAAACACTGAACAAATGACAAAAATGATTGCTGGGTTTACATTAAGTACATAATAAATAATGCACAAATATTCTGCCTCTTTGCAGATGCAGAAATTCAATGGTGAAGGACTCAGAAGCCCTATAAAGTTCAAAAACAATCATGCTACAAATCGAAACATTTCGGACACCTTTATACAGAGTGATCAAGCAGGTCAACTACAGGTCAAGTCCAAGTTTTACTCCCAGATTTGTCATATAAAGTCAGAGATCTTAACTATAATACTTTATCTTTTTTATCTTAGATGAAGATGAAAGAAAAACTAAAAAAGATGTTTCTACAAAAGCTGCCACATAAACACTATTATAGAAGAGGTTTAACATGGAGTTTCTGATAAAGTGAAGCAGCTAGGTTTTACCCCTGTTTCCTGGACAGGAGGAAAATGCCCCCTCTGGTCTAGAAGAAAGCCAAACCTCTGATTTTCAAGTCTTACCAGTTTGGATTGGGGCAGTGTCAAGGTGAGAGAAGAAGTTCTCCTGCGACAACGAGCAATCCTACAGCACACCTCCTCCATCGCCACATTAGACAGCGATGGCCATCCAAACACACACATAAACGCCCGCTTAAACGCTCACACAAACAGCTGAACGTGCAATGTGACATAGAACCAAACTGAAGCTCAAAAGCTGGCTGAGGCTTCGATGAACCACGGTCACTACATGTAATATTAAAGACGTCGAGTCTGGGGGTGCTGCCCCCTCAGTCCTCTTGTCTAATAGGCCTCTTGTACTGTACAACCCCATCAGCACTTAACCCAACCCCCCCTCCTCCAAAGCCCGCAGGAAAACACAGCACTTCAGGGCGGAGTTTCAGAAGTTCAGTAGCTTGTACTTAATGTGTCACATATTAATTAAAAGAGACACTAATTTTGATGAATCCATGTAAACTGGATTTCCAAAACATTAGGAACTTAAAAGTTGTGTCCTAAATCATCATTTATCCTGGTAGATAAACAACGGTTAGGCGTCCACAGACCCAAGACTAAAAACAATTTAAATTACAAATATAATTATGTAAAGTGACACAAGTTGCTTGAGGTGACAAATGCAGATGCACTTGAAACTGAATACAATTTCTCTCTCATGTCATTATAGTTTCCACAGTTCTTATAGAGGGTGGAGCCCTTTCATGTAGCTGTATTGTTGTAATTAGTTGTCATTTCTCTAGACAAATTCAGCTGCTTTGTCCTTCATTTGTTATTGACCTTGCTTTCATGATTGCATTCACATTTTATTAAATCATTATATCAAATCCCTTTTTACCACATTGTGTACTACGTTTACTGATCATCTACTGATTTTGAGTGTAAAATGTTATTCCTACAACCCAGGAAAACATGGTGTTTAAATGTTGTGTCCATTTATACATGACAAGCTCTTTCCCTTAACAAGAGACAAGCAAGCTGAGCTTTAAGATTTAGCTACACTGTGGTGAAAGCAAAAGCAATTTATGGACTGACTTACAGATGCACTGATTATTTATTTACGTCATCAGCTGGTATGAAACCCTGGATGTGATGGAAATCAGTATTGTTAAGAGTAGTTGAAGTATTTTGAGCATCACATGGCTAAATATCAGCCTCTGTTTAGCATCTAGGCCTTGCAGATCCAAACACACAAACTCACATAGACTTGAAATTTTAAAATGTGTTGTTGTAAAACTAAAGTGACATAAGTTTGGCATTAATAAACTCTAAACATGCATCTATTCTCCTCTTTGTGCTCCACACACCCTTGCATTTATGTATTATTTTGCTAAATTATTCATATATTTTGGGTCCTTCTGTACATCTCACTGGCACCCACATATTTCAGTGAAAATAGTGTTATGAGCAAAACACTGATTCAAATTAAAACTGTGATATTTCTACATTCACAAACACATACTTACAGGTCTCTGATACCATTTTACTGTGATTTAAGGAGCATTTCAGTGAAATCTATTTCCCCATTAAGTATATTGGTGCAATGTCTTTTGTGTTTTTGCTTATTGAACCACAGGCAACACCCAATCCCAGACTGCTGATATTATTGACTAAATCACACATAAACAGAAAAGAGAAAAATTTTCTACTCTTATCCTTGATACCTGCCATTGACCAATGCTCTAGACTGCTAGTTTGTTGTGTTTGTGTGTGAATAAGAAGAGACAGAATAACGAGCAGATGGACAGATAGTGATTCCTAATTTCACTAAAGGTAAATACTTATTGATTTCTGTGTGATGGAGCAGTTATAAGTCAGTGATGAAGCTCCCGACCCTGCATCCATTTAATACATTCACCTGAAACCACAGACACGCACAGAGAAGTTTATGTGCCAAAATGCTGAGCCAATCAGGATTCAGGGAAAAGTTACTAAAAAAGTCAAAAAAACAGAAACACCAAACAGAAAATTCACATCTTTGGAGCAGGATGCATTTAAACAAATCGGAATCAGCCATGGTTCTGATTCTTCTTTGTTAAGAAATCCTGGTTGGAGGAGTGTTTGTGATCTAATCCTACAGTTGCTTCAGCTCATGCTCCCTTTTGTCTGATTTATTTCCTAACTAAGAAAAAGACTTTAAGAGATAAGATTTGGGTTAGATATGACAAACAAAGCTTCTCTCAGTTGTGTGTTTTGGAGGTGCCAGAGGATAAAATGAATGAAACAGGGCAAGGGGAGACAGACAGCGGGAGTATTTCTGTTTTAAGTGAATGATTGGGTGAGGGAAGGTTGGAAGGTGGGAGTCAGACGAGGGAGTGATGGGGGGGAGTGAATAATTGTGGCGGTCTCGTGGCTCCTATTCACACCACAGACTTAATCCTGCTCTAATCCTCCTCTTTCCTTCTCCCAGCGGGCCAAGTCATGGGGGGTGTATGTGGGGGTGTAGGGGTTCTTCCATTCTCCTCATGCATTAAGGATGAGAGTTAGTAGATTAAATATAAATGGGCAAGGTTCCTTTAGCTGTACAATTCTATCATGTCAAGGAGCGGGCACAATCATGGGAGGATCAAGCTGGCTCTAAATGTTATGCTGCAGTCAAACAGGCCGAGTTTTAAAAACACCATTCACTTATGTAGTCTGATTAATTCCAGAGAAATTAACCTCATTATTAATCATAATAAGGGTGGGAAAAGGTTCAACTTGAGAAAGATGCAGCAGCTGAAAGGGTAGGAAGAGACCTGAAAATGTCAGAACATCAAGTTGTTCCCTAATTCAGTGGCTTACAGGTGAATAATTGGCTAAAAATCACAAACAAAGAACACATCTGGAGGGGCTGGGCAATAATCTGAGACATGAATTATACAGGTAATCATCCTCTGATATTGCTGTATATTTAAAATACTTTTTTTTCAATGATGTGCATACATGCATTTTTTCATCAGTTATAGTCTCCTACTGAAACTTATGTAAGCTTTGTGGTTAGAATGAAATGAAATAAGGATATTTCCGAATATATACAAGCTTTACTTATATAATGTATTATTTGTGTATTTTACTTGAATCCATCAAAGACCAACAAATACAGATCCCTCCCTCCATAGAGGAAAATACATTAACAGATATACAGTTGTCCATTTTTTTTCTTGTAAGCTAGCTTTCTGATTATTTTTGTCTTTCTGTGGACCTGAAATCAAAACAATTCAAACATGTCTTCTTTCTCCCTCTCCAGTAAAAATCAAACTCTGGTTCACTTATTGCATCCAATTTTTACAATGAGATTAACTAGCCGTGCGCCTGAGTGCTCTGTTCCCCCTATTTCCTCAGTGATAAAATGGGCTATAAAGCCCAGACTGGCCATTTGGCTACACAGACAGAAGAGTGGCTTTCCCAAAGGCAATTAAGTGTTGGGATAATCTTTGCTACATAGTAGGTCAATGCAAAGAGAGTTGTTTTGGGAAACATGAAGACTTTAATGGATGAGGCCTGGTCTGTCTAGAATATTAGTCTGGAATTGGTTTGTTAAGGGTCCCAGAAGGGGCCACACCATTAAAACACATTGATAGAAGGAGGGCGTGGTAAGCGCTAAATCTGTTTTTAAGCAGTGCTGCTACTTAAACTTAAATTATGTTTTGCATGGATTACTAGGTGATAGTTTATCGACCTAATACTAGTGTTGGCTTCGTTAGGGGGCAAATACATTATTTAATGCCTAAATGGCAGGACATACTAGAGACCTCAGATAACGACAGACAATTTATCAAAAGAGATGTAGCATGTCAAAGATGTATAAATCAACACACAGAACGAGACAGAGAGGAATGGACGAGAATGACACATTAGGATGAATAATAAAGAGGACAAATGGCTTAGCGAAGTAATTAAAGAAAATGTGATGAAGCTGATGAATCCTGATGAGAAAGATAATTAAAATGGGTTTAACAAACAATGACACAAACAAAGCTTTATGAATATTTAAAGACAATGTTGTGCATTTGCAGAGAGAACAAAAAACATCACAGTATGATGGAGAAAGAGATATTGTTCAGTGTCTCCAAACAGATGCTGAAGTGTAATAAAGCATCTTAAGATAGGGTTAGATTTAAAGGTTGTCCATTTCGTTCATGCTTTATGATCATGCTGAAGACAGATAAAAATAGAGTTAATGCTGACCAACATTTATTCAAGCATCACTCTCACTCAAAAAAGAAAAAAAAATCCCAAATGACTGAGTTTCCAGCTCATTCCTACTGCCTGAAAATGTGCAGAGGCTCTAAAGGTTTAAGGGAAATAACAATTAAGTCCTGTTTTAGTACTTGCTTTGTTGGAAGTAGCAGCTATACACGACTTATAAGCCAACAGCTGAGTAAACACGGGCATGGTAATGGACTGTGAGGTCATCGGTTGAGTATCTGACATGAACGTAGTCGGCCTGTAGATGTCAGCAGTGGCAAACTGCCTTGACATGAGTTGAGTGGTAAACTACCATCTGCTATCATTAACACTCCCATCATTTAACAGTGAAATACAACCAAATAGTATGTTTAATATATCAATAGAGCAATAGGCAGAGTTTCCTACCTTTAACACTTAAAATGCTTTAAATCATCAAAAGAAAAGGTGTTTTTTAGAGGTAAATACCATGAAAAAAAACATCTCATTATATATTCATAACATAATCACACGTTATAACAGGAAACCTCAGCTGTTAGCATATGTCTTGCTCATAACAGCTGCTGAGTTAGCTCAGAGCAGGTTGTCACACCAGAAACCACACCACAGACAGCAGCAGTTCACCTCCACACAAAGACAAAGACCCAATGCAGCTACGGTCTCACGGCACAAATGAGTTATCCTGCCTTTGATGTAACACTTAACTTGATGTCTGAATCTGATTTCCACTGGTTTATTCATGCCCCGGCTCTGCGAGTCGCTCTGTCTCCTTGCACTGTCGACTGATCTTACCTCTTTGCTTTGATTGTCTTCGTTATTAACTCTCCCATCTCTCTCTGTGTCCAATGCTTTACTCGCTCATTACAGCCTCTACTCTCCAGTTTCCCTGTCACTACACCGGTCTTGATACCTGTCACCTTCTGTTGTCACCTTCCCCACTTTCCATTTCAACTCTTTCTCTCTTTTTTTTTCTTTCAAGGGGAGATATTTTCCATTCTTGCGTTTTCCCACTATTGAATCAAAGCCCCACTTCTGCTCCTGCCCCCGTCTCTGCTCCCTCACCCAATTCTGCATCAAAAGGAGCAAGGAGGAATGAAAAGACTGCAAGTAGCCTCAGCCAGGTGAGAACATTGGCTTTTCTGTCTGGAACGGCAGACACACACACACACACACACATTCTGAAGCTCCAGATTTAGCCCCTGTAGCACTGCAGAAAGCTTTGATCAATCGAGGCCACTGTTGGTTCGGTCTCATGTCGTAAGAGGAGGATGGTGTCGGGAAACACACACACACACAAGCATTAAAGAGTGGAAAATAGACACACATACACACTCATATGTGAAGTGCATGCATCTATGGGCTCCAGTCACTAAAACTTACACTGAGCTTATTGAACAGGCTCTGCACACAGTCATGCTCCGCTCTATTACTGGCAAGTCCACAGACGGTTGGATTAAGATACAGCGCAGGGAGACAGATGGAGATGGGAGCAAGTATAGGAGGAATATGATCGAGTGAGAGAGAGATAGAGAGACAGAAAGAGTGGGTTGAATAGAAAAAGTGTACCAGACAGAGTCAGGCAGAGGCACAGAGGCAGAGAGTAGCATGTGATTGAGACTGGGGGTGTATGTTTGGGAGAGAGAGAAAAGGTAGCAGAGAGAGGGAGGAAGAGTGTATAATAGAGATAGAACTGACAGTGAAGAGTGGAATGAGGATGAAGTGAAAGGGAGAGAACAGATGAGATAAAAAGTCTCAAATATTCTCTTAAAAATCCAATTCTACCTCAGTTCAGACTACCATATCTCTGGCACCACCAGAGAGCAAGATAGAGAGAGCGAGTGTGTGTGTTTGTGTGTGTGTGTATGTGCGTGTGGGTGTGTGTGTGTGTGCCAGCTGGGGAAAAGAGGAGATGTAATGAATTGAAGTTAGAATTGGAGGTGACAACTGCAAAGGCAGACATGCTACAGAGAAAGGCAAGGAGAGAGAGGAGGGGTGTGTGTGTGTGTGTGCGTGTGTGTGTGTGTAGAGATGGCAAGGGACCACATAAGGAGATGACGACTCAAATTCTGTCAAGCAGAGCACGCTACATGTGCATAAACGAGAATTAAAACACACAGATTCTCTCTCTGTATGTACATGTAACAGAAAGCATGTGTTGCAGGCGTCTGCCAGGCATTAAGAGTCTAATAAAGGATGCTATCAGATTGCATTATGGGATGTGTAGGATCCAAAGGTTCTGCATGATGGCTACTAAGGGCAAAAAGTCAGAATAACTTGCCTGTGCTTTTTTGGTCCTCATGATTCTTTTAAAAAATCAGTTCCTCACAAGCCCCTCCAACTTAAAAAAAATGCAATACTAAATCAGTGAAGTCACCTTTTAAGAACTAGAGTGAGTTTATAACATGTCAGACTCATCTCAATAAAAAGAGACAAAAGATAATGTTTGAGGGAGCAGCAGAAAGCTTTTTTAGTGAGTTTTTTTTAGTATCGCTGTTGTCACCAAGTGCCTGCTCATGGGAACTGCTTTCAAATGTTGAGTACCAATAAATTACAGTGTGTTTCTAGACCTACTCTATATGTTAAGTGTCTAGAGACAACTTATGTTATGATTTAGCGCCGTATAAATAAAATTGACTTGACTAGGCTGCAACTGACACTTAAGAAGCACAATATTCATATAAATAAGTTATTATTGAGATAAACAGTTGCTGATTTTTTCTTTTTCTAACTGTGAATTTTCTCTTTTCTCAGCAACATATGCTCAAAAATATTTTGGAAGAGAAAATGAGAGATTAATGTTTGGAACCTGAGTGTGGCAGCTTGAGATAAAAACTTTGTCCAACATAAGGTGGGGGATTCTGCATGGTAACACACTGCCGAGGAAATCTCTCTGAAACACATTTTATTGTCATTTAAGGAAGAAACGGCATACTGTGATTTGGCAGGCGCTGGTTTGTTAGGTACAGGGTTCAACAGTCATTGGTTGGCAAGTTTTTAGCCTGGATAGTGAGTGTCTGGCAAGCCTTTACGGAGGATAAACAGCCATTAGTTGGCAGTATCCACATTTTGTTGTGCCAGTATTGTGACAGACGGGATGCTGAATAATACTGTCACCAACACTGCCAAAGGCCTGTGACTTTTGCCCCTGTTGTCTGAGAGTGATGAAGGAGAGAGAGCGGGAGACACAGAGGGAGAGGAGGGAGGAAGGATAAACAAAATAAGTAAATGGAAAGAAAGTGTAAAAAGGAAAAGACATGTTAGTGTTTCTTTGTTATTACTGTAATCCAATACATGGGGAATAACCCCTGAACAATGGATTACAATGGATCACCAGCCTGAATCAGCCATTTATCAGAGGTGTGTTGTTGCTCAAATACTTTATTGGAATTGAAACTGAATGTGTATATTTCCATAGAAGAAAGACACATTTTTGTATTACTATTGATAGCACACAAGTCAATACAGTCGAGGTCTGACATTTTAGGGGAGATAAACATAAGAGAAAATGCATTTTTTCAACAGAGGAGGCTTAATTGTATTAACAAAACTCCAAATCAAGTCTCAATCCCAGTCTCCTAAAATTAAGAAGTTACGCCAGTCTGGATTTTCTGGCGAGTAATGGCGCTAAATCGGCTGCACGCTCATTCGTCCCACACAGACTTTACCACTCATTCAGTTTTCTGGCGGCTTACACAATGAAGAAGATAATTAGCACAGGTCGGCACCCCTGCAGAGTCAAGTATTCTTCTCTGGAGGACTGAGGGTATTACAACCAGGCTTAAGTGGAAATTCCTCTCTGTTGATATCAAGTGAGAGTGTTTGTGTGTGTGGTAGCAGATTGTAGTTGCTGATTAACAACGGATAATGTTTCTGAACAGAATATTCAACCTGTTGTAGGCCGTCCGCCCTCCTCTCATACTCACTTCAAGACCTGAGTGAGGGAATTTCCATGGAGAGCAAAAAAGGGAGCGTGGGACTTAAACCTGTATGCAGCACAAAGTTTAATATATCAGGTTAGTTAAGACCAGCAGCACTGGGTGACTGTCTACCACTGAAAAAAGGGGAGCTGTTTATGTAAAAGTTTATGTTTTCTGATGGTCATTAGATTCTCACCCATCTTTTCCACCAGGTAGATTAAAAAAAAGTTGATTTATTTTCTGCTGTTTCAGCTTTTTCTTTTCTCATCCATCTCCTCCCTCCATTATTAATCTTTTCTCTCCCGACCCTTCTGTGTTCTGCAACCCCTCTTTTATCTTTCTGATGTCTGAGAACAGTATGAACACAAATTAGTGCAAATTTTTGAGGCTAATTTAGCGTTAATTAATGAGATCGCAGCAACATCTCTAGTGCTGGCTGAGCAGTATGCAGGTATGAAATGGAGCTGCTGCAGCTGTCCTGATCCTTTATTTTCACCCCTTGTCTTCTGTACGCAGGAAAAGGCACTAGCTTAAATATGCAACATGTCAGTGGGGTTTAAATTCAAGTGAACTTGATTGCATTCACTATTAACTTTTTCTTTTGTTCTGTATGTGCTTGTATGTGTGTGGGTGTGCACAACAGGAAGCTGCAAGGCGTCTCTGTCTGGGCCCCTAAGGAAGGTGGGCCATGGCCAGGTCTGCCGGATACAGGAGGGAAGGCTAAACACTTGGCTTATGCTGACACAACTACTTGTGCATGCACACACACACACACACACACACACACAAAACACACGCACGCACAGATACATACTGACACATACACCTTAGTACCTTCTGGCTCCCCTCTGTTAACAGATGCTTCCTGCCCTGCAGTCTAACCCACACTACTTCACACATACAAACACACACATGCACTGCATCCATGGCACCCCTACAGGTTGACCCAGGGGCCAGGTGGAGCTGCAGCCCCACCCTTCGGTTCTCCTGTGGTGTTATTGTTAATGTTGGATCCTGTTCCACTCTCTTGGCCCACTCACCGCAGCTCAGACAGAGTTGAGTACAAATTTGGTACCAGGGCAGACAGCACAGGAAATTAACTGTGTTTGCCTGCCGACATAACCCTTCTCCTGAACTCCGACTTTTATCAGACGTTTTATTATTTCTCTGACAAAAACTAGTCTTGACAACAAAAGGAAGTTGGAGCGACTGAGCAATATGATCTGAACTGGTGCTAATTTTGGCTGCTTTTTGTGAAAATGTTCTTTGACGCTATCAGTGTGTCTCAACGCTGACGGTCTACAGATGTGCATAAGGAGTTTAATGTGGTAATGAATATTCAGTGTGAAAATGTGAACACTGTCATTTGGTTACAATAACAGTGAAAAAGCAGACCAAAAAATTGACCAATTTACAATTTATGCAAGAGGAGCTGCTTTCACTCTCTGCCTTACCAGGCATGCAAAAGAATAGTGCTGTTTTAGAAATGTGCACAGACCCTTAAAGACAAAACAAATTGCTGCTTAATGTAGGTTGGTCACTTTGATGTGCATCTGCTGTGATTTGGCAAATTAAAAAAATAATAATTTATTGGCAAATTAACACAGTCCAGTGGTTTTTATGACAAAAATGACCTTCCTCTTGCCTGATCTTTTTTTTATTTAAATATACAGACCCTCACCATCTGATTCCCATCCTCTCTCTCTCTCTCAAAAATTCACAAGCACCCACAGAGCAATTGCCCATCCATCCCTTCTTGTGTTTATAAATGCCCTTGAAAATTAGCCAGTAAAGGCTCTCTGGTTGTGCAGACAGAGGAGGGGATGTGAATCAATAACAGAGAGATAATGGGAGCAAGGGAAATTGGGGGGGTGGGGGCTATGGCTGGTTGAAATATCAGCACAAGGATATGTGTGTATCTGTGTGTGTTGTTTGTGTAGAGTAGTGGGTTGGGATTAGCGGCTCATGACTGACAGAGATCTTGTGGGCGGAGTCTGCATTCATGTAGTGAGGGGGAGTAATTTATGTGTATGTGTGCATGTATCCGTGTGGGCATTATTATGATGCGGCCATTGTAGGTATGTAAGCTTATGTGTATGCAAGTGTGGGTGTTTAATGGTCTCTAAGAAAGAGATGCCAGCAAGGACAGGGGTCACATGCATGGGTGTACAGACAATGATTATGTGTGTGTATCTGCAAAAAAAGGCTGGAGTGCATTTCCACGTGAGCAGGCTCACTTTAAGTCCATTTAGCCCAGTAACGTTGTCCAGCTTGCGCATTTTAATGCATATAAGGCCTGAATGGGTTTTTTCCCTCTAAGATTTCCGCCTATCACAGCTAATGGACAGTAATTACATTGCTCATGACACAACACTGGCTCTCATTTGCCACTGTACCAACTGAAACAAACAAACAGGACTACATTTTTCCTTAGTTCAACAATAAAAGATAAAGTCTGGTAAACAAACAAACTGGAATTTGTGGCATTATGCTGTCTGAAGATGCATATGTGTGTTTTATGAGTGCATATTTTATTGCTGCCCCCTAAAAGTTAATGACTCAAATCATGACACAAATGATCAAACTAATCTTAATATAAAGAACTGAAGGGCATCAAGGCTCATCAGTAGTGAATGTCAGCATAGCTGGCTTAACTAATTTCGAACCAGACAACTTGTACAACCTCCTCTACTGGCGTTGACAGTGATTGACTCTTTGGCTCACGGCAATGTCAGGAGAAGACATCGTAGTGTGCTGGGATTTTAATTTCCACCTTTACATTTTACATTTACTTTTCTCAAAATGCATCACAGAAGATGAAGACCAGCATTACAAAGTAAAACACCAGCGGTTTACTCAATATGATGGACATACTAATCTTAGAAATTCTCAAAAAAATACAGAGTGAAAAGCAATGGAGTTTGTTCGCTAACAAAGGTTACACTGAAGCAAATTTAAATACTTTAAATTATTAACAAATAACTCAACAAATGCCCAAAATATGCAAAAATACTTTTAAAGATTCACATTTTTACATACAGAACAAATACTATGTTACACAACAGCTTATAATATTTATTGGTATCTTGTCTTGTGCCTATAAAACACAATGATATTTCAACATTTTTTGGTCAAATTTACAAACTTAAAAAGAAGCCTTAAAAAATGTGATGAAAAAAAATTTGCAACAACCAGTGTTTTTCTTTGGAAGGGTTGAACAGTAATTCATGGGTTATGGGTGGGAGATGAGTTGGGCATGGCCTGGCCTAATGCAACCCATATCGATCTTTATCACCCCTACTTCCTGTGCATATGATATCCTAGACCTCTCTCAGCTTGCTAAAAGCACTCTCTCTCCCTCTCTATTCTTGCCTTTTGCTCTCTCTCTGCTTTCGGTCTTGGTCTCTCCATCATTTACTCTCTCCTCGTGCTCTGATCTGAACCCCTTACCCCATCTCCCTGGGCTCAGGGGTCATATTAACTTGACACCCTGTGTGATTTCTGTCAGTTCGTCAGTCAGCCTGTCTGTGGACTCGAGGTCATTGCAAATCTGTTAAGGCCAATGTTAAGAGGTTGCGGCACTGCATAACCTGGGAAAGGTCATCTTCTTAGTGCACAAAAATGTATCTGTCAATGCATTCAGGTACCAGGGGAGCATCAGTAAAAGTATCTAATACTCTTTTAGTGGTGCCTGCAGTTTCCGTCAAAAGATCTGATGATGCAGAGGATTACTGTGCAAACTGCATTTTATGATCATTTTATGAGCTTAGTGCAACCTGTTGATCACAGCATTAGCAAGATGCTGAAAACATTGTTTTATTGGTTTTTGTTTTAGTTTTTAAGTAAGCTTATTCTTATGTAACACAGCATATTTGACCCTCTCACATTAGTTATTTTTGCTTGTTTGTAAGTTCTTGATGTCACAAGGTGCAATTACAATGACAGCACTGGTGTGCAACAGTATTTAAAGGTCACCTTCCGTGTTAAAGTAGCTAATTTAAATGTCTCGGGTCTTGTTTTAGCCTGCAACAGTCATTATATGGGTCACTGGTATTTAGAAACTCTGGTTTGCAAGTGGAAAACATCTAGATTGTATTATTACTGACTACTTAAAGATTGATGACAAAAGTACGAAGCACATTTTGGGTATTTCATCTCGGTCTGTAGCTTCTTCATTAAGTTAATTGTCTGACCAAAATGGACCGCCTTGAAATGGTCAGCATGAGTCTCTTCAACCATTAGGAACCAAATGAAACCACTTATATGTTTGATGTGACCATTCTCTTTTCGTCCAGGTTTAAAGGTGCTTAGCTTCTAATCAGACTTGTAACGCTGTCTGGGCATGAAGCCACAGTACTGAGAAAAAGGGTCAATAGACTATACCGAGGAATCATAAATCTCCTTACTCCACTCAATAGATGTTCAGCACTTTAATGTAACTATCTTTCCTCTCTGATCTGATGATGAATGGTAGGCCAGTAAACTGTAGCTTAAATCAAATGTAGCATTTAGTTGAGAAAATAAGAGTCTTGCAACACTAGCCAGCAGATCAGTTAAGCAGCTAAGACTTGTTTTTAGTCTTATTTGTCACCTCTAGGCCCATTCAAATCTACTCTGTATCAAATAAAAATTATTTGTTAAAAACCAACCATTCCTGTTTAATTTGTAGATTAATTCTTCTCCATATTCGATGGGTTCTGCAGGATATTAGCAGTAGCACTTACTTGTGTATGCCAGACGCTTTGAACGTCTACCTGTCCATCTATCTGACCTGCCTCACACTGCCCTTCTTGCCCTGGCATTGAATATATCATCCAACTGGAAGCCTCTGCTGCCAGCTACTCAATAGCCCCATTACTATTCAACGCAGCATGAGCCCACACAAACTGATCATGCCAGTGTTCAGCAAGGTCCACTGATTGCTGACAGGAGCAGAGGCAGCAGCCTGGATCAACCTGAGTCTGAACCTGCTGCACTCTGTTAGGGAAGATTGCAGCTGAGTGAGGGGAATTATCACAATTAATTAATTCCAGTTATGTGCTTGCGTCTCCTATGAGCAAAGAAAGACGCTTCCTCTTTTCCCAAGCCAAGAAATGATTGATGAAGTTTTAATAGCACATATGAAAAAAGAAAGAAACATTTGTAAAGAGTTTTAACTGGGCAGCAAAAGCTAGGAAAAGTCAGATGGGGATTTTGGATATCAATTTTTTTAACTTCATCTGTATCTGGAAGGCAAAGCTGAAAGGCATTTCTATATACTAAATTTGAGAAAACTATGAGCAAATAGGTTTAAAATCATCTTTACTGCCATTTGGTGTCACCATTGTGCAAAGTAATCAACTACAAACCAACTTTTTGATGTAATCTGAAGTTTATTGTTACACCATACCACTAAGAAGCCACATAGAAAGTGGTGAGAAGAAAATACAACAAAGCTGGAAGGGTAGTAAGTAATGGGTGCCATTTGGAGCAGAAACAGAGAGCAAAGGTTGGTCATGTGAGGATGCAGATGGTTTTAGAAGGAGTTGGTGTGATTTATAAGACAGGAAGCAGCAGATGAACGAGGATACAGCCCAGCAGGGCAGCAACAACGGCAGCACCAGGCTGGCAACAACAACAACAGGCCCTGTTATTGATGCTTAAATAATAGATGTGGAAAGAGAGGGGGGTGATGGAGAAGAAGTGATGAACTAGTAGTAGAGGACAAAACAGTCCCTCACTAAAAACAGATAAGAAAGGAAAGGAAAGGGGAAAAAGGAAGACAGTAGGAAGTCCCGGTTTTAAAATAACAGAAGGGAAGGGAGAGACAAAGATAAAGAATGAGTGAGAGAAAGCATGGGAGAGGCACAAAAGAACAGGAGCGGAGAAAGCTTGGCAGAAAACAGGTCCCATGCTGGCAGCGGGGAGGGTCAAAGAGTTCGGCAGCAGAACATTTTGACAAGTCTTGCAGCAACGGGAGGACATGGACTGGGGGGTTGTGTTCCACTGGGATGAGCAAGACGTGATTTAAGGGGACAGTTCACCCATAAATACATCACAATAAACAATTATATGTAAGCAAAATGCTAAAAGCCTCTTGAAGACAGCAACACATTGTTAAGACTCTCAGACTCTTAAGAGGTTGTTGTAACCCAAGCAGAGCTCCTTTTAAGGATGTGTGTTGTTTATTTAAGATGTAAATATATCGAGACCTCATAACTGCTCGGTGCCTCAGAAAAAAAAGGCCCTGCTGGCCCTACAGAGCAGCCCCACTGGCCTACATTTTGCTGTCTGTCATCTGATGCCAAATTTCCAGCCACGTAGTCAATATTTCAATAACTATCCTCTGACGTCAGAAATTAGAGCATGCAAGGATGACAAGCTTTATGGTATAAGCTGCAGTTTAACCAACAGAAATGCCTAAATATGCCAAAATAAACTGTTTGCTTTCTATAGCAGTTCAGCCTAGAGGGTTTTTCTCCTTGTCTGTAGTAAACAAGGCTGTAGAAAAGACTGTAAAAGCCTGTTGGCAGCTGCAGATTCCCTGTAGAGAAGTAAAACTAAGTGATTCGTATGAAACAAACAACAGCCTGCTCACTAGTAGTAACACGACTGGTTCAGTCTTCAGATCAAAATCTCATTTGGGCTGATTAAGCCCCTTACTGGTTGTAAATGCATTAAATGCAAAGCTATCATTAACTGCACTAGTGCTCTACGGGCTGTTGAATCATTCAAGATGATCCAAGATCACTTCGGCAAAGAGTATCAACAATCCATGCCAATGCAGGTCAGCCAAAACTATCAAAAGGGGCCAACTTCTACAGAAAATAATTGGCTGCCATTCTGAGAAGACACTCAGTGTTAAAATTGCAAAAAACCTATTGTGGAATAAAATTCACTGCTTCAGAGGCTTTCGCTTACTCAGTGATGTATTTCTCTGTCTCTTTCTTTCTTTCTTTTCACATTTTTTTTGTCTTTGTCCCCCCCTCCAAAGCTCCAATGTGGCCAGTCATCTGTCTTCCTTTTCTCATCCTTCCTTTCTTGAGATCCCAGAATGAATTTACAAAACCTTTTTTTGGGAATTAAAATCCCTTCGCAGACCACCCTCACACTCTGCCTCTCTTCTCTCCACCTCCACTGCAGTGTTTTTGATTGCGACTGTATCTCCAGACAGAGCACACATTACCGAATGGGAGGAAAAGGGAAACTTAATTAACCTTTGCAGAAGGTGGGCTCATCACAGACGCCGACCAATTAACTATGGACATCAAACAGGGGGAGCCAGATAAAAAAACCTCAGTGGCTCTGGACTGAGGATAAATGAGCTGGACTCATGCAGCATAGATGGACCAGTAATAACATTCATTTAAAACAGTTCTAGTTAAGCAAGTACAAAAATGACAATGAAAGACAAAAAAAGCAGCTTCCTAGTGACAACAATTAAGCGACTGGGAATTTTATGTTTGAATAATCTTGTGTTTCTTAAATTGTGGACCTCACTAGTAAGGCATTGCGCCTCTGCTGGGAGGCATGAATGACCAGGAAAACAAGGAGTGAACTAAGCTAAATGAATATGATTTATTGAAGGGAAATACACAAATATAAGTTTGCTGATGCTATCAAGGTGACATTTATTTTACAAAAGTTCAGCTTGGATTTGGATAACTTTGGAAAAAACTTTTATTTATCTGATGCTTCCTCGATTCTTGCTGAGGATTGATTGTGGGGTGGGGGA
>JAPZDY010000006.1:17311943-17366293 GCA_029783645.1 Ctenochaetus hawaiiensis | reverse complement strand
TAAACAACAAATATTTTTATTTTTTATTAACACACTTAATAGATCCCACATTTAGTTATTTGCACTCTTAATGCAAATATTTGTACACACTTCATATTTCTTATCTTCTCGTTTTCTCGTTTTTTTAAATTTTAGTACTTATATTTATTTGCATATCTTGTCCCCCCAGGGACCAGTAAAGGGTTTCTGATTCTGATTTTTAATTTAAAGTCCTAAAATCTGGTTTGTGGCTCTACAGTTTGGCAGTACTTTGCTATTTACTTGCTGTGAGCACGAGACTTCAGATCTCATGGTGTGTTGCTGTGCTGCAGCTGGTAGAAACATTACAATTCATGAGAGCTGGATTAGACAAGGACAGGCTGGGATATTAATAACAATAACACAACATAATATTACATAATTTTCTAGTTCTCAAACAAAAATGCAAATACTTACAGATGAACACAGACATGTCTTTATATGTGTAGACACATACACAGAAAAACATCTGATATTCTCCCCCTCAGGCTCTCATCAACTGATCCACTATGTCTCCTTGTATCCCCACCGACACGAACACACCCACCCAATCACCAGCAGCAGATCTCTTTACTTTTTAAAGATGACGCACAGGCAGTGGACAGTTCAATCCGTATCAAGAAAAGTTTAATTCAAACCAATTTAATTCCCTTAGCCACAAATTTGTCTTTTATTAAGTACAACTGAATTCCTCCTTTGTTCCAAAGGCGACTTCACATTTGAACAGCATCACATAATCAAGCCTAGAAAATCATCAGTGCCACCACTCCCTTTGACTGCTGCCACATGGACCTAAATGGACCCACAGGGGGTAGTTTAGGATTAAATGCCTTATTGAAAGGGCACCTCGCTATTAAAAAACCTTTTTCATTGAGGAACTTTCCGGGAAAATAATGCTTTAATGTCCCTAAAAGTACTACTGGGGCAGAGCCATGACTTTCTCTGACAGGTCAAAATCAAGTTTCAAGGCTGCTGCACCTTAGTATTACTCAGGACAAGCAACAGTAAAAACATGACGGGTCAGTGTTACAGTTGCTGCTTTGTCACTGCTCTGTTATCAGTCTCATTTATCCGTCACAGTGCCTTAACAGTGGTGGTTATGCAAGGACTGAACGGAAATTTTACTTCCTGAGTTTAGTTGCTTCACCTCCTTGTTTCCAGGGACTTTTTGATCAAAAAGTTCCACTGACGATTCATGCATATCGAAAATGTTATAAAAAAGAATGCTGCATTATTAAAAAAAATTACACATGCATTGCAGTAATATCAATCTATTTTTCTTGTTTTCAGCACAGAGGAAGCATGACTTCCTGTGAATCAGGGGATTTTTTCCAGTAAAAACTGAGTGAATCTGGTTGTGTGACATAAAATATGTTTAACTTAAATTAATTTACATGACAATCTTGTACATTATTGCTTCAGTAGTCTGTCTGACGATGATAATGTTTCATCATTGTTCCCCTGGCTACAGTAATGACAGTTATGTAATACTGTGCAGTCATAGCAACAATTATCAACAGTGAGGGTTTCTTAGAAAAGTCAATTCAAAACCTTGCAGGGAATTTCCTGTGACATCTGAGAGTTCTTTGACCTCACTGTTAACCATCAAGAAGCCACAAGGTCAAATCTGTTTGTGATTTTACATTATATCCCCATTAAATCACATCAGTGTCAAGAGTGCTACCTGCTGCTGCTTTTTATGTAAAACTTTTTTCCTTTTTTCCCCCGACTTATCCCACCTGATCCTCTATTTCCTCAGAGATGAGTCTCAGGAGAGGGAAAATGCAGGAAGGACTTTCAGAGGGGGAGACAAGAAAGAGACTTTGTAAGCACTGCAGCCTTGTGGAGGCTGACAGAAACACACTATTTTTATATATACAAATACTACAACCGAAAGTGTTTTCAGATATTTTCCCCAAGTTTACAGTAAAGTTTCATCAGTAATCACATAGATGTCTGCACTAGTGGTCTGTGTGCTTTGACAACTGCACTGAAAAGGAAAGTTTTAGATATGACAGCACTCCACTATGACTAATCTGAGGGTTTGAAAATTGTAAAATATTTCCTTTACACACTCTACTGCAATAAAACTACTAGAATAAGGCAAAGATGAGCTGTCACAGATCGTACTGACTAGACTGGGAGTCCCTTCTCTAAGTTTAACAAAAAGACTATAATGCTGTGACTCATTTCTACTTGGTGGAAAGTTATTTTGTTAGGAGTTCCTTGGGAACTCTGAGGAGTTTTTCTTAGGAACTTCTACTGAACTGGAGTTCCTTGACTCAGATTTAGATACAATTTTATTTACTCTTGACCACACACTTTGGTATTGAGCACATATATAAAACATTACAACAATGCTGCCGTAAACCACCATAACAGATCCAAAGCAAACTTAAAGAAGAGTGGAACAATACTCAAGTATGCAGCTAGATTGCATAGTTTCCTTGAAAATATTTGTCTGCAGTAATTAAATAAGTTTAAACAGAGATGAACTGTCTGCAAAGTACTTTGATGAGTACTTACTTTAATATATAATTTAAAGACTTGCTATAAAAGAACTGAAGAAACTTTCTAGCTAAAAACAACCCATTACAGTTTGCTTACACTCCCTGTAGGAGCTGTTAATTAGTTGGCAACAATATAAAAATAAGACGTAAGCAGGAAAGATGTGGTATGATATGCAACTATTACAATACCAGAACACAAAGAAGCTGGTTTTACACAGTTCATCTTAAAAAGAATATCTGATGTTTAAACTACAGGATTGTCACAGAGTTTAATCCCCTTCTTTTCAATTATAAATTACATTTAAAAGTATCACTGAATGTACTTAATACCATTAGAGTACTTATGTTCCTGGGCTTGAACACTGGTGCATCAGGTTGCTCAATTTATGTTGAAATGGAAATAGATTTGGCAACACGTCCTGTCAATAAAGCTCATTTGAATTTGAATCAGAGGATAGAGATAAAGCACATACAGGGAGAGGGGGGAGGGTAAAAAAAAGATAGGGACACAGGTAGAAAAAGGGATAGAGATGAAAGAAAGGGAGAAAAAAGATGAACAACAGAGTAAAGAGGGGTAGGTGACAGAGACATCAAATGTAGATGGAAAAAACAGGTATGATATCAAAGGAAAGCGATGGGAGAGGAGGGAGGATAAAAAAGGAGGTGCTTAGGCAGGAGACAAAGACGGAGAGAGAGGGATGCAGTGTTTCTACTTACCACAATCATTTCTGATGGCTCCAACGTGATGCATTCACAGCCTCGTCTGCCCCCCAGCTGCTTGCCAAAACTGTACAGAGAGCAGAAAGCACAAAATAAGGGCTTGAAAAAACAAACAAACCAAAGGAAAAGATGAGACAACTCTCACACACCAGCAGTGGCAACACATGCAGTCACTTTCATTCACCCAGCCACAGAAACATTCGGTTAAGACTCCCTGATGACTGCAATGTTTTGGCTACTTGTTTCGCTCATCCATATGCTAAATGGTAAAAGTGGCTGAATGGAGATGAGTTGGCGCAGGGGACACATTAACTTTGTGTTATATCTGGTTAATGGCTGCATACAGTTCAGACCTCACATCACTTCGATACTGCTTTCCCAAAACAGCAGAGTGAAAACAAATTTAACTTTCCAACCAGTCTGGTGGTCCCTGTGAGTCATGGAGAGAATCAGCTTCTGTTTAGAAAACTGATGTCGATCAAAAGAAACAAGTCCTGTAATCATCTATGAGCACATGATTCTCACAAAATTCTGAGACTATAAACTTCAGAAAAACTTCTGTAGGTTGCATATTTTATAAGAGTGTTAGAGAAAAACACTGCATTCACAACCATTTCTACATGTAAGAGATACTGGATTTAGAGTGGCCACCGACATGTAATAGTTTGCTCATATTAGAGCTGTAGAGCTGAAACAACAGTTTGTGGTGAAGGTCTAACCACTGAAAGACAAGAGTGTCGATCAATATGCCTTCATGGTTGACACCTTAACACAACCGTACACCGTCTGCAGGGACTACAGCACTATCAGTGCTTAATTAACCTTGATGGCCATAAAGAATATCATCTATTATGAGACATGTTATGAAGTTGTGCGTTTATTTACGATCTCCTAGTCTACTGTTAATTAGTGTTGACAATTAGCATTGCAGTTGATATACACAGTTGAGGAGTTTGCAGTTTCATTTTTCAGGCTGGTAACCACTGGCATGCATATTTTGAGATATGAGAAATGTGTAATGGTTGAAAACATTGCTACATATGTTACCATTGCGTTGAATTACATATAATAGAGGGATTTTTTTATATTTTTATAGAACATATTTTGTTTACTTCAACTATTTAATTAAATAAAGCAAATTTCTGCAACTTGTGAACCACGAGAATGGAAAATAATGAAAATGTCACTATTTAAAACTTACATCACTCCACTTTATGACAACTGTGATTTTAACATGGTGAACTCTCAAATGTCAAGCAGCCTAACTCACAAGGATCATTTTGGACCGGCCGAGATCAGGATCAACCCACTGTGTAACCAGTAAACAGTTGCACAATGTGAGTCTTTGTCTGCAGGCCTCACTGGTTTAAGCCCAGCCAGCTGGGCTGTTGGCTGTTCGGTCCTCTGATAAGCGGGAGGAGAGCAGCTGATGCTGTGGTGAGACCATGTGGGCTGGTCTGCTCATTACTTGTCACATGGAGATTCAGCATGATGTCTTAGTTCACTATCATGACTTGTGTTGTGACATCAAAAAACCTGTGTTACTATTTTTTGTCAGTTTTTTTCCTCACAGCTCCAACCTAAAGGATACAGAGGCAAAACATTTTGGGAGGAATTTCAGAAAGCTGATTTGCAGGAGTGCATTTTTAAACTTTCCTACCTTGTTAAGCCAAAACACATAAAACACTTAGGTTTGTAAATATCATTATCTCAAAAGGACACTCCCAGCACAAATAAAACCTACAGGGGGCTGATTGGAGCTGCAACTAACAGTTACTTTCATTATTGTTTAATCATGTTTAATGGTTTAATGGATTGAAAGGAATGAAAAGCTCACTTTGAATTGCTTGTTTTGTTTGACTAAGAGCCTAAAAAATCCAAAGACGTTAACACACATTTACAAACTCAGATCATAAGGATGATCCAGTCTGGTGGTCAAACCAGCCATGTGCATCTAACACCAGAAATATTAACTGGATCTCTTTACTCTGTCATCACCATGACAAATCACTCAATGTTTATATTAGTTATAAATATGTGGTATAAAGTTAAAGCTTATGTCTGATTGCATCTGAGTTTATATAAAAAACCCAAGTGTTTAAAAATGTATTTGAATTTTGAGACATTTCTTTACACATCTTGTGTCTGTGTTTATACGTATAGGGATTATGCATGTCTCTCTATTTCCCATGGATGTCAAAGTGTGTAAGTGTGTGTGAGATACCCAGTCTGAACAGCTCAATCACTGTGCGCGCTGATCCCTGAATACACACTTGCCTGAGAACATGTCTCCCACCCTTTGGCTCGCTAAAAGTGGCAACTCAGCATTGTTTAAGGACTGGAGGAGTGGCTGGTTTTAATTATGGAAGCGTGCTGTGCTGGGAAACAGCCAACTTTCACTCTCACATCTCCTCTATGGTTTTGTTCTCACACCATCTCTTGCTTGGTCGCTCCCTCCTCCTCCTCCTCTCTTTATTCCAGCTTTCTGCTCTCCTCAGTCATTTCTCTCCTCCCTCCTTCTCATCTCTTTCTTCTGCCCTTCACCTTCAATTTGGGTTTCTTTACCCTAGTCCTTTTAATGCTGCTTCTCCTTCCATTCAATGCTGCTTCTAAATTTTTTCTTCCCTTTTAGCCCTTGTCGTTGTCCCACTGCTCCTTCACTTTGTTTTTTCATGGCCCTTTTCATCCGTCCCTCTCTCCCACACTCCATTCAATTCCATTTATACATTTTCTCCTTCCTGTTTTTCTTCCTTTGCTTCTTCTCTCATTTCCTGTCAACTTAACTTCTCACTTTCTTTTGCATTTTTTTGCCTGCATTCCTGTTTTCTTCCCTTTTACCCCTCATCTCATTCCACATTCCCTTTCATCCTCTTTTCTCATTGTTGGCCCTTCCTCTCTCTGGACCACTCCGAAAAAGAAGCAAACTTTCATCTCATCACATCCTTGATCACTGCTTCACACCGGGTCGCACACTGCACTCACAATTTCAGCCTCTCTATTTAGTGCACAGATGAAAGCCTGTCTTTATAATTTGTTCTGATGACAGAAACAATGATGAAAGTCCTTTTTTCTGAATCGGTTAAGCATATATGTTTTTCAGCCCGCCGACTGATTTCCTATGAAAGAGTAAAAGGAAATGGATGTGAACTCAAAGCTTTTGTGCGTCATTCTGAGTCTTCTAAAGGAGGAGTGAAATCCACAGCGGCTGGACTTGAAGAAAGCTTCCAGCGGACGAAAAACAATGACCATATTGTTGCTGGAAACCTTCTCATTGTAGCTGAACGAGGGTCAAATTAGCTGTGACTGGATTTATTTGACACTTCCCTGCCACAAGAACTCAGATTCACCGTGACTCCACATGTTCAGACTCAAGATTCCCCATCTGAGCTGAAACAGAGCCTCAGTTTTGAACATCCATCCCTGCTGATACAGTCTTAATGCTTTATGGCAACAGAAATAAGGTTAAAAGGTTTGTATCAGGTATTCTACAGGAAACTACATTAGTCACTAAATGTATGGACTATTAAAAGCTTTCACAAAGTGCACTGGTCAGGTAAATCCAAGGACAATGAAAGCCATTAAAGCTTTGAATTGATCTTTCTAATTTTAACACTTTTTTAGTGTTGACAGAGAAGGACACATACTTCAGGGAGGATTATCAAACCTCAAACAAATGAAATCAGGCACAAGGGTTTAAATACAGTATTCATGCTTTAACATGCATATAATTGTATTTACATCACTTATTCAACTGACATATTAGTCAACCCCCTTTTGGGAAATTTTACTCTTGCTTGCCTCACTGCCTGGAGATCAGAGGTCAGTGTCAGCTGCAGAGAGCATTCCTAGAGCTGTGAGAGGTTTACTGTCATCTGTCAGTGACACGTCAGTAAAGAAGATGCTTGGCAACACATGGGCAAGAACACCAGGTCCAGCAGTTTAAATTCCCCAAATTGTTTCAAACCCAAGGAGTTGTGTGGTCTTCGTTTCTTTAAAAACATTCTGAACTGGTTTGTGCACTGGTCCTGCATCACAAAGCTCAGTGAGTGAATGAATAAATACTGCGCCTTTCTTATACTGTCTATACAACAGCTCCCACCAGAACATGAACACCGAGGCGTGGCTTTAAGAGTTCCCAGGGAGGAATGCAGTCTGCTGGGCTCGGTGTTTTCTCAGAGCCCTTAGCCTGGAGGTCAGCCCGACTCTGACAGATCTCTCCACACTCCACTGAGGCGAGACGCATGGTCCCTGTCAGCGCCGCACACTGCCTGCCAAGCCTAGCTCTTCACTCTGTGTGTGTGTGTGTGTGTGTGTGAGGGTGTCTGTGAGTGTGTGTGCAGGACGGTGAGGCAAGCTGTGTGAGACAAACAAAGGAAAAATACAGTTTTCTATTAATAAAGGAGCTGGAGGAGAAGTTTGGTGACTTGTGTGCCTACTGTACGTGTGCATGTGTGTGCTGGTGCACGTGCTTACGGGTGGCCAAAAAACTAAAATACACATCAGTGCAGCTTCCGATGTTTGCTCCTTTCTCTTGCCTACTGCATTCCCACAAACCTAAAAGAATAAACAGACTTGACTCATCTCTGAGTAACTGCGTTTGTGTGGGCGTGTGAGCACATGTGTGTGCGTGTGTGTGTGTGTGTGTGTGTGTGTACCCACCAAATCATGCTGTTACTCTGATTGTACTGAGATCTGATACCTTTCTTTTGTCAGCTGGTGTGAATCTGTGTCTCACAACGGAAATAAGACAAACCTCTAAAACCGCATTATAGCTTCAAACTAGTCAAACAAACACGCAAATAAACTCTCTTCACTGAATCATGGCTTCAGTGAGTTTATTCTACAAGTTTATTTACTCCTGCACAGAAAAAAAACTGTTCCTACACATTTTGCAGGCAACAAGTAGGAAAAAAATCACTGCTGTTGTTAACCTTTTACTGCACTTCAGCGCTAAAGCAGTAGTAGAGACATATTTTTTCAATAAGCATACCTGAGGGAGCTTATGCAAAACAGGTGACTTACAAAAAATAAAAAATAAAAAAGTAAATGCGATTCAGCCATTTAGAAGAAAACAGGAAACAATATTTCACTATTTTAACAGAGAAAGAAATCTACAACTTATCCAGTCAGATCAAAACACACGAAATAAAAACACCTAACAATTCAAAATAAGACAATAAGTTTTTGTTTGCAATAGACATTCAGATGGAGTCTAATTCAAGATGTGTTCTTTAGGACCACACCACTCTTTATGTATCCCAAACTACTGATTAAAGCAATCATGCCTTGGATATTTTACCTTTTTAAAAAAATCTTTAAGTGATCTATTGGTCTCACAAAAACATTTAGTTGGGGTAGTTAATACTTCTTTTCAAAAAAGGTCATTTTTTCTCAGAATGGGAAGCTCTTACAGCAACACTGAAACAGTGCCTGTGCTGAATTTCAGCAGGTGATGATTTTTTTCTCCTCTTTTTTCCTGCAGAAACAAGTTGTTGGCAGAGGGGAGAACAGGTTCAGCCTCGATCCGGTGACAGCTGCAGCGCCCGGGGCAATAACCCATGACAGCCGGCACAGAAACTACGGCCACACACACACCCACACACACACATGCACACACTGTACCGGTATAAAAACCCTGGGAAAACAAGCAGTGAGACCAAGAGTTCAAAAAATAATATTAATAAAAGTGATGGTTTTGGATGAAATGTATTTGGCAACAAATATTTAAGCTGTTTTTGTATGTTCTGGTGTGGTGTATTAATTATCTTTTAGAATATTTTAATCATTTTTTTGTTGTTTGGATGTTACCTGTTAGAGATCAGCCACTACTGAAAATCACCTGCACAGCTCTATAACCAACTATGCAACATTAACTTTACAAAGAGATGAAAATAAATGGGACCTGAGCTTTTCTCTTGCAGCCCTGAAGTCTGTCTGTATGCAGACAGTTTGCAACCGTGTGCTTCCACTAAACTCTGCACTCCTATTTGTTTTTAGCCGACAGTAAGTGATCCACTTTCTATGTGTATTTTATGTGACGATGCACATGAAATAGACAACAACTTTTGAGAGTCAGTAAGTGTATTAAAAGTCAGTAGAAGGTTTTAGAGAGTCTCTGTAAAAATTTAAACCCAAACAGAGATCCAGGCCCATTTGGCACCTATGTTTCCATGGAAATGACTACCAACAGTAAAGAAAGAAAACCACAGTCCACAGTTTAATACACACACACATGCACACAGACTTCACTTCTTCTCAGTGCGGATGTTCTTCCTCTCAGTTTTAGTTTTTTGGTTGGCTAACACTGACCGCTCTGACTCACACTCACATTAAACAAGACTGTGGAGCTGGCCAGCCCTCAGCTCAACAGACAGACCACACACACACACATACACGCACACACACACACACACAACTGCCAGACAGACTCCAAGGAATGACGTAGTGGGTCATTCAGAAACATTACAATTCATTTGCACAACAACAGGGTGATCAGTTAAGCATATCAGCGGAAAACAGAGCACCACCAGCAGCTGCTTCACACTCCAATACAGAGAGTTTAAGTACCCTCATAAAGAGAGAATACCAATCGGACTTAAATTAAACAACACTGACGGTGCTCTTTCACAGATTTTATTGTAGTAAGTTCCCAAAAACACTAAGGTAACAGGAAGTAAGCTGCGTTGTTAATGTTTCACTTGTGGAGCTTCTACCAAGTTAAGTCTAAAAAAGAAACATTGTAATTCACTGATTTATAAAAATCCTCTTTACAGCATTGGGTTTGGGTTCAAGAGTAAGTAACTTTGTGATTTAATAAAATTTTAAATAATAAAAAGTAAAAGATTTACTGGTGATGTGTAATCATGCAAAGAATCCAGAAATACTAGTTCTTACTGGCAGCTAAATAAATCATTAACATTCCAATTCAGGAAATTACTAAACCGCTTTAATCTCACTTCTAGTCATCACAACTACCTATACAGAAGTTTATCCCATAAAAACACCCCTGCCTGCTTTATATTATGTGTAACTCTACACCTCTGCCTTCAAGTAGCGCTCTATCTTCATCAACCCCTCGGCCACTCGCCTGCAGCTTCGACTCTGCTCATCAAACAAACTAACCTCATTAGCAGCTTCACTATCAGACAAACTGTTTTGAATAACATTTGCCTTGGCTTTCTCCATCAACACCCCCAAGTCATGTTAATGTCCTGTCAGTGCTGGACATGAATCAGCATGTAATTTGGCAGGCTAACGGTAGCTAACATTACCACAGCCAACACAGTGCAGATTTCTTTTTAACACAGTCATTGAACACAAGAGAGATAAACTTATTAGCTAAACAATATGTTGCCCCCCTGGAGAAAATTGATGAAAATGACATCATGAAATATTGATACTAACTATCATTACCAGTCAAACTGCTGTGATGTAATGATTTTTATATCTGATCTTTGACAAAAACTAGTGATCTTACAATGGAGGGTCTGATTCAGATTGATGAGGTTAATGGGCTCAAAATATTATTGTGAATTTTCATAAAAATTTCACTTCTCTAAAGAAGAGTCGCCACTTTGCTGAACCACACGAACACGGTTCACTTGTGCACGTAGAGTGATGAGTCTTGTCACACACACAATCTTCAGGAGAGTGTAGTCAGCAATTTGGAGGAAAAAACTGCTTTAAATCAGCTTAAATCGATGCAATCTCCTGCTGGTGACAAAACTTATTTTAACCAGTGGAAGCAACTTTCAGCACTAACTTCGAAATAAGAGGCCTGCTAATATTACCTGTACATTTTTAGGAAAAGGTAAAATGTTTGATTAGACATTCATTAAAGCTTAAAAAATCTAGGTATTTTCCCAGATTAAAGGAAATTAATTGCTTTCAAAACTAAACCCTTTTCCACTAAACATTGCACTTTGGAGCACACTTACAGGAGTTTGGTCTACCGCACAGCATGTGCTTGTAACACTGTGGTGCAATTAAATCAGGATTTGATTCACATTTTTTCCTCTCTTTTTTTAATCTGTCACTTTTTTATTGCACATTATGACAACTGAATCTTTTCAGCACAAAAAATTTAACCAAGAGCCTCGTTCACTCCTGACTTGTTGAACGTTTCACTGTAATGTGACACAGGAGTCTGCTTCTCTTTAAGATAATCATACTAGATAAAAAAGGACAACAAACAGGAGTTGGGATTGTGTTTTTCTGAGCTGTGGGGGCCCAGTGGAGGTAGGCTATCCTGCCACAGCGCCGTGGGGAATTCCTGGCTATCCAGTTGGTTAAATGATGGCAGGCAGGAAATGGAGCACGCTGAGTTAAAGAATGCAGAGAGAAAGAGAGAGGGAGTTTTGAAAAATCTCAACTGAATTAGCCCACTATTACTCACACAGCTAGAGCCACCGTCTCTGGACTGAAAGACCAAAATGAGTGAAAACTTTTAAATTACTGACCAAGAACAGGAATTCTGGGGGTCCGCTTCTTTGGATTCCTTGTGAGTGAAATAATATCCAGCATATTATCCACAGTAAGGAGAGAGGGAGTCCAATATATTCCAGTAATCCGGGTTTAGATCCGACTGTATATGTTTTTTATATTCCAGAGATTACACAAGTGAAAAAGTTCCCCTTAAAAAGCAGAAGTATGGAGACTGTCAAGCCTTTTAGTTTGTCTTAAACTGAGGGAGGAGTGTGTGTTCCCTCCCGCTCTACTCTGTTCTGTTCGGTCTGTCTGTCTGTCGGCTCCAGGGAGGTGTGTGTGTGTCTGTGTGTGTCTGTGTGTATATGTATGTCTGTGTGTGTGGCACGGTGTATATGTGTGTGTGTGTGTGAGTGTGTGTAGCCTGCTCATTTCCTGCCTGGATGTGCTTCTGGGCTGCAGGCGGGCAGGCTGCTCAGGAACACATGGCCAGCCACTGTTCTGCCAGGGGTTCCGCATTCCACACCAATACACATACACACACACACACACACACACACACACACACACACCATCACACACACACACAAAACTCCTCCCTACTATCTCCCTCTGTGACCCCTTCCAAGCCCCCCCTACCCCCCCTACGTTTTCCAACACACACATACACAGCCTCCGGTCGTAGTGCAGGGCACCAACCTTCCCCCAACTCCACCCTTACCTTCGTTATCAACTGACCCACACAGGAATGAACACACATACTAACATAATCAGTGCTGGCTGCCCTGAGGTTATTGGTTATTGGCAGTCAGTTGGTGCTTTGAGTTGCTGCTGTTGAGTTTACAACAAAAAAAAAAAACTGAATCAACTGTTTCATTAATGTTTTCCTTCATTTGATTTGTCCTTCTGCTTGATGCTTCTGTCTGAAGTTACTAAATGTTAATTCATAATTAAATGGATGAATGAATGAATGAGGAGATGATCTAGGGTTTGCAGATGTCATCAAGTGGCCCTTCAAATTGAACTTAGATTCGTGTTTTCATTTGCTTCCCTTCATACTGTTGATAAATGTTTTGAGGTGGAACATCATGTGAATGTGGATAAAATCACACAGCGTTATCAATGTGAGTGTCTATGCACAGGTATGCAAACTCTTTTCCTTATGCTTTGCCTACAGTTTTGGAAAACGCCATGTTTGTTTTCATGAAACAGATGAATGCACAGACAGAAACACACACACACAGTTCCTTTTACAGGATGACAAGAAAGGTGAGCTTTACATGTAATGTCACACAAATAAACCTCCTCCTACTATATATGTCTCCTTCTTATGTCAACCCAACATCATGCTGCTCCTCCTCTGTTTTCTGTGTGTGTGTGTGTGTGTGTGTGTGTGTGTGTTGATGGTTGTTACATACCAGCATCTTGCCAGGTACATGTGCTCCTTGACGAAGACAGATCCAGAGAGCAGAATGTACCAACAGGTAGCGATGCTATCTGGGCTGGAGGCAGAGAGAATGAACAGACAGGTGTGAAACACTGCAACAGTGCAACACTGCAGTTTGTACTTCCTGACAAGTCACAACCATATAAGTCAGAAAGTGTCAACTGTGAACTTTCAACATGCTTTTTTCATTCATTTGTGGTATTCAACTCCCCAGTTCTGCAAAATAGAAGCAGGAAAAACAATATATTTTAAAGATATTATAAAATAATTTGCAATCACAAAGCTTCAGCAGTTATTTCTGAAAAGTCAGTGTTGCTCTTTATGCAGAGCTTATTTAGTATGTATGAAGGGTTTCCTGAAGTTAAAACTGATTAATTCTTGTGATTTTTTTTTCACCATCTCGCCTGCAGCCTCATTTCAGGTGTCGCCTTTTATGCCTTGGCGGATTAAAGATAGTCTGAACACCTCAGGCTGTTCTATTCATCATTTGTATCCATACATTTACGGCTAAAATGGCTTTAGAAAAAGAACAATTTCATACATTCTTGGATAACATATTTTCTGCTGTTTTGAAAAATGTGGGAGTTCTGTAAAGAAAACTGAAATTTTAAAGTGCACATCCAAGCTTTGAATCTCAAGTGCTGCACTTTGCATTATAAATGTATTCTTAGATATCAGGCACTATAGAGCCATGATATAATGTGCATCATTGCAAGAAGGGAAGAACCCATTAAAGACTCGCTGTCATGCTGAAAAAGACTTGAATAGACAGCACTAAGAGTCACGTAATCTGGTCTGTCATTCACAGAAGTCATAATATTACATTTTTTTTAATCTGAAAATAAACAAATCCAGAACATGAGCTATGTGATTGTCCGCACTATACCATGAACACACTGTTATCTATTAACCGCAACAACCAGTCTCATTCACCCCATAATTAGCTGGGAGCTTAAGTTAGCAGCAAGCTCAGACACAATTATACATGAAGAAGTCGGTCAGAGGGGAACAGACTGTATCTGTTCCTGTTGTTATGAAAACAGAGACTTGGGACATGGACTGAGAAATACAGAGTGTTTGAGGAATGGAGATAAAAGGTGCAACCTAGCAGGAAAAGCAGCACCTAATAGAAAGGTTGTAATGTGTTTAGATTTATTTTACAAACACAAAGCTAATAATAATAATAACATATAGTAAATAATAATAATAATAATAATAATAAATAATACCATTTCCCTTAAATTTTAAATTATTTGAACCTGTGAAAGACATTCATTTACATTCACAGCCTGGCTCTGCAGGATGACCACCAGGCATATAAAGAATATTAATATTTCAAACAAGGTTAAATCTTTGCAAAACAAATTGCTAAGCTTTATAAGTCAAGTTCTTAATAAATTTAAAAAAAAGTACTGGAGATCACGTTTGCACAATTATAAATATAATATAAATAAAAAATAAAAACCTCAAGATTGCTTAACAAGATAAAGACCAGTGATTTCTTTTGCATTTATTTCTTCCTTTACTGGGTATTTCTGAGCTATTTTTTATGTAACTCCAAACTTTGATTTTATTCTATGATAAATGTATCCACACTGGGACTGAAACTATAATCATTCATCTCCATCACTGAATCTTTTATGTTCTGTTCATATTATTTTGTCCCTCTTTTTCTGTCTCTTCGTACCACTTGGATGCATTTCATCACAAAGCAGCACATGTTTAATAATTAATCTTAAAGATAGGACAGCAATGTGTACAAAATCAGATTTTTTGTGCGACTTTTAACTTTATGTACTTTAGTGTAACTGTATGATAAATACAGTATTAAACTGGTGATTTCAGTAACGGTTGCGTGTCCGGTTTTAAAGACTTTTTTTTAACAGAAAAGAGATAATAATGGCCACTGTTGAAAAAAAAAACACAAAGAAAACAGAGATATTTGTAAACATCAGTGTTTCATGATATATAATTAATACTCATAAGTCTTTTAGGGCATTGCACACACTGCTTTAAAAGTGATCTATAGAAAGTGAAAAGGAAAAAAAAAGAAAAAACACCAAGATGGTGGCATTGAAAGTCAAAAAAGTCATTATTATCAAGTATCAAACAAAAATGTCTCAAAAGGGAGGATTTGGAGCTTTTTGGATTTTTTTAGGTATTTCAAAGACTAAAATCATGCAGGAACACTGAAGAGATTAACTGGATAACAACTGACAAAATAACAAAATCGAAAACAAACATCAGTTGGACACCTAGTAATGCTTGCATCAATTACTCTTCCATCATTAAGTTGCTTGTGATGTTCTCTAACATTAAATGTTGTTCAGTAAAAGCAGACTGACATAATAATGTTTATGTTGGTAAAACAATTTCTTATTGCATTGCTTGTGTTGAAGTGAAGCCAACGTGATTAACTACTATTAAGGTTCCTTTGGAGAGTCAATGATTGCTTTCGCTTGCTATCTGTAGTGCGTGCATGTGTGTGTGTGTGTGTGTGTGTGTGTGTGTGTGTGTGTGTGTGTAACAAACAGCTGATTAATTGGACATGGCAGGAGCTTTGTTCTGGGTTAAGGTTCTTAAGACGCACTCCTGGTAGAGAGGCAGGAGAGTCTGTTGGAGAGAGATTTTGTGTGTGTGCGTGTTTATTTGATGGCAAATTACATCAGCAGTGTATGAAGCATCTCTCTCATGCTTTAATCTGTCTCTGTCCTCCCTCTGTCTCTTACACTTCCTCCACATCCTCACCTCATTCCTCTTCTGCATTGCTTCAGATTCCTCATCTCTATCTTTGCCTCATTTACTTGCCTCTCCTCCTGCTTGACATTGCAATCCTTTACTCTTTCTTTCTCCTTAGCATATTTTCCTCGTTTAATCTCCTTTTCTGCAGTCATCTCATCTCACGTCTTCTCTTTTAACATACCTCCTTGCATCTGTCATTTTCCGCCACTTCCTCCCGTCTCCTCTCATCATTTACTCTCTCATTCTAATCGCTCTTCCTCTTGACTTGTTTTTCTCTAAATTCATGCTGCGTATGATGTTAAAATGACTTATTTTTTACCATTTGACTCATCCATCTCAGCATCCATTTGTTCACACACCCTGGCAGACAGGCAGAGAGGATGGCAGACAGGCCATCAGTTGATCTGTCGACATTACCTTCAGCTCTAGATCACTGATCTCATTTGGACAATGTGTCTTAATCCTTGAATGGGCTCCAAAGAAGAAATCTAATGCAAAAACTTCCAGGAAGTTTGGAAATTTAAAATCATAATAATGCATCATTAATCCACTAATTCTATTGCAATATTCACTCTTGCTGCATTTTGGACTCTGTGACATTTTAACATTTAGAGAAGTTTTGTTTAAAAATGTCTTAGAGTAAAAGCCTCCTGGTAACAAAATCTTTTTAGTTGCATTACAAACTTCAAATAAAAACTATTAAATCTCCACTTTGTTACAAAGATCTGGCTCCTCATCTAAAACCCAACTGCACCCAATATGACTGCAAACACTGAGTCAACTGTGCTGATGCGCCCCTGAGCGATTTATGGTTTGGTTTGGAGGGCACAACTGACAGTTATATTCAGATGGCTACAAAGTGTGAATGTTAAGGATTCTGTAAATAGAAGGAGAAAAAGTCCCATGCAACCGGGTAAATACATACATACAATATAAGTATAAACAACTTATTTCTGAATAAAACATGTTTCTTCAGCACATATTCAAATAAAAAAGAGACAAAAGGTGTTTTTGTGTACCTTCCTGCTCAGTGTGAGAACTTATACTTACTAGAACAGGATGTGGTTGGCCTCATGTCTCTCATACCTGGCAGAGGTACACATCGACCTGAGACAGAAAGGCAAAGATGTTAACTTTGTCCCTCAAAAAACATCCCCAATACATTTCTAGCCCTCGAAATCCATCACATACGCAACCTAAACTTCTTCTCAGCAAGCACCAAACTCTCCCATTTTAAACACCATTATTACTGTCTGTCAGCTCAGAGTGTTTAAAGTGACCTACTACTCAGTTTCTGGCTGCAGTTGACCCACATTTTATTTTTCTGTTTGTCAGAGTTACACAGAGAATTTATCTGTCTTTTAATGGATCAAAATAAAAAAGACAGGGTTTTTATACCCCAGTCAAATGGATACACAAGTACTAATTTGATGGAGGTTTGGTTCATTTACTGTCACTAAATATCATAAGAAAAGGTCTGAATCATTTTATTATTCTGGTCCAAGCATAAAAAAATACTGTCAATCAAATAGTCATATCTGTCTCTGTGTGTCCCTTCTAATTCAGATGTCATTATTGTCACATGCTAAACTCAAGTTAAACTGGCAAGTAAATATTTCAGACTTTAGACACATTTCTACATGTTTAGTATGATTGTATGTGAAAATGTCCAAAAGGCAACTTAGCTAAAACCCACTTTGAATGATAAAGCCAGGACAAAAACCAACCCTGGCTAAAGGGCATTTGGAAAAAAAAAGTTGCACTCTTAATCCTGTTTGGACAGGGTGTGCCACATATGACAAATCATGCAGAAAGTTTGCCTGAAGGTTACTCTGAAGTTAGGTTTTTGGCTATTTTGGCAAATCGAAACTATGTGGGGAAGAAAAATCAATCAAAAGTCAGAATGAAACTGAGTTTTTGGTTTTAGTGAAATAAAAATGACTCACCTTAGCTGATGTTCTCTAAGGTGAGAGAGGACATCCATGTAGTAGAGGTGGCAGTAGATGGTGTGCAGGTCCTGCAGGACAGAATGAAAACGAAGAAGATGTTAGTGAACATGTCACCATCCAATAAGAAAATATGAACAAAATCAAAATATTGAATTATCTCATATTTCTACACAGAAAATTTCACACCCTGAGACATTCCCTGCACACATGCTGAAGCCATTTTGAAAAAAAAAACACTCACTGCTATTTGAAACAACATCCTGTATATTTACACACAAGTTAGCAAAATCAGCAAACAGCTAGAAGCGTGTTTGGTATTTAAAAAGTGAAACCTTTTAAAAGATTAGATCATTGTTTAGAGTGTGTGGAATGTTTCAGCGCTGTGTAAATCACATCTGGTGCCATACTTCAACATAGGCCACTTAGACTATGCCAAACGCTGCCTATCAAATTGACACCTTCAAACCAGACAGGCAGGCGTACCACTTACGTATGCACATGACAGCAGTGAGACGAGCACAGATATATTCACCCACAGCCCTAAAATAGCACTGTATCAGGGCCAGCTGTCAAAACATTAAGAGGGTGACAGAGTGTGCGTGTGTGAAGGGGACAGCTTCATATAAGCATCTGTAGGATCAAACAAACACAGTGGCTGTTGAGGCCACGGGGCAACTACTCTCTAACAGGTGGACCACATGGCTGACAGGTTATGTACACACAGGCTCTCACACACAAAGACGCGCACAGATATACGCAGGGCAATTTATTACAGCGATGAACCCATGGCTTCAGGCAATGTGCTCTATTTTTTATTCAGTCTAACTGATGCTATATAGAATATTTTTAGGATTGCAATACACAACAGTTTATAGTGAGGAAGCAGGTTAAAGAAATACTTTGACATATTGGGAGATAATCCTATTCACTTTCTTGCCGTTGTATGAGAGAATTGACACCTTCCTCAAGTCTGTAGGGTAAATATAGTGCTATCACCAGCAGAAAGCCTTTTTAACCCAGCACAGATAGTAAAAATGGGGTTTTTGGAAGGAGTTGGCTCAGTCACAAGCGAGAAAAAAAGCACTTTTAAATGCAACAAACATAATGCAACTTGTTTGTTTAAACTATACATGAAGCAAAGAATAAGTAGAAAATTTTACCATGTCATAGGGCGGGACTATTTCATGGTCTGAGCCACTAACATTTTGGAGTCTCCACTAGTGACCTGATGAGCCAAGTTAGTCAATTTCCCCTGTGTCTGGTTTTTATGCAAAGTTAAGGAAGAAGGCTGCTGGTGGTTTCAGGGTTGGTAAAAACTTGCAACTACTCAAGACTGAGTAGTTGAGAAAACATGCATATCTCAGAGTATGTCAATCTTTCAATAACAGACCTTCTACCTTATATTTGAACCCAAATTAATCTGTGTGTATTTCCCTCTGACATTCATCTACTAGAATCTAGTCTTCTGCAGTCATCAATGTAGTGGTTTCTATCAGCCACCTAGAAGCTGCACCATTTGTTAAAACTCCTGAAAACAAGAGAAAATGCTTCCCTTCAAATCATCCCATTTTAGGATAAAACAAAAGCACAGCCACAGTTGCACAGTCACAATGCCCTAATTTGAAAGTAATATATCAGAAATTCCTAACGCACAAACTCATATTTGTAAAGTGTTAAAACTTGTTGGAAAGTTTCCTCACCACTGGTTTTGTTTACATAGTGCTTAAGCAGAAGGAGGATTTGTTTGAATTTATTGTCAGGCATTTTATACAAACACTGACTGCAAGACCCAAGTTGTATGTGTACTTTAATATGCATGACTTGAAGTCTTATGAGTAAAAACTTTATACAAATATACAGAAATTAAAAAATGATGAATTGCAGGTATAAAATGTTAACAACGACGAACACCTTTAAGCCATTTTAGCACAATTTTGTTCAGGTTAATCAACTGTTGCAAAATGCAAACTTTTGTTAAGACTCCACAGGTCTGATCAGTGATGCCTAAGATGTTACTGCAAACTGTTGAAGGTGAAACATCAATAAAAAATAAATAAATGAAACAGGAACTCTTGCAGGGTATTACAGCGAATAATCGTAATACAACAGAAGAAATACCTCAGAGAGAAAGTGCTGAAGATAAATGAGCATGCTTTTGTAAAAGCATACCGCAGTTTCTTATGATGATGTGTGTGTGTGCGAACAAAACATGTGTGTACTGGTAAAATGAGTCAAGCTGTGGGAGCCAGCGGAAGCAGACATCAACGGATAAACACTGGGGACTGGGAAGCCTTTAATGCAATGGACCAACACACCTCTGATGTGTTACTGGTTCCGTCTGACACAGGAAGGAAGGAGGAGAGAACAAGCATAAGAGCCAGAGACAGACAGTGAGTGAACAGAGACAGTAAGCAGTCAGGCAAAAGAAAAACAAGAGAGGAAGACAGAAACATTAGAGGGAGACAAGGATTGAACATAAGGAATAAGAGATAAAAGTGACAAAATATATTATATGCATAGAGATCAGGACTGCAAACACTGCTCCTAAAGTTCCTGAGCTTTTGGACAATAATTGGGACTTTTGTTGCACCTGGATATTTGCAGGAAATACATTTACTCTCTTGTTACTCCAGCTAAAATGCAGGTTTTGTTCCTTAGTTCCTAAAATGGTTCTGGGTCCCTGCAAGCTTCTCTGATGGAAAGGCCGTATAAGGACACCTTTGAACATAGTGATAAATTAAATTGGGTTCACTACTCCTCTCTCCATTTAATAATGCTAGGTGCTTGAAGGTTCACTGGTTAATCATTTCATGCAATTCACACTTTTGAGTAGATATTTCTGCTAACTATAAAGAGGAACCTGCTCTGAAAGAAAAGCACAGAAAGCTCTGACACTGACAACTGGACACTCTGTCTCAGCCGTTTAAATGAGTTGAATGCTGAGGTGCAGAGAGCTCGACCTAGCCGACCGCTTCACAGCTAAAGTTGTACCCTCCATTTACTGATCCTGAGGCAAAGATGGTGAGTAGAGAGCAGCCATGGAAAAGCCTGGTTCAACTGTGGTGAGGAAGTGGAACAGTATTGACTTTAAATTGCAGTTAACTGGGTTAGTGAGCACAACAAACTGCTGCAGTAAGCATTACTGTCATGTTGCTGAGCATGCATGTGTATATGTGCGTGTGCATGTACAGTAAGTGTGTGTATATCAGGACATGCAGGCCTGAGGCAACTAGATAGCACAGGGGTTTAAATTAGGCGAGACAGCCTCCCACTACCCACCTCTCCCCTGTTTGCTAGTGTGTTCCTGCATTTCATTAAATACTCTGCCTGATTCAAACAGACAAAGTAATACCAACTACATTATTTCACCAGTGAACTACACATAAAGGCTCTGTGGCTTGTTGGAGGCATTAATATAGAAATGTCCAAGATCACAACCCAAGATAAGATCTATATATGCATCAGGAGCTGTTTCAGACTAAATTAGACATTGTGGCGGTCAAAGCAGGTTTGTGCAGAGGTGTGGGAGTGTCAGCAAGTTTTGCAAATGCAAATTAAGTCTTAGCACTCCCTTGTGGCTGGGTTGTTCAGTGTTGCTCAGTTTGATCAGTCAATCATCTAATTGGCCACCGTAGTAAGATGTGGAGTTGCGATCCTGTAAAAACTGACTATGCTTCAATTTTGCAACTGTGGGGGCGCTGCATTTTCCACTGCAACCCCTTGCAGTCTGCATTACTTCGGCCTTTTAAAACTACTCACAATAAAAAAACTGGGAGAACTTGTGTTTTCGCTGCAACACCTGGTTGGTCTCAAATGGCCATTAAACTTCCATAAAGTCACCCTCTGCTCAGGAATGTCAATGTGTGCACAGTTTAAAGGTTTTTTGTACATTCATCTGTGAATTATAGATCCTTAGAGGGGAGATGGCATGATTTAAACAGTTTTTCCCTCTCTTTTTTAAAAAATGCCTGAAGGCAAAGAGCAGTAAACCTTAAAATCTGAGAGGCTAGAATCAGTAATTGTTTGCTAAAATGAAAATCGGACAGTTTAGTACACAAAGTTCAAGTCAATTCCCCATGACGAGAAAAGATTTTACTTGGGCCAGTATGTTGGTCTTGACCATGTTCATTTCCTGAGGTCATGTGACCTATCAGGTAAATCAATTTGAAGATGACTAACGTGCCATGTAGCTGAACTGATGTGAAGAGATAAAAAACAACAGCAGTATCAGAAAGTCCTGAGATGACCCACGAATAGCTTAACCTGCTCAGTGGCACCTCATATTGCAAGTATTTGGATTATTCTACTGTGTAGCTTTAAAACAACACACACAGCACTCCTGCTGTTACTACAAACATCCATGAAGCCAACTGTTCCCTTTTCATGTATTGATTAGTGAAAGCAGGTCATCAATAGGCCCAGACAGATAGACAGATAGACAGATAGCAGGATGTCCAAGGAGGGGAGCTCTGCTTTGTCGTTTTAATTGGTCATCTCCCAGAGAGGGGAAGGTAATGTGATCGGTACATCCTCCTCATCAGTCTCTATCTCATTGTGCTCTCCATGCATACACTGTTTGGACTTGAATTGAGGGTGTGTGGGTGTGGTTTTAGAAAGCGATCCCTGTATTTTGATGTAGCAGGGTCAATCTACACTTCTCTTCTGCAGTGATGCCTCCAACAGAGAAAAACTAACCAGTAGTGTTTTTGCTGTTAAATGTGGACATGATTTAATTTTAAAAGCTGTCTTTTGCAGAAATTAATCCTTTTATTTAAATTTAATAGAAATGTCCATACACAAGGTTTGAGGCTTAACATAATAACACTGATGTCACAAGACTGAAGTGTCAAAACGAAACATCACTGATTTTAAAAAATCAGAAAGTCAAATCTTTGCTTGTACAAAATCTGAAAACTATGTGTAAAAATGTAAATGTTCATTATTTTTCGAACTGTTTAGATCAAGGTTTACATGTTTACATCTACTCAACCCCACGTGCTGGGCAGCCTCAGGACAGCACGGGGCAGCGGAGCAACCCTCCTCAGTGACCTCTGACCTTTGCCTTTTCCTCCCTGGGGGCTTGTTTGGTGACCCGATGACCCCATCTGTGATTAGGACATTACAACCTCAAGAGAAACATCTATTAACTCATCACCAGCTGCGGCTGTGGCATTTAGGTAATGTACATTTCAAGGCAAACTATCATTAAGGGTCCTTGTATTGTTCTTGTATTCTGTTATTCTAAGAGTTTTGCACAAATTACTTTTTTTTTTTTTTCAAATATTACTATCACACAGTAGTATCCACAGCAGTATCCACATTTTCATGCTCTATTTTAAGCTGCAAATGGCCTTTAAGTACATGAGCAGAATCAACCTGGATGATGTTTTTTCAGGTGAGAGGAAAAACGCTGGTACTCTAAGTAAATAAAAAGCCAATTCTTAGGTGCAAGTTTTTTGCAACTAACTGCAGAAATATCTAAAAATTGAGTCTAATTTCATCCTCAGGCACGTGGCTGTCAAACTCAAAGGATGACAAATGGAGCTGATCAGTGGTGCTATGAGCTTGCAGTGCTGTATGCAGTGGTGTATGCGCTGACAGACAGCGTGTGTGTGACTCAGGTAGATACAGTGCTGCTGCTGCCACCTCCTGGCACAACCATCACTCATCACATATAGGATCCAACAGACACTGTATATTTGCATTACTACTTTAACTAATCAAAAGAGGTATAGTTATATTTTCCATCAGGGCAGCAGCTATCCAAACAATAAAAATAAACTGACTAAAAAGTTATATGAAATGTTTGTTTACTTTGCTGTTTTGTTTGTTTACAGCAGTAGAAAAATTAAGTGAAAGCAGTCTGAAACCTTTGCCAGAGCTGTCACATGACCCGACCACAGTCCTTGAACCTGAACATCTTAATGTGGTGACGCTTTTTTCTCCACATTTTACAGTAACAGTAGATCTGACTTTGTTTGTTTCTAGCACCCCTAACCCTGACAGGATATTGACATTGTTGACATGGGGCCTGCTGAAGTATGTGTGTGTTAGTCATACATATACAAGCTGTGGCAGCAAGGAACCAGGACCAGTCACACAAAAAGCAAGTTGTTGCAGTACAGAAGCTGTTGTCCCACCCACGGCATTTCTCATTTCCATCAAGAGACAGCCTATTAACACAGAATTCATGATATGTAGAGGCACTCCCACATGACTAAGAAACAAATCATGATGTTCTTGTGCAAAAACCTTGAAGTTTCAATGCGAGAGGCTTTTAACAACTAACCGGTTGTATTTTAAGCTGTTCTTTATATGCCATCTATTCTTCCTCTGAATCTTTGTGAAAAATGGACTTTTCCAGCTGTCTCTAGATAATTCTATCATCCCTTGGCCCACACCCGCCTCCACCAGAATGTACAGTATGCCAGTCGAGTCAGTCACTGATACAGAGAGGATATTGTGGACAAATGATACAACAAGTCCATTCAAGCCGACAGAACAAACAGCTTGGCTGACATCCTGCCTGCATAGCTAGCCTTTAACATTTACATTACATAGACTACTGATTTCCCTCTGTGTCAACAGTGTGCTGGGATATATAACATACCAGGGCTATAAGCCAGGGACCACAATGCAATGCATATGTACAGGACATTCAGAACACACATATTTCCATACCTAGAAAAGTCTTTAGTCTTGTGATTACAAGATCAGAGGACACAAAACAAACAGTGGCTTTAAAATGAGGATTAACAGTTCAAAAAGAAATGCATCCGTAAATATTAACACAGGCAAGTACTTCCTCAGAATCAAAGTCTGTTTTCTATAGATTGCACATACAGGAAACGCAGGTATAGAAAGCGCAGTAAATCACAGGCAATAATTACATTTAGTTATATTTAAAACATGCAGATCAAACAGGGCAAATTCCTCTATAACAACAATTTAGCTTGTTTATTTTTAAATATATGGACAAAAGCTAAATGACCACATGGCCCCTGCAGTGTCTCTGCAGGGTAGGTTACAGCATCTTACAAAAAACTTCTCTATACTCTCTATACTGTTACCTAAGTTGCATTACTCAGTGTGTTAAGAAACAGGTTAGCTCTAGTCTATAAACTGCACCATTGAAAAGACCCATCAGACATCTGCACTGAATGGGGATGCTCGGTTTCACTCCCAGTAAAGGACAAAGGGACTGCAAACAGCCTTCAATAGAAATGTCTCATTGTCAGAGGTTGCATGAGACAGGAAATCAGTGTGAGTGCTCTCTACTGCACCATAAACCTAAGTAAGCCAGTTTGAACGGAGTTAGATGGAGAGTGAGCTTAGGAAGTTATCCATGCTTGTCTTTACGGGAAAGTCGTGACAAGCAGTTGAAGGGCCTGCGTTCCATCAGTTCAATTTTAGAAAGCCTACAATGTCATAAAGATACAGACGAGACTCATAAATAACAAATGGATGTCTGTGTGCTTCATTTGTTGTCGTCATGTTCAGCATAGTTAGCATAGTTAAGGTGACGCTTGCCATGAGAACTTTATACTCAACACAAGGTGTGTCTCAAAGAGGAGTTGACATGATTTGAAAGGCAGACGATTAAATTTGGAGCACCTTCTTGAGGCACATGAAATTCAAATACGTGTGCCAAGACAAGAACATTTGCTAATGAGAGAATTAAATAAGTTGGCTTGTCATGTTCACTACATCATGGTGATTATGAGCACTGTAATGGTTCTTGTTTGTAAGCTATTGGAAAAAGCTACACATTTGCTCTTGATAAAACACCATGCTGGAATCATAAAGCAGAAGCAAAAGCAGAGAAAAAGATCTGCATGGTCATTACTCATGGCTGTTCAATCTCCTTACCAGACATTTAGACACTCAAGCTTAAGCTTCAGCTTAACATCAAGCGCGATGTAATGTTAATATTCCTAAAGCTTTAATGGTTTAAACCTAAAGGGTCAGCTATGATCCCATGGTTTAACAACTCCAGACAGGATCATTATCCTTACAACACAGAAGCTCGCTGACAATCCCCTGCTCCACTGTGCTGTATGGCCTCATCACTGTCAGCATCAGTGTGAGGTTTAAAGTACACTTCCTGCACTTAAATCTTAAATCCCCTTTTTTTGCTCACATCTCAGCTGCTTTTCTACTCAAAAAGAAATCATTTTCAGGAACAAACCCAGGTCAAGGAAAATGGGCCTTAGAGTGCTCTTCCAGAGAGCTTCAAAGACCCTTTGTCGTGCTTTCACCACAATGTGATCCTGCAGAATTAAACACACATGAGTCCAATCATCGGGTATATCATCTAAAGCATGGAAAGACACTTGCTAATGTGTGCTACGCAAAAAAGCTGAAAACAAATACAGTGCAAGTTCTGGATCTTGAGAGTTTCCGCACAAAAAAAACAAGGAGTTGGGTTCATAAAGAGCCCAGTGACGACAGTCGTGGTGATGGTGGTGGAGCGGGTTATGGAAACAGCAAGAAGGTAGGAGGGAGAGCAAGGGGAGGCGTCAGCCATGACCATGAAAGAGACTTGTACTTGACTCAGACTTACACATGAACAGGACAACTACATTTACAGTATACGCTTGTCAAATCTCCAATAAAACATGTGGTGCTGAAGAAAATATAGTCATAAACACAGTCAAACAGGAAATGAACAACCCATATTGATGTGAATGACACTTGATGACTCATTACTTCCTCCTGGGAAGAATGTCAACCATGCAGCATTGCACATTTTTACCACTTATTCCCCTCCAAAAAAGTCCGCAATGCCACCTTGGAAGTGCTGTACTATAATTTCTGACTTTGTGATGAGAAGGTCTGCTTATTTGCTTCATTTTTACTCCTACTAGAAAAGAGGGCGAAGAGCGAGTCTGGCCCAAAATGCACCACACCAGCTGCCATCTCTCCACCAGCCAAACCAAACAGCCACACACATACGCACAGAAATGCTGCCACACAAAGAAATGGAAAACCTGACCAACAGTGTAATCTTAACTACAGTTTTACACTGAATGAATGAAGTAGGCTTGGGACTTTTTTTGTTGTTGTCTGCAATGAACTTTCTGTGGCGGGAGGAAAAGTGTGCATTCACATATGCATTAATTTTTGCACTGTACGACATTTCACAGGTGACAGTTTGTTTCAGGTACAGCATGTATATAATTGGAAACATCTTCGATTTTGAAAGACATCAAGTAGATGGAAATAATTACTTTTAAAATGTTTCATTCCATAATTTTATTGTTTTGGCTACCAGCTACATTGCAGGGGCAAAAAAGCCAAATTAAAAATGTTTTACTGATGAAATCCATATCACTGTTTGAAAAGTGATGCAGCCCATCATCATTTTCAGCCTCATTACTGACCTTTGACACACAGGAAAATTAGATGTTATTTTTTTAAGACTTATTATTATGTCCCATAAATTTAAAAGATGCTACAGTCCATGCTTTGAAGTTGAGGTCATATCAATGTTTCCTCTGCACTAATCATGCTGTACCTCTTTCCCAAACTAGCCGTTTGCTTTCACAGGGTTCAAAGGCATCTTAAACAGCTTTAAAATACTTTCATACTATGTCCGACATTCATATCCACTCATTTTGTACTCATCATTTTCATGTGTTTGGCGAGAATACAGTCTGTTCCTTTATTACATGCCTCAGTTTACTCACATTAATATTATTCCATACTTAATCCTATTTTTTTCAGCTATAACTTTTGAGAGTTCAGCATTTAGCTAAAGGACTAAGCTTTCATCACCTGCAGTTTAAAAACTCATTTGTCTTTCATGCCTCTGCCTCTCTTTCTCTCCCATTACCCCTCACCGTCTCTGCTGAGCAGCGGAGGACAGCAGTCAGAGACGTTTATGTATGTTTAAAGCAGCAGATGTTAGAGATTGAACATGCAGTACTGAGCTGAACTCATTGCCGGTTGCTGCCAGACTGTGCTCAGCTGACGGGCAAAGTTTGAGGGTGGGTTGCTAAGTTTAGGCAGACTCAAAAACAGAAATGTGCGAACACAAACATGAAGAAGCATGCAAATGAATACTGCAGGCCCGGTTCTCTGCAAGAGTTAGAGAAGCTGAAGCACGCACTCACTTGGCTTATCCATAGCTGTCGTCTGCATGGCCTTATAGCCGCAGGCGGGCTGTCAGATAGCCAAGATATGGAACAGATAGCTGATCTCTTTCACCATTCTGTTGAGACAGGCAGCTCTGCTCTGCCTCTTACGCTCTCAGTGCAGCGCCATAAATTCAAAACAGAACTGAGAAGCACGGCTCTGTACTTTCAAACTATTTTGGAGTTTGCACAGGACATGGGATGAAACCGAAAAGACAAAAAGCACAAATGGTCTTACAGCTGGGCTCGCTAGCTTTAGCCAGCCCTTGGAGCATGAAGAATGAGTCTGTTTTTGTTTGGTTTGGTTTTATGCTAGCCTCAGATGTTTCCTGAAGCCCCCGGGGTCATGTACGGGACCAGGTGAACGTGGAATGCATGGTTTCTCTGGTGAGAGCAATAGAAATATCAGCGAAATTTAACCACTACTGACACTAAAGAAATGGGACTCATATGTATGGTTCATTATTCTTGGTTGGAAGAAAACACAGCAGTCACCCTGTAAAGGTTTCCTGTTTGGCCTAAAAGCCACCATTTATGTTGGGGGTGGGGGGCACAGGGGCTGAAGAGGGATTTAGTCCAGAGGCAGTTAAGCCATAGCCTAGAAAATGTATACTCAGTACACATGCTTATATAAAACATATACGTAAATGCAGGGGAAAATGACAGAGTGTGCACACAATAGCAGTCTTTTAAATATGTGAAAGCATAAACTACATAGAGAAAAGAGACTGAGACACACTTTTATCCAAATCCAGTTTTACTGGTTGTCACCCCCTGATAATAAAATAACCCTGCGCATGAACATGTGCTAACATTCACGTTTAGTTTGAATACGTTTGCATGGAAAATCCAGTGGTGGGTCACACTGAATCACAACATTGAAAGCCAACACATCATGTAATCACTTAGCCAAACCTACATCAAACTTATACTGACACAGACACACACACACACCAGATGCACACAAATCCCAGCCAGTAAATGGCTTCTTATCTGTGTGATATAACCCAAAGTATTTTTCAGTTAACAGTAGACTGACTTGGCGTAGGAATATTGACTGAGCTCACCAAAGGCAGACTGAGGCTGGCGAAAAAAACAGTTCTCTCACTCACTCAGCTCCACTTGAAACATTCTCAGCCCTTGGGTAAGTATAGTTTTTGCCTTAAAAAACAGGCAAATGAAAAAGGCTAATGGAGTCCAGACCACCCCGAACAGTGGTGCATTTGGCCATGCTGCAATTAAAATCAAGACAAGACAGAAAAAGATGGAATCCAGAAGCATTTAAAAAAAACATTGGGAATGTATATATGCAAGCTAACACACTAGTGTTTCTCTGACTGTTTTACTGTATAGCAGCTGGGTTTAAGTCTCAGTTTTCGGCCAAACTTGTAAAGAACTTTAGTTAGACATCAGGGTAAGACAAACACATCATCAGCCTTTCTGTTTATCATCTATTCATGAGCTGTCAAAAAATTGTATAGCTTCTTAAATATACTTAAGATAACTGCTTATTATAGGAGCAGATATATTAAAGGTGTTTTGCTGTCTTTATGTTCAAAGTCGGTGATATAAAGTCAACCTTCTTTCTTGTGACCCTGAGCAGAATAAGCTTTTGTTTTGGTAGATACACATAGTTTAAGTTTCAGTTCAATAAACCTGGTTTGATGATAACGCAGACATAACACTTAAGTGCAAAAAGCATTTTAAAGAACGTGCTAGACACAGCCGTGCATAGTCATCATAATTTTTTTTTTTTGTTGATGGAAGATACAGTAAGTGATCGCTGACATCACTAAAACCTAACCTCACTTTAACAGTCTCAAAGGAAATGTGTGAGGAAGTTCTTTCCATATAGAGAGATCAATCTGTCTCCATCTGATCCTCTGTCATACCTACTTAACTGCTCACAGTTGCTGATTCAATGGACCTCTCATGAAGCACACTCCAGCTCTCCTTCTCCGAAATACACTATCAATTAGACCATTGAGGCTGATCTGACCCTTTTGAATAAACTGGACTGGGTGGGCACCTGGGACACAACCGGAGAGCAAACACTGTGACTTCCAAGTCATAACCTCTGCTTGATTGTGACTGAAAGTTCTTTGAAGGAACTGTTTCATAATAAATTGTATTCAAATTCGCAGGATTGGTCACTTTTTATTGGTTCTTCATGAATATGTGTATCTACAATGCTAAAATGGTAGCTTTCAGAGGCTAACAGTTGCTAAACAGTATTGCTGATTTCCCAATATCCCACTTTGTTTACAACCAAACTAAAACACTTGTGCTAGCTAGTTTTATTTCTCTTCATCAATTTTTTTCCTTTGTTGTAAGTTACCTGAATCAGTGTTTTGTATTGGGGGTGTCTTATTCATAGTGTATTAGTATAAGTTTAAAGGTTGTGGCAGTTTGATTTAATGGTTAGTATTTTCCTGCATTAGACCTCATTTCACACATCACTAAGCATGGACTTATGACAGTTGCAACCCTAAAACACATAAATACATACTTATTCAGAATTTAACACTGGCAACAGGTTTCAAACAAGTTGGGAGGGGTTACATAAATGTGTTGGTTACAGTACTGCGTAACTGTCTGATAAGAATGGAATGAGCACCAGTGATTATTTTTCAGATAGAAGTGTATGATAAACGCTCACTGTGTCGAAGGGTAGGCCGGCACTGTGCAGATAAGAGCAGAATGCACAGTAGTTAAACCTGAAGGACAAAACCCCAGCCTAGTACATACACAACTTAAAACAGTGTGTCCTGAACTCAGGGTTTGGACAAAAATGGGTCACAAATCTGATTTTTTGTGCATCAATTGGCAGCATTTAATGCATAACAGTGCTGAGATACGTAAATATTTTTCCTTTATTACATTAGAAGAGAGCAATCTTTTAGTGATACGTTGGTCTACTGAGCTCAGATGCTGTTTTATATGTGAATATAAAATTGAAGGTAAAGTTGTAAGAGACTTAAAATTACACATACAAATTTGATTATTGCTCTACTGTGTGCACTTGTTCAGCTGACATACTGTATTACTTTACTGCTTCCTTGTCCTTATTTTTCAGAACAAGTTTATGGTGCAAGTTCATAGTGCGAGTTCATCATGAGCTTGTGTGAAACTTTACATTACTCTCAGCAAACTTGTTTATTGCTGTTGTTCACTTTATGTGTATTGCCTTACTGTCTCTATGTCCTCATTTTTCAGTGCCAGGTTCAAAGTGCTAGTTTGATTCATGATTGATAATCTGATCGTTGTAGCTCTTAATGTTTTTTAAATTGCTGTTACTTCCTGTGCCTTCTTAATGTTGATCTCTCGCTGATCGATGATGTTTTTCTTCTTCCTGCCAAAAAGCAATGTAACTTTTGTGGCTCTAATTTTCTTGTTACTGCACCCATTCATCGATACAATGCTTTTGGTCTAATTGCTTGCTAGCTCTGAGCAATAGTAAAGAGTACGATGAAAACCTAAAAGGCTCATGGCTGTTGAAAAAAACAATACATTCCCATCATTTTTATACTTGTACATCTTCAGTAAAGTCACTAAGTCTGCAATGCTCCAGCCTCAAAATGAGATGAGCAAGTTTTTCAATACACATATCTGTTTCTTAAGGCGACATTTCAACATCTGACCCCATTCTTTACTTCAAGTTTCTCTCCCTCCTCAAGATCTTTTTCAATCACTCTTTCACCCAAAGGTTCTCTCTCACATTTCAGTATCAACTGCAACAAAAAAAATCATTTTTAAAGTATACGGCTATAAATAACGCATTCCATCCTGAGTGACTATTTTTCAATCTAGTGAGATTATATGTGAGAGCCTCATAAAAATACAGTATTAAATTCTACAGTATGAATGTAGTCACCCAGGTGTGAAGTGTGTGAGATTTTTTTCAGCCTTTGCTTGAAGCGAGGAGCCTTATTTTGTTATAAATAAACCACCATGTTTGGATTCATTGCCTAATACAATCATGCTGCTGAGGCAGACGGGAAGTTCAGTGAATCCAGCTGTCACATTCCCAGCATTCCAGAGGTGTGCACTCTGCATTCCCTTCAAGGTTGTCAGCAAAGGAGTCGACAGAACAAGCAAAGGAGAGATCCAAAGAATGACAGGCTGAGCACGTAAATGACAGAGTCCTTACAGTAAGTGAAAGACTGTCAAGAACTTGAGTGAGCGTGTGGACAAGTGGCAAAATGAGTGAATAAGTGAATGAATTTCTGACAAAACAAGGGCACAAATGAAAAGGTGAGTAAGAGCATGGGTAATTAAGCATGCAAAGGGCTGCATCAACAAGAGACTGACTGAACATTCAAGTGAGCAAATGTGTGATTCATAAAATTTGAAAGTCAGCAATTGAGCAAAATGGATGACTTATCATACAAGGGATTGAGTAAAAGAACGTGTGAGTCAAAATAATGAATAGTTCAACAATTGTACTGACTGAATTTACACTCCCATCTTGTGTTGCTTGCACAATCTACATATGTCACCATGTTTGTATGCATTCTATCATCATCTCGTGCAGCTTGCAAAACATTCACTAGTCATTGCTCTTTGTAAATCAAATCAATTTTGCCATCTATGCTAACAAACTTTCATGTACTCACACTCACACTTTAACCATATGTGGTTTTATCACATTGCTAGCCTCAAGTGCATGCTGCTGAATTTAATGTAGGCTAAATGTGCCTTTGGTTGAAGATCAGCACAAACCTGCTGATACTGAGATCACATAAATGAGTTTCTGTTCCTGTAACATGTTAGTATATGCAAAGGTGATAAAATATTTGAAACATTCCTGAACCAATGTGACCAGCACATACTTCTACACACTTTAATGTCCAATGCTGATAAATGGTATTTAGGTCTGTCAGTTATGAAGTGACTGTGACACACCAGGACTGAACAGTGACAAGTTGAAAGAAAACCACATCTGTTATTTATAGTCCAGCTTCATACTTTCAAGAAGTTTGACAGAGGAAAGTCAGATGGGAATGTCGTCAATAACTCAGATGGGAATGTCGTCAGTACAAGCTCTTCCAGCAAGTGTCTTGTTTTCACTTTACAAAACATTTCATTCTGATCTCTTATCTGCAGGTCCAGAATTAGCTAAACCTGATTAATCACCTGATTCAAACAGGTTAGGTTATCTTTGGTTTTGAATACCGAAATAACATGTAAACTGATATATTCAGTGTGTGTATCATGGGTGGAAATGGAAGAAGAATATGGATAGTCATTCATAAAAAGTCAAAGATAATAAGAGTGTTTGCTTTTTTTAAAAATATTCCTTTAACATATTCAAGCCTTTGAAAAAAGAGGTGTTATACTAATAATCTCGCACACATATGCTTATACCACACTGGTACCTGCTCTGCATTTATTTGTATTACTTTTGCATTTTTGCCAGTCGATCACAGGACTGACAAATCTAAATGTCCAGCCATTCATGCTTGAAAAAACACCTATGAGCAACCAAGAGTTGCTATTTAATGTGTATGTCTTTTGACTTTGGAAGGAAGTCAAATGATCCAAAGAAAACTCACACAGCCGAGGGCAGAACATGTAAACTACATACTAAACTCTATGTCCAACATTAAATAAGATTAATAATAAGGTGACAAAAAGGCTACAAAAAAGACCAACATGTACGTGGATACATTCATATGAACTTTCTCAACAATTTGCAAAAAGCAACGTACTACCCAAAGTAAGAAAAAGCAAAACATTAAACACTTTTAAAGGCTTGTTCTTTCTTTCTCTACACAGTGTGGGTAAAGTATGTGGTGTTGGGGCAGAGAGCTAAATAGGAGGGGGAGATCTGACGGTGTCAGCAGCCCACAGTTTCTGCTGCAATGTGACTCAGTGTTTCCACAGTGGCATCTGTAGACCTCCCACAACACTGCTCCTGTCAGAGCGCCAGACCCAATCAGCAGCTGGCAGTCGTAAGTTTAAAATGGAAGTGATGAGACCACTGATGCATACTTTCACAATATCAGATTTTCAGATCATGGGTTGGACCCTACAAAAGTTGTAGTGTTAATAATCAAAAACCCAGCTAATCTGCCTCGGCAGGACAGTGTGAAATGTTGTTTTATCAGACTTTGCTGACAGTTGTCCCGCAAACAATCACACAGTCAGTTGCTATCAGATTTTAAGACAAATACTGATGCATGTCATCTTATCTTTTTCCCACTGAACCCTGCTTGCCACTACTCTACTTAACTATTTAAACATCATTGATGCATGACGCACAGTTTGTTGTGCAGTGATGAACAGTGAAGAAAAGCAAAAGAACTTCAGCTGCTCACAAAGTTTTTCAGGTTGTAAATACACTTATTCTGAGCCCCCTCATAGCATCTGCCTCCTACAGAGGTAAATGCTATGGATCGAGGTGAAAAGCAGGTCACGGTCATCTGAAAAAGTGTGACCACATACAAGAATAACAGTAACTGAGCCGGGATCCCTTAGTGAGACTATGTTTCTATGGTCCCATACTAAAGAAGTTAAAGAATATATACAAAGTCTTAAAGGATGTGTAGCAGGTGTGCCTCTTAACCTTCTACCTGTGCACTCTGCCAAGAATTACAAAGTGGCTTCCAAAAATAAATCCATGAAAAGTATGTGAAAGGCAGAGCCCCCAAAAACTAGACAAGAAGACTCAAACCAAGTTAAAGCACTTTTGTTACTCGACTGGTTAAGTCAGGAGTTTTAGCCTCATCAATGTGATCACCTGTAAAACCATTTTAAAAAAATGCATATCCTTTTTTTTTCTTAACGCAGGTAGATTCACTAAAAATTGGCAAGTGATAGCTTTCACATTGCCAGCAGAGGAGTTCCTGTTTTTTTAAATATTTTTATTTCTTGTGTGTCACAAATGCCCCAAATGCAGGAAACAGCAGAAAGAAGCACGTAGGCCAACATTCCACTGGAAAAAAGAGCAAAAAGTTGTGTGTTGACCTGGGTGCCATGTTTTTATCACCACCAACCAAGTTAGATCTGATGAACACCTGTGAAAACTACAGAGTCATTTGACAATGAATGAGTGTCAGTTATATCCATTCCCATTGAAAAACAAAGCCAAATGAAAGTCGGCATTTCTGAGTTTTTTGTCCTGTACAAAAGGGGTATTAAAGAACTGGGACAAACAACACCAGTATTAAAAAAAAGCTGATTGAGAGACATATTTTGATTCTATTTTATTCCAATGGATTACAAATCCAAAAGCTGACTCATCACCTCCTTTTACATATACCACACATATGTTGGTGCTAGTTCTGGCCTAACTTCATTGCAAGAGCCAGTGTAAGGATAAACAGAAGGTACTCATTATGTCTAGTAATGGTTTGTATCGCAAAATACTTAAAACTTAGGGAACTATACCCGCTCTTCATCACTTTCCAATTGTATTAGTGTGTACTACTTCTTTACGTAACTCAAACCACTTACAAAGCGGCCACATATGCAGTGAAAATGACACACAATAGCCAGACAGACAAACAAAAAAAGGGCACTTTCTAATCTTTTAGTCTACAAAGTTATGATTCATCTCAACAGACTACACAACTCACAGTCAATAGCTCTGACCTCCGGAGGGAGTTTCTTCAAAGGCAAAACAAAAAGGCAGGGACAAGTTTAAAATAAGAAAGCACATCATTTCTTTTTCCAGGATAAACTCCCTCGTGCATCAGCACTGCTTGGCTACCATAAGGAATGCTGCTGCTGTTGACTAGAGCCTTGTCTCTGAGGGATTTACAGGGTAGTGTGTTTGAAAGCTACATGCTGCCTGCCTCCTCACACAGGGAACATGCTTTATTGCTGTAGCAACAAGCAAAAGTACTAAAAGTCAAATATTTAAAAACAAGAAGCCACATGAGTAACACATTGAAAGAGCTTCTTTGCTTTTTTGTGTCCTGTTGTTAAGTGGGTTATAGAAATTTTTTTTTGGCCAGGAACAGGTTTGCCATATAAACTTTTATGTTGGCAGTCTGAAACTGACCTCATGTGTTATCTAAGATTAGCTGCACTCAGGTCAGTGTTTTATCCAATCGACAGTCCTTTTATCCAGTTAATCTGGCAAATAGACACAAACTATTAAAGAATATTCCCATTTTTTGTATGAGTTAAGCTCTTGTGAGAGTGGGGCCTCCTTTGGCAAGAAACCAACGCAACCACAGGTTTTATATTTTGAGTGAGAAGTGAGAATAACTTTCTTGTTTTGACAAGCTCTCACTTTTATCGCTCTGAGATACATTTTTTTTCTCAATGTTTTGACATTACAGTCATGACTGAGTTCAGGGAGATAATCAGAAAAACATTTTTGTGTTCCCTAATTCTAATTACTGAATTTGTTATGTTACTAAGAGCTTATTTCTAATATATTTTCAAAATAAGGTCTACAAGCTTCTCCTGCATGGCAGCACCTAAACGTTATCTACAACAAATCGCACTCATGCCAACATTTGCCAGGTCTCTGTGAGGTCGAGGTAATAAAACATCAAACTGAAAGAAAAAACTTCTGTGATTCTTTAACTAGCAAACAATTAAACGGTGATTTTTCTAGATGCTGACAGAAACATCTAGCATTTCTAAATAATCTGTCATTAAAGTAATATCTATTTTGTGATCACCAAAGGATATTATTCATCAAGTTTCCATGAACACACAACAAATAAAACATCTTTCATCTTTCATAAATCAATCAAAAAATTGAAAACCATTGTGATAACAGATTAATTGTTAGAAAGAAGATTAAAGAAAATCTTTGAAAAGATTTTTGACAATCAGTTGGATGAAACAAGCAATCAAGAAACAGCACTTTGAGTTTTGGACACTATGATGACATTTCTGATCAAACAATAAACTGATCAATTGACAAAATAGTTGGCATTTAAAAAAAACAGATGACAGTCACAGTCGTATTCGTGTTACCTTAAATAAAGCAATAAACCTTGTTATAAATGGACTTCAAGCACAATCAGTACAGCACACACTTACAAACACCCTGCTGGAAGTGTCTGCTTTTTTTCTGACACACATTCCAGACCAGTTTTGCAAGGTAATAAAAAACTGCTTTAACAAGAGCACTGTGGCAACAAGTTTTAATGCAGGCTGCTTCCTGGCCTACTTGTGCAAAGAGAGACTGAGATCCAAAATAGTAAAGGGCTGTGATTGAATGATTCCTGTATCACACCCTTGTAATGTTAAAACACTTAGAATTTATCGACAATCGTTTTAATATTCAACTTTATTCACATTCAAAACATGAAGCTGTCTTTTTATTTGTGGACAGATATTTGAATTGTTTTTAACAAAATGTTGAAATTTTATTCTTCCACTTCAAGATGTATTCATCCACCACTTAATTATTTTGTCTGATGACAAAAAAATGCCTAAATCTTAAAACCCAGAATTCAAAATAATTGACCAAATTGATTTTGAAGGGCCCTACAACTTTGTGAGAAAAGCAAATGGTCAACTGATGCTCAAAATGTCAAGGTAACTCTGTCACTCATTGACTAAAGTATGTAAGGTGAGTCCACCTGTAGCCTTTCTCTGCAGTCCCCACCAAAGGAAACATTTCAGAGCTGACGATATCTGCCTGTTCACGCCTGCTGTCATGCATGGAATGCAGCGACACTTCCCACATCTCATAAAACACACACACACACACATATATAAGTACGCAGTAGCACTCACATGCTCTCACTGTTTACACATGCATGCGCAGGCAAACATGCGCGCACACTGGGAAGCCCACTGTGCTGTGAGGTTGGCGGTACCCACAGGAAAAGCTGACGTGTTTACATTCAAACAATGCCCATCGAGACAAAGCCCGGCTGTTGTTTTGGACCAGCTGTGCGAATGAGGGACTTCAAAACAAGTTTTTAAAAAGCCACATGGCAAGTGGTTCTCTTTTACTGATGAGCTGATAATTAAATAAGTACAGTAAACAATGTGGATTACTGCATCATGAACTACATTCCCCTCTTACAAGGATTAAGCAACCAAACACACCTGACCATAAGTGTAGGACTGTTACTTTACTTTTGTATGTGTGAAAGTCTAATAATCAAATATTCCAGTTAATATAAAAACAAATTATCAAACCCATCTTTTAAACTAATTAAATTGAAGTCATGTTATACAAAGCAACATTAAATCCTGTGTTTCCACAGGCGATTTAACCAAACCTTCCAAGACACAGTGTCTCATCTGGAACAGTTATGTCAGTGTCATGTTTTCATGAGGTTAAGAGTCACTAGTTCAACAAACGTTAAATAGAGCTGCTGCCAAATCAGTGGGCTGCAGGCAATGTTAACATCTCTGGTAGCCCATATATTCCCATATGCAGTCCATCCTGCCAAACAGTGCATCAAGTCGACTTTAAAGGCCTTTGCTCCGTTGCAAATGTGTGTGTAATGTATTATTGAACAAGAGAGAGATGGGTCTGCATTTGATAGCCTTGGATGTTTCAAAATGCACACAAAAAAATGTTTCTTTTAATACGCTGTGTGATAAGTTACTACTTCAGTAGTGTGTCTTTAAAATAGTGTAACGGTGCCCTGGTGCTGTGTCTCAGAATTCACCAGGCAGCTGAAATACATATATATATATATATATATATATATACATGTGGGGGGCTGGTGTCCCAGATCTTTGAAACCAACAACCACAAGCCACAGAGCAGAGCAGAGACGACTGAGAACTCGCTCACAAAACTTGAATCACTACAGTTTGTCAGCCTCTGTCTGCCCTCAAGTCCACAGGCCCTTCAGTTCATTAGGAGGGGCCTTTATTGGTTTCACAAGGAGAGCTTTCAGTACTCTGGGTCAGAGGAAGGCTGTGTTTATTCACACATTTAAACACAAACACACACATGCACACTGTCTTCCACTGGCTTCCCTCCTCTCTGTCTGTTCTACACACTGACTCCTCTGTATCCTTTTAATTTTGGGCTCTCTCTCTCTCTCAACCCAGCGGTTTGTTGGCACATTCAGGTTTGTTGATGTTGTTACTGGCATGTATGTGTATGTGAGTGTGTGTTTTGACTGTGGGTGTGTGTGCTGTAGGTGAGAGTGAAGTTGCGCTGCATTTACGTCATGCTGGATTTACTGTAACTTAACTCGGAAAATTCGGCCTCAGCTCGTCTGTAGATATCTCCATCTATTTCCTTTCAATTTCTCGCCAAAGTTTTGGTTTCTTCTACATTTCTTTTTTGTGCCTGTGCTTTTCTCACTAGCTTAATGTAGAGAAGGGATGTCACGTTCTGCCTTGCACCAATCAGGATCCAGTAATACTCAAAGCAGAATTTGATGATTGATGAGTAGTTTGGTTAGCGTCAGTCAGACCTTATTAAATCACACCCACACAGTTAACTTGGTTTGAAGCCAAGTTTTAAGGAGCTTTAAAGCAGTTGCACATCCAATCCAACGACCAACGACCAGAGCTTGAAAAGGCCACGTTCAGATCGACATCACCAGTACATAAAAACACAGATCCCCTCAAGGGAATCTGGCATCTTTTCTTTGACTCACAATTGTCAAAACAAAAGATAAAATGATCATCGCCATGATCTTTCTTCACAGCACTTTACAGGGAAACTCCACAAAGTCTGCAAGCAGGTCTTGCTGCATATGTGAAACAAGGTGTATAAAGGCTTTAGTGTCTCCTGAAGAAGTAGTGTGAAGCCTAAAAAATTGCCTCAAATGCTGTTACTTGAGTTAGCTGGGGCCGAAAAGACTACTGGTTTGAAAAATAAATGTTTAAAAATCTCTGAGTGTGGAGTAAAAGAAAAGTGGGAATACCAGAACTCTGTATCCCCTTTCTCATCACTGCAAAGTTCGAAGCCACAACTAGCAACGATTGGCATAGTAGCTCAAATCTCCAACCAAACTGTGTTTGTCTGAGTTGCATTGTGGGCGATACAGGCTTCATGTTTTGTCAAGCAATGCATGGAAAACAAGACAGTACTGCAGGTTCTGCTGCATAGATTCTGATCTTTTCATTACAAACTGTTTAGCCTGAGTCAAAGAATAAGTAATTAAAGTGCAATGCTGAATTAGTAGAAGGCTCTTTAAAGCAGCCATGATGCATTTATTGTCTAACGAGCTGTAAAACCTATGAATGTAATACTAACACCTTGTTTTCTTAAGGGTGGAGCTATTTTCAGTTTCAACACTCTGCCTGTTTCAATCAGTGCGAGACACTTCCAATCATGTCACTCGGACACAACAAACCTCATCCTGCACTGCGCTAAACTGTGATGTTGATTTATTTTCGTAAGTGTCCACACTGCTGGGATCAACAGTTTTTGGCAAATTGGACTTGGCTTAAACTCACTCTTTCACCTCATAACATAAAAACAACCTGTCAGGGCAAATTCCTCTGCTGACTCTTAAGTTTCATTTTAAGATATTTTTCAGTATCCGACTATCTCTGCAGCTCTCATCTCATTCTCTCAGCCCAGCTTTTGATCATGCTCAGCTACATTGCTCTCGTTCACTTCTGACTCTCCAGTTTTCTCAACTTAAACATCAATTTCTTCCCTCCCACCAACCTCTAAGACACTGTTTTGATTACCTGCTCGTATCTTTCTCTCACACTTTCCCTCATCTCTCTTCCTCAGTGCCATATCTCAGGTGATAGCCTCCTATATCTTACTACATCTGTTTTAACTATGAGAACATCTCTCCCACGCTGTCTGTATGACAACCATTTTTTCTTACTGATAATTTTTTTCTGTCTTTTACAACCTCTGTTACAATACTTCCAACCTGTTATTTTATCATCTTCCACTGATCTAAATATCTGTAAGTTTTAGTAAATTATTAAATGTGTTTAAAAGAATGCTACTGTGACAGGAAGTGTCACCATGTCAGTTTCATATCAACAGCTGTCTAACCCACAAGTCTGTATACAGGGTGAGAAACTAGCATGAAAGCAGACCTGCCAAATGTTGAGATAACATTTTGAAGCCACAACAGAGTATAGCTTAGTTCACACGCTTTTGCACCACTTTGCTTCATGAAACTTTACTTTGTATATGGTTATTTCCCCACTTGGCTCCATTTCAACAATTTGACACATACACTGACTATTAGGAAAACAATCCAATCATATATGCAATGGAAATTACTATCAGTTATGGATAAAAAAAATCAAATTTCTGTTTTAAGTTTTCACCTAATTTAATAATTCAATGATTGAATCAGCTTATACAGGTACACGTTTTCAATGCCTTAAAAAAATCATGAATGCATGGACTCTTATTCTCTTCTTACTCTCCAGCTTTCTCAACCAAATCCTCCCTCTCACCAGTCTTTTTAATGCTGAATAAAGCAAGCTTGCACATTGGGTAACATGCTAGCGTTATGAGCGTTTAATACTGTTCCAAGTTTAGCAGGTCTGCATTAAATCACAGTATCATCTGACAGACTATTTTGACTGAAGTCAGCGCTAGGCATACGTCATTTCATAAAACAGTTTTTCTAGAACAACAAGCCAACAATGCACTTCATATGCGCTCTGAGAAACACTACTTACCACTTGAGGCTTCAAGGGTTATTTTCGCTCCTAAAACACCATTTCTAGTTTATCCACATTTAGCACTTTGTCCTCAGGGTGAAATCCAGGTGAAGCAAAACACCTGAGCATGACCTGATTCTTAAACATGTCGCAACAAACATTAGGAATACTTTTAATCCTGGTACAGTCATCCTTGATCTATCTGGTGCCAAATGAGCAAAAAGAAAGAGCAATTAGACACAACACAATGTCATAGTGAGTCTATTAGACCCCAATAAAACAGGTACTTAACAACTCATGGTCATGATCTGCTTGACTGTGATTCCATTTAATTTACTGGGTAAAAAATACAGTTCATAGGCACAGTGGAAATAACCTAAAAGGGGTAAGTAATTAGGATTTACTACCAGGTTTCTGAGAAGATATACAGAACATTTTGTCAGAGTCTCTGGCAAATGCTGTTCACTTGGTCCAATTTGTGACCAGCAACATTAAAGGCACTGATACAAAACCTTTTTTTTCGAGATCCAACTTCTGTTGAGAAGCTACAGGCAGAGAAAAAACAACCAATTTTGGAGCTTGATCAGTATATTTATGTGTCTCCCTTAGATGAGAAACACTAGAGTTTGAACCAAGCTTTGAAGATGAGCCCTTAGGCCTCAGTCAAGATGACGCTGGCGTCCAACTGGTTCTCAGCTTGGCTGTGTGTTAACATGCATGTTTGCTAACATTTCAAGACAGCGTTTACCTAAATTGAGTATTTTACACATTGCACAAACAGCCAGGTCATTCCAGATCGAACCAGTAAAATGTGAGTGTTCTCTCAGTCATTTTACTGCAGCGTTGCAGCAGAAAAGTTGAAGAAGAATCAACTTTTTGGAGGAACACGACCTGACATCGCGCTGCAGTGGCCGATCAGCTTTTCAGCCAAACAGAGCACTGCATTATAATCTCTCTATTAAGCGACGCACAAAAAAAGCTTTATATGTGGATCCATTATAAAAATTATACAATTATGTGTAAATATCCATAAGCACATAGCACAGTATCTGTTGAGGTCAGTGGTAACCAAACATTTTCTCAGGCATTCTTTTACAGATAAAGATTTTTCTTCCACAAGGCACCAGTTTAACATGTTTGACACTATCTTTTCCAAACAAGGGTAACAATCAAGCATTTGGTACATCACTGTAAGATTGGATGGATGCCAGTTTACAAACAGGAGAACTAGTATGCAGAGATTTTTGATAAATGGTCAGATATTCTACATTGATTACTAACTAGTATTGTGACCTAAAATGCCCTACTTGTGAAGTAGGCAGAATTTTTTGGCAGGTATCCAATAACAGAAACCCACTGATGCCCCAGGCAACATAGTTGGCCAAAGTAATGCCAACAAAAAAAAAAAAGAAATTACACTGGAGACAAGCAGATGGCCATATTTTGATGTATACATGTATGATAAAAAATATCCACAAAAAACACACATCGCCTTTTCCTACGCAACTTATAGCATACATACAGTCTCACACACACATGCACTAAGCTACTGTATGTATATCTACTGTGTACATAATCATAAGCATCCAGCAACAAACATACACACAGGCAGTGAGGTCTGTGAAAACACAAAAGCATGCTCGGGTCAACATCTTCTTGTTTCCCACAGACCTTGGTAACCTACATCCACTTCTTTAAGCAGTCAACACCAGAGTGAAACATCTGAAACCATAAGGTTTCAAATTTCACATTCTAACCTCAGAATAGTTATTTTACATGTCTGTCTTCTCCTTTTCAGAAAAGAGGAACACAGATGTACAGTTTAGGTTTGGCTGAAGCATTTTGAAGAATAAGCCGTACAATTAGAGTTTTAACATGTAGGCTTTTTACAGTAAACTGTAAATCCTGCTCAAATAAAATGCCTCAACCAAGCAAGATGAAGTGGCAAATTGTTTTATTTTGTTTAAAGATTCTTAGCCAAGCCTCTCAATGCCTTATACAGGTAAGAATAATTGACCATTTGACCTCAACACAAAGTGCATATGAGAGTACAACTCATTTAACAACTTAGAAATAGTGAAAGGATGAAAATAGACAAAGTATGAAAAAAAGCTAATTATTTATCATATCGAGAATGATGACTCATCTTGCTGCTTAATTTCCAGGTGTGTGGCAGCTGTTCTGTGCAAAAATGAATGTGAGCCAAAGGTTTCTACAGACAGTAAAACCCATAATAATGACATCTCTGTGCTGACTGTAAGCGGATGGCACCAGGACTTGGTCAAACAAGATGGGCAACCTGGCATAAACTTTAAAAACAAAAATACACCCATACTGTCCTTTAATTTCTTAAGCTGTGTCAGCACTGAGAAAACCACCCTCTCTGGTAACTTCTGCTGAAACAGACACACAGCCTCTTTTAAAAATGGGTTTCTTTGCACACACTCCCAAAAAGCATCGACCACATACTGGTCTGCATCTCCTACTCTGCTCATAGTCCTCCATTGCTTGCTTAGAAAGCAAGAAGTCACCACTTAAGTCTGTGTTTCTCTTCCCCTCACTCACTTGCACCTTCCCTTGGGAGTCTGTGGCTTTGTGATGGCTGGAATTCCCATAAATGTCCAATCTGTACTGGGCACAGTTGAAACCGCTATAAATCACCTGGCATGATTTGTTGTCTGTCTGTCTGTCTGCATGGCACAGAGAAAGGTAGGCAAGGAGGGAGAAGATCTGGGCGGAAAACTCAAGAAACTGGGAAAGCTTGACGAGGCATAAAACCTGCGGTAGGAGAGATTACCCTCCGAGCCAAGCATCTGCACAGGAGACAGACGTACCTACAGCACGTCTGAAGAAATTAAGCTGACAGTCTCAACCAGGAAGGTTTTCAGTGAAGGAGGACTGTGAAAACAACACCTGATTCTACCAAAACATCCTAACTAAGTTTGAATTCATGGAATATTACCAGTAACATATTAATTAGTAAAGCAACTAAAATTTGTTTTCATCGTCAATTCATCTGCTTATTATTTTCTTAGTTGAGCAATTTATCATTTTATCTTTAAAATTTGGGAAAACTGTTTTAAAACATGACTCAATCAGATTGCTTTTTTGATCAATTCACAGTCAGGGTTTTATGATATTTTTGGTTTACTGTCATCTAATGTTAACTAAAAATTAAAGGAGATCTACAAGTACATCTGGGCTCAACAAGCCAACAGTTCACACCTGGGTTTTGGATGATTATTAATGTGAAGAGAATGAAAATACTAAAAGACACACCTGTGTTTAGAGTGGTCCACTTATGATCAGATCACCAAGAAATTATTGTAATATCAGGTGTGTCCAGCCTCTTACTGGCATCAGATTAGGTTCTGTTTTTCTTACATGTGTCTACTTCAGGTGTAGCACAATCAGGTGTACAGGTGTAACGCATTTTTAGAATTGCAGACACTAATCCTATCTGAAGTACTTGTACACTACCCATGTCAGTAAAAGGAACATTTCTCATGACAAACACTTGCAAAAAAACAAGATTGCATGGACATATTTCACCTTGTTTGTCTTCTTCTCAGCTTTATTCAAACTGGTTTTGATCTTTGAAAAGGGGAGAGAAAGTGTTCAGCATGCTTGAAAAAAAAATAGTAGGACTCTTCACGTGCTTTTGTAAGTATAAGGCTATATTTAGTTACTTTATCAAAGCGCTGCCTATCATGTGGTTGACTACCAAATGGCAGAATCACTTCACGGCTATGACTGTGTCACGTATTTGTGGACTAAACAGGGCTGTTATGGTTTGTTCAAGTGCGCACAACAGCCCTCTATTAAAGTGTGAAAGAGGCTTTCTACCTACCATGCACCCACAAACAAACAGAGGATCAGAGCCACAGAAAGGGACCTTTTCAAAAGCGTCACGTTAAGCTGGATTTTTGAAACATTTCTGTACTCTGACAGAGCTTTGAAAAGTGCTTGCACTTCAAAACTATTACCAGCAGCTGAACATGGAAGGGAGTAGACAGCGTGAGCTATTTTTGGGCAGAGAGCGTAACTAAAGCAATGACAAGCCAGCTGTGTTTCCACAGCTTCATGTAGGGAGGAGGCAGAGGAGGAGGGATGAGAAGGCAGCAGTTATTAAATTTAACTGGCCTCATCCAAGTCAAAGTTTACACAAACTTTCTCCTGGGCTCATGCATGAACCCTCTAATGAGAAGCTGTGATGTTGTGTTTGAGTTTTCAGGACTGTGTTTGAAGGCACAGACTGCAACGCGTAAAAGGTTATTTCTCCAAACGCAGCAATGTACAGGATCAAAAACCAACCAGTTCTTGTCCTGAAAGCTCTCTAATAAACAAGTTTTTCTTTTGGTTTCAGATGACAGAAAACGTCGCCGTGCAAATGGGGAACGGTTACACTCTCCCAATGGCCCCAAACGGTCCCCGCACCCCAGTTTGGGGACTAATGAAACCTCTAAAACATTCAGGCCTTTAAGCTTTTACTTGACTCTTGACTCTACTCTTTTTTTTTTCTTATGTGACATTATTGAGCTGATTAGGCAGAAACGTGCTTCAGCAGGGCATTAAGTTAAAGTTGCGTAACTGTTGGATATGATAACTGAATGACTTCTAACAAGCTAATTAGCTTTAATAGAGTTCCAGGCTGTCAGTTCAAGCATGAACAGTCTGTGCTAATTAGCATGTGACTTTACTGAAAAGTCCCAGTTAGGTTTTTTTGTGCTCAAGTAACAACGTGTAACTGATTTAAAAACTCCTCTAACAGATGAGTGTAGTTTTCCTACAGCGAAGGGAACCAACTGTTTGAATTTGGCTAACATTAGCAGGGCGATGCTAATTAAAGAAACAATCGTTTTGTTTACCTCTGCTGTCCGCAGCGAGGGCGGTTTCTTCAAAGCCAGTTTGAAAGAAGTTTCCATGGCTCCGGTCATTTTCATAACTCCGGCTCAAATCCACTTCAGGGCTTTAACCTTCTCTTTTGAGATAACTCACTTTCACGTCTCCTTGTTGCTCTTTAGCTGAACAAACTCACATCCCCGCGAATCTTGTCCTCGCCGAGCCGACCATGGATGGAGTTTACTCCGAACGGACCGACCGGGAGCTCCTTCTCCGGGAGAGGAATGAAACTTCACTTTTACCTACTGCGCGTCCGAAAAAGAGTGGATACCATTAAAGTGTGACAGAAAGGAAAGTCGTTGGCACATGTGCTCCTGAATTCTGTACATCTTTGGAAAAGGAGACATCCACCTCGGTAGCTGGCGCCTGACAGATCCAGGAGTTCAGATTTAGATCCCTCCTCTTCAGATCTGAGTGCGGAGAGTTGACGACATCTGTCTGCACGGAGAGGATGATGCATTCAGGCTGTCGGAAATACTACAATTCATGCGGTGAATACGTAATGTGCGCGATTTACGATTACTGTTTATTTTCTATTATTTTCTTCATGCACTCTATGAATCATTTGCTGAAGAAAAGTAAAACTGGTATAACATTTTTCAAAATTGCAACTAATTTTATATTTTACTTACTTAAGCTAATTTGTTCAATTTGCTATTTAAAGTTGAGTAAATTACCAAAATGGAAAACAAACCTTATAAACGAAAAAAAAAAGACGCAAAAACCAAATTGGTACTTTTTTAGACTTGGTTCATAAATTGTCAATTTAGTATTGTCTAATATTTATACAGTATATCGCGAGGCAACAAAACAATTTCGACTTGTTTTATGTTGAGATATTAAAGTCACAGCATTCAAGGTCATTTTCTGGTCTATTCCAAACACATTTCTGCTATTGTCTGTGATTTTTCCATATGAAAGACATAACCAAACAACATGTTATATTTTGATAAGCTGGCAACATAGAGTAACAAAACAAAAGTGCAAAAGTGTATGGTGCAATCAAAGGCAATCACTAATGGCATTACAATATTTAAACTTTTGGACAAGTGATGACTAATGCATAGCCATAACGTACTCTAACAGTAGCAAAACTGCCTATACAAACGTCATGAAAATAGTAACATTGCCTATAATTATCAATTACAAAGCAAAATCTATTGTACCTTAAATTAGCATGGCAACCAAGAGTTAAGTCTCGGGTTTCAGCAAACCAAACGAGGCATGAACTTGGCATTAGCTCATTTACTGCACATGATTTATATCTATAATTCGTACAAGAATTATGTAAGGCTATTTATTTTCAAATGTTAAATAAACTAGCGTTAATGACATTGACATCGCTTTTCTTATATTTGGAATGCGACTGTACGAGCTTTGAAATGAGTCATTAAATGCAGCACAGATCCTCCCAGTGATTTCAGACGCTTCTGAAGTCGGATTGCGACGACTGTTGCTCAAAATACGAACTAATCAGATGACTGCAGGGCATTTAAGTTCGACAGCCGGCTGAAAACACTCAACACATTTTGGTTTAATGGAAAATCAAATGTTACGCCCTTCTTTTGACTGTTCTTTCACAGTTAAACTTGGACTTAAAAAAACATAAACAGCAAAAACATAGCTGGTTTTCACCCATCCTTCTTTGTTTTAGCCACACTTTAATTAAATTAAGTGTTTTGTGTCACGATTTTGATCACTTGCAACTGAAAATGCAATTTACACAAAGAAAGTGGGATCACAGCGTCGTTCCCCGGGACAGGACGCATTCACAGTCTGTTTGCTTTGGGACACTCCTTCCCTTATTGCATAACTGCGGTGTGTGTGTTCGTTTCGTTTTGCCTCTTGTGCTGCGCCGACAGTGGGGTGGAGTCACCGCAAGTTTCAGGGTGGTAAATTCAAAGGTGGCTTAAATGTGTGATCCAGATGTTGGACACTTGAAGCCAAATCACCAATCTAAACAAAAGTGCTATTCTTGTTCAGACTTTACACTGATTCGTAGTTATTTGCCTGTCGGTTTAAAAACGGACCCTCTTTCAAACTTTCAGTCCAGGCTGATGTTAAACTTTTCCATAAAATTACTTTTTTGAAAACTTTTTCGAATTAATTGTGATTTTTTTAAAAAAAAACATCCCTGGAGACAGTTAAATTCATAACATCTGCATCTTTATTGCACAACATTCCCATAAAATTGGGAAAAAAATAATTTGAGGAAACAATTCTTAAAAGACATCCTGTACAAATACATGGAAATAAACTGAGTATGTACAGTTTACATGAACCGTTACACATACCATGGGCAAGTAAATAATTTATAATAATTTTTAGTTATGTACAAAAAGGGAAATAAATTCTTACCTTTTAAACGTAATGGCTGAGTTGTACAAAATGTAGGCTGATACAGCGGAGCATCTTTAATACAGTAACAAGCATGTATATACCAATTTTACCAGCAAAATCAGCTCTTCAAAAGCCTGTGATGCATTAATGCTCTCCTTTAAGACTTGGGTCATATACAGGGTGCGATTTGAGTTTATAGAAAGAAACAAACACTGTTCTCTGGGTTACAATGCCAGTTATTTCTGCTTTTCATAGGAGAGGTGCTCAAATTTGTAAGCAGAAATTTGTAAAAAGTCCTTTTTTGAATCAGAAACTGAAAAAATAAAATTTATCCATCTGCCTGCAATAAGGGTACTGTAAGGGCGCACATACATTTTTTTAAGATTATTTTTTGGCATTACTGTTTTATTGAGAAAGTGACAGCTGGCAGCAGGAAAGGAAGGAGGAGAAAAACAGGATAAAATGCAGCATAATACCTCCAGCAGAATCAAACTTGGACCTCTGCAGGAAATACTTTTTTAATAAATGGTACAAACTGTACGAGATGAGCTACAAAGGCCAACTGCTGATAGCTTTTGACTGTTCATAATATATATTGCAGTCAGTCTTCAGGAAATGTACTCTAGTTTATGTGCAATCAAACAGAGAAAATATAGATTAATTTCAATGTTGTCAGCTGATGACAACTAAAAGTAATAATAAGTACAATGAAATTATGTCCTATTGGCCCGCTGCAGGTTGCACTTTATGCCCAGGAGGGAACCCAAAAATAAAAGCTTTAAAAAGCAACTCAAGCTCCCTTTTAAGCTCAGCAAATCGCACCCTGGTTATATGGCAAAACAACCAAAACCATTTATCTGTCAATGTTATGGAAAATCAAAAGAAAAGGAAAGGTGCCACTACAGTTCTGTATTTTCTGTGGGGTTTTTTTGAGTATGACTGCCATAGAAAATAGTGTTAACCAATACATACTTTAATCCACTATAAGGCCTACTGTGTTCCTCTACTCCTCTCTGCAGCAAACATTGAAGCCGTAAACACTGTATAAAAGTGGGGAAGCTATAAAAGTGTGAAAATATTTCAGCATCTTGGTTCTAAAATATAAGTAGATGATGCGTGTTTTAGCTTTTCAACAGTAGAAAGGGACCCTTTCTCCTAATCTATCCTCCTATTCTGAAGCAAAAATATGTTTTTTTCCTTACATTTTTTTGTGTAATGATCATTCTAAGGACTTTAACAGCTTTCCCTTTTTTTTTTTTTAAAGAACACAGCATAGAGTCTGCACACAGTTGATGCTGACATTCCTCTGATTAAAATAGCTTAGAAAGTTTACCTCAGGGTTTTCTATGGGGCTTTCATAAATGTGTGTCATGTACTGCCCATATGAAGATCTGAGGTAGTGTTGTACCTATGATAAAAATGTCAAAGCCATTTCAAAACCAGTTTGTAGAACCAAAAATCAGGGAGAGCATTGATTACCCTCATGTGATCAGAAAATAGGCTTTTAAGTCAGGTGTGCATTGTAATTTAACAAAAAAAAAGTCGTCATTGAGATATCTCAGGGAAATTTGGCTTGTAAACAAATACATGAAGATAAATGAAAAAAATAATTGGCATGAGATTGATACTGTTATCAGTGATATTTACCTCAAAGTAATGTTTAGAAATGTCCATGTGTTTCCTTTAAACTCGTAGTCCGTCACTTTGTACGACCAGGTTTAAGATTGTACAGAAAAAAAGCAGTAGAAGGAACAAAAAATCATTGTTATTACACTGTAGATATTTTAAAGTTTCATTCTCAAAATGGAAAATTAATAAAGTCTTTGGCTTTTGTGTCCAAAAATGTTTTAAAAGAAACATTCATACAACAGGAGAAGGTCATTCCAGGGGTGCTTCAGTCATTCTCAGAGTCTCGCTCCATCTGTGGGACTGTGGTCTCTGGTTTCCCCCCTGTGGTGCAACATCAGCATTGCAACAAATTCAGCAGCAGTGTTGGTGAGGGGAGGCGCTGGCTGTGGCTGTGGTCCGTAAATATGTGCACTGCCCAGGCTTAGGGCAATGATCCCACTCAGCCCAGGCACGTGGGTCTGGAAACCATGTCGTGGGGGTCAGCTGCAGAGCATGGATGGCCGTTTTTGGGGCCAGGGTGGCACCACCTACATCTGACTGGTCTCCTCGGGCAGCTCACTGGCATGGGACCTCAGTTCCATTACAGCCTTATAGCAGGATCTGGGCCACGTAGGGAGAGTGAGTGCTGGCCACTGCAGCCAACAGGGGAAGGTCGCTGGATTCGATTCTGCAAAGATACCAGAGCAGGTTATGATGAGATCTGAGTACCCCGATTAAAACAACAGGAAAATACTGAGATTTTTCAACATTTCCGAATTTTGATGTTTGAAACCTGCACTTCATGAAGAAAGAAAAGAGGCTTTTCTTTAAAGGGACCCTGTGGAGTTTTCTTATTAAAAACCGAGGTTATTATAATGTGCTACTCAACAAAAACACACTTTATGGATAATAAACATGTTTTCTTCTCCTTAAAACATTTGTAACACTGGTGCGCTGGTTTAACTCGATCGGTAGCACAGGCGTCCCATGTACTGAGGCTTAGTCCTCAATGCGGCAGTCGCGAGTTCGACTCCGGCTCTGGCCCTTTGCCGTGTGTCACTACCCCCTCTCTCTCTGTCTCCCCCTTTCAAAATCTATCCTATCAAATAAAGGCCATAAAAGCCCAGAAAAACTATCTTTAAAACACTTGCAACACTGTTTTTTTCAAATTTAAATCTTGTATTGTTTCAATCAGTGTTTACCAGCTAGCACTCCTCCTCTTTGCCTCTGTGGGCTTCTTAACTTTCAGAAATAATGCCACCTGTTGATCAGATAAATGGTGTGAACCACTGGCTGGACTGTTTACTGTGTCATCCACGTGCATGTGAGTGCATCTGCATCGTCACATGGTAGTTTCCTGATGATTGGGTATTAGGTATCCGCACGAGACAAACAAAACAGAGACCAGCTGACATAAACACAGCTATACAGAGGTCATAAACTCCACAGAGCACCTTAACAACTTAACAGCAGCTGTGAATTGAGAATAAGGGTTAACTGCTTACCCTAAGACCATGCCAAGTTCTTTCACATGGACTCTTGTCTGGCCCTTTAAATACTCAGCAAGCATCTTGCTCTTAAAGTATATTTCCTGCAGGCGGTCCTCAAGGTGCATTATACACTAAAGAAGAGAGGCAAGAGACAGAAACAGAAAGAACCATGGTTGGTAAAGCACAAGAATCAAAGTGTTGATTACTGCATCTTGACTGCAAAAAGCTATAAAATTTGTTCCACTTGTATCAACATTAAAGCAGGAAGAATGATGAGTGCAACATACAAAGTTGGGTGAGAGGTTGAGTTTGTAGAGCTGGTGTGTGGACTGCAATAAGTTGGAAACCAGGCTGGACACCAGGACCTCCTTCCCCAGCTTGTTGATGTCTGTGGCTCGTCTCTGACTGCTGGCCACCTGCACAGTCCACTTATCTGTGTCTGCTATAATGCAGACGGCCTCTGCTATGGGCTCATCCAAAACTGGATGCTGCAGAGAACAAGAATAGTAAAATATACCAGTGAAACACATGGCAAAGGTCCAGTGGTTCTGTCTTATAATGATATGTATCTCCAATCACTACAAATGGGTAGTTAAGATTGCCCTTGTTCAATAAATTAAAAACAGTACTTATAGTTCTGTAGCTCTTATTGATAATGTAAAGGTAAAGCTCTCTTAAAATAGGTCTAAACACTTTACCTGAACAGCATGGGTTAATTCAGCTGTAAGACTCTGCCGGAGCTTCTCATCGCTGGGCATCCCATGCAGTACGAAGTCTGGCACGTAGGTGGGGCAGTAGCCTCCAAACAAAGACCGGCCAAAATTGGCAATGGTGGGCTTTGAGTAGTTCTCCACCAACTTTGACCTATTAGTGAAACATACAACAGGAGATAAATGTTAGTTTTTGTTTTTTTTTTCAAACAATGATGATAGACTGTTTTTTAAGTCATTCCCTGCAATTCATTTACTTATTGATTACAAACAAAGAATTTTATACCAATGCAGCTCACAGTTTATGAACAGGAAGAGAAGTGTGTCTGTAAATGACTGCAGGGAAATGGGTCCTCTACTCACCCAGGGAAAGGCACCAGTACTTCCTCTTGCCAGTCTTCCGTCTCCTCGCTCTCACTGTCCCCCAGCGCGCTGTCTGAGCTCTCGTTGCGCGGTATCTCCCAGTCATTGACGGGCACCGTTTTGCGCTTTTGGTCCTCTTTGCTGTTGCTACTCCCATCCTGGGGGATGGGGACTGACAACAGAAGACCCTTGTCCTGCTCAGCAGAACAGCCCCTGCAGCAGCAGGTGTCAGAAGAATCCGTAGACCCACACCTGCACCTCCTGTGAACATCCAACAAAGTGTCTCCTTTTCTGCTGGACCCTGCATCTCCACCACCTAAACCTAAAAAGTGACCCAAACCCTGACTCCTGACTGCACCCTGAAAGCTGTGACCCCCCCGTTCACTAGGCCGAGAGACTCCCGAGGGGTCCAGCAAGTCTCTGTGCATACTGTCCATGGTTATGGCCTCCTGTCGTTTGGCCACATCGTCTATTGTCCTAGTCTCCACAGGGTTCTCCAGACTGAAATACTCATCAAAATCGTCCATACAGTTCGGGCTCCACTGGGGCATCTTACTGGACACCCGCTGCAGGGCTGGAGCCCCCTTGGTCTGTTTGGTTTGGTCCTCTGATTTACTGGTGTTGCTGGTTTCTGAATCTGTTCCTCTTTGCAGCTGCTGCAATTGCTGTTGATAATGTTGCCCTTGATGATGCTGTTGTTGCTGATGCAGCAGCAGCTGCTGGTGGAGCGGATGTTTGTCCTTGAGGTGTTTCTTGTGCTTTTTGAAATCCTCCTCCACCTTCCTTCTGCGGCTCTCTGTGTCCGACTCTGGGGACATGGAGTCTCCGATGAGAAAAGTGACTTTTGTTGGCTCCTCCTCATCCGTTAGAGTCAAAGCCATGGGTCCCGTCACTGCGTTTCCCACTGGAAATGGCAGTGTAGAAGCCATGCTCTTATCTGGAGGCTTCTTCTCTATAGGGATCCCTAATGGCCGAGGAGTTAGCACTGTGGTGGGCTGATTTCCCGTTTCTGCTTCCATCCCAGCCTCTGCCCCAGAGTTTTTACCCTCTGTGGTGACAGGGTTTGAGGGTGGACTTGATGCAAAGGTTGCGGGCATGGATGAGCCAATAAGTTTCGGTTCGCCCTTGGTCTCTGTATCCAGCACACAGACCCGCTCCCTGGGGGATGCTGAGCCAACACGCAGCACAGTCTCCAGTCGAGCCTCTGGGGCAAGCGGGCTGTTTGACTCTCTATGCAGCTCCCTTGGTTCAGCTGCCTCTGTAGTCCTAATAATAGGGTTGTTACCCTGGCTGTGTTCCGCCTGAAGCACACTGCTCCTGGACCCTTGACTCTCACTGCTGTCCTCCTCCTCCTCCTCCTCCTCCTCCTCTTCCTCATCTTCCTCCTTCGGTGTGTCCCCAGTGCCATGCTCCACCTCTGTGTCCGTGTATGTGCTGCTCTGGAGGCTGTTGTCC
>JAPZDY010000006.1:17268110-17311843 GCA_029783645.1 Ctenochaetus hawaiiensis | reverse complement strand
TGGAGGCTGTTGTCCGAACGATAGCTGCTGTCCTCTGCCTCGGTCTGTTGGCCATGGGCCCCTTGAGACAAATAGTCATCACTGGGTTTATGAACAGTAACCAGGACATAGTCCGACTCCTCCACCTCTCCCTTCCTCAGGGAGGTTGTAATGAGTGAGCCAGGCATTACAATGGCCTCATCCTCAGCACTGTCCAGCATGTGGGTCTCCAGCAGTTCGGAGCAACGGATGAAGTAGGTAAGGACATAAAGAAGTCTCTGGACCAGATCCTGTCTGCGGCCAACTACCACTGTCCTTGATAGCCGCACTGGTGACCCAATGGACCCGTACAAGTCGCCTAAACACAGTGATGAAAAAATATGAGCATCTCTGAACAGGTCTTTAAATTCTTTAATTTAATATACCAGTTATTGTTCATTTCTTAATTTGTTAAATCTGGAAATAAAAGTAAATTTTTTAAAGTTTGCCAAGTTTCAGAGTGAGAAGTACTGTTCTCACTCTGAAACGATGTGATAGAGAGAGTAATCACACAAAACACTTCTTTTTTTAGTAAAACAAACATTTTGAAACAATAATTTCTTAAATTACACAAGTCTGATTCTACTATTGCAATATCTGAACATTTTTAATAACAGTGTTCTTTACCTCTATGTCTAACATTTTTCAGCAGTGACATATCAGGCTCTGATGTGTAGTTCTCAGCTAAGAACACTAGGTGTCACCATAAACTCACTCTGTGTTTTCAGTGTCCCTGGAGATGTAATTGTGGACCACTAAACGTATTCTTTAGGATGTCTGTATATTTATAGGACATAGTTTTGCTATATGTGCCCATAAATCTGCTTCTTAAATATGAGGAAACTATTTTTCATGCAATGTGACCTATGGATTTCCACTGGGACCACCTGTTCCACTGGAAGACATCGTGATGATCTCTGCACTCATTAGCCAGGCAACACACATGGACACTTTAACAGTACAGATGGGGAAGTGTCAAGCTGAAATCAAATTTTCATACCATTATGGTGCAAAATTATTTTATCTCAGTTTATAAATTTTATATAACCCTGATTCAATAAAGTTTAGGCACTGTGTGCAGCAGAAAAAAAATGAATTAAATGACTTAAAAAGGAACTGTTTACTGACAATAGTTTAAAAAGTGTTCCTGAGGCTATGTAGAAATATTTTTGATACAATCCTGTGTTTTTAATCATGTGAACTTTGCACCGTTCTTGCTTGGGACTGAGCTTTTTGAGGATACCTCTTTCATACCCAGTCATGTTACTATCACCTGGTTAGGTCCAAACTTGTCTGTGCTGTAGTGTCAGGTTAGGATGTGTGAAAGGTTCAGTTGGGATGAAGCTGAACCACATAGTGTTTTGACTCCCCAAGCACTTTGGCATAAAATAAAGGCTCATCCTGTGTGTGTGTGTGTGTGCGCGTGTGTCTGAACCTCTCACCTAGCTGTGCCCAGAGTGGGTTGTAGGGATGCGTCTTTGCCAGCATGTCGACGCTCTTGGAAGAGTGTTTCTCGAAGAAGATCTTGATTGGAGGTTGCCCATTGGGCATGACAGTTGGCACCCAGGCCAGATGATTGGTCAGGACGGCTGTCAATAATGCTGGAAGGAATCTGGAATATCAGACATGGGTTTGTCAGCAGAGTGTAGCAGAAGATTCAAAAATGTACCTTCCTAGCCGGTTGAACTCAGAAATTACAATCTCCTTTGTTTCATGAGGTTATAAGTTCTCTCACTGTTTGGAAATCTTTGGTCAGATCATGTCTTTCTGAACTGCTCACCACAGGAACACACACAAAGATGAATGCAGACGCACAAATAAATAAGACACACATACACACACATTCTATTGAAATGATTCACTTCTCAGTTCTGACCACAAGTGGCTACTTCCCTTCCTGTCTTGTGACTCAACACGGTCATGGAAGTCAAGTTCAATCACATGCTAGAACGCAGATGTGACTGCGACAGTCATGGGAATGCTGACGGAACACCTCGGAAAAGACCTGATGTTATACAGTAAATAGTTGCTAGGGAAACCAGATGCTTTATTCTCAGGTCCACATCATGTAGAAGAAGTTGCATGACAGTATTTCCAACAGGTGCTGGTGGAAAAAACTGACTTAAACTGAGAAGCAATACTGATAGAGAAACCACAACTGTTACCTTGGAGACACAGTTTCTATTCATGGTTAACATTTAGAGAGCACGAAGGGTTTCAGAGAACAAGAGAAACTACATCAGCACATGTAGTATTGCATAAATATTAAATGAAGAGCAAAAGTTTTTTAGGTCATCCTTGATTTCTGTTGTTAAAAAAATATTTTAAGTTTGATGGTTGCCTAATACTTGGATTGTTCCTTTTGTTCTGTGTACACATGGTGTCCATGCAAAAGACCATGAACTGCAGTGTAAATAGAGATTGACTGGATAAAGGAAAAAACAACTTTGTAAAATAAATATTTTTGTTTATCAACTGGTCAGATAGAAAAGATGAAGAAATCAACTTATGGCCTTGGGAACTTTGAACCGGGCTTAACTAAATGACAAATCAGCTGATAAAAATTGATTGGAAGAGGGATATGTGATCAATAGTTGTTAGTTGCAGCCTAATATTTACAAGAGCTTGAAAGCGTCTACCAACTAAAAGCTTAATCTCAGTGATCTTGACTAGGAAAATATATCTTTCTATATATATTCCTGTCCTTTAAGATCGACTTGATGTAATGATTCAGTTCAGTGTGCTGAATGCTACTTGAATCAAGTGTACTAAATGCGGATGCAATGTTCAATATAAGCCTTGCTACCAATTCATAAATGTACAATTAGCTGTTTTTTGACGCGGCTTTGTAACAGCAACAATAAGCAATTAGAGACTGGCAGTGGTCTTCTCATTCACAGCTCCCTCTGAGGCAGACAAATAAATGCAAAGAGGGTCAAACAGTCACAGTGTGTGTATATGTGTGTTGTAGTGTAAAAAAAGGAGAGACAGACCAGAATGTGTGTATGTGGGAGATGGGATGAATAGTGTGTGTGAACCTTCATGTGTTTTTCTGTTGAAGTGCTGGTACAGGAAGTGCAAGCCAACAAAAGGAGTGGAAAAACTATGCAAGTTTAATAATGCTTTATGTCCAAGTGCTGCTCAGCATGTAATATGCTCTTTTCTCCTTTTATATCTGTGAGCTTGCTTGATCCCTGTCTGCTTTCTTAAGACTTTCAGCACAGAGATGATCTGTCCGGATGATCAGTTCGATTTCCAAATTTCATGGGCTTTCTGTGACCATGCAACTACTGAAAAAAAAATGATATGACAGATGTGTGCATGAAAAGGCATTCAAATGAAGCCTTGATCCCCACATGGGATAAAATATCTTAAATGCCTGCAACATATTTAGAAGTTAATTGACTGATGATGGACCATGTGTGAAGACAAGACACTCAACTGGTTCTTGGAGGCCTGCTCCATCAGCAGGGAGAGCTCCCTCATGAACTGACAGCAGAGCTGGTTCTTCTCTGATGCTCCTGACATCATGGTCAACCATACGGGCTCAGCCACGCGGGGCATGGTGTAGAGATCGCAGATGGTCATCCTGGAGGTGAGGGACAGCGAGAGACGTGGAGATTAAAGAGGGAAAGGGAATGGATAAAGTGAAGGGAAGAAAAGGAGGGGAAAAGAGAGAAAACAGACAGAGACAGAACAGACACGTTATTGTCTCTCGGGGTAAACAAAAGAGATCTCAGTTCACAGAGGTCCACTGTCTGCACTAAGGGCCACGGGAGACCCTTGGTTGTGTGTGTGTGAGTGTTTAACTGTCCGACAAATCTGCGTGCACTCACACACTACTCTGCCTCTTGCTCTGTACAGTGTGTTAGTGTGTCCTTGTGTGCATATCCATCTGTATGCAGCTCAGTTGGGGCATTTGTCCATTGAGAAGGACTGGAGTTTCCATAGAACATGGGGTGTGTTGGTGAGCATGTCTCGGCTGGAGGCCAAGCTTTGACACAGGGGCAGAGGGGAATCTCTACAGCCTGAGGAATGTGGAAAATCAGGCGTTTTTGAGTCAGAGCTAAAATATGGGCTGCAGCTGCCGGAGTCAGGGCTTGAAAAAAGCAAAAATGTAAAGTAGTTTTTATGTCAGTTTTTATGAGAGGACAAATTGTTTGACACTTTTATCTGCTAATTCCTTGCAAACACACAAATTGATCCCACAATACAACAACAATCTTCAGCAAACAAAGCTAATGCGACCGCATAACCAGGCCAACTAAAATAACCAAATAAACACAATACAATAAACTGTAAAAAATTAACCAGCTGCTATCACTTCAGGTGATCTGTCACAAGACTTGGGCAGGTCCTACTGATAAAGAATAAAAACTAAATGCTGTTTTACAAGCTAGATTTCCTATTACTGGAAATAGTGGAAGATCTTGGGTCATCAACTTAGTTAATCTGGCAGTAAACTCACAACCTCTTTGACCTATAAAGAAATCAGTGACAAAAGAGATGCAGATAAAGCTGTACGCTGGTGTCTCAAAATGAAAGTAACCTCCAATAAAACTGCAGCATTCTGGTAAACAAGCTATGTTAGGCCAACACATTTTTTGCAGAAAAACAGGAAGATCATGTGTAGTCTTTTATTTGGTGGTTTATGGTTAGTAACAAATTGAGTGCAAAAAAAGAAGAACAAAAAAAAAATCGAACTGCACTGTGATACTGTTGTTGCAAGTTGTTCTCTTTTCTTCATTTGAATGAAACTTTGAACACAACTCTCTGTTCAACATGTTTCAGTATACTTCATCTCACTGCATCGTATGATTGAATAATGTTTTATTTAATCCGGTGTTATAAATGGGTTGACTTATCCATGACCTTTTTCAGCCATTCCTGACCCTGCTGTGTCTGGTGTACATTCACCTACTGAAGTCTCTGTTGGGGAAGAAGTCTGAGGCTGAGCCAGCTCTAGAGGAGCAGGAGATCCAGTCTCATTCTCTTTGCTGCAGCTGTTCAGGTGAACTTTGAGAAGCGCAGCTGTGGTGTGAATTTAACTGATGTGTCAGGTTAAAGAGACAGATTTAAATGACCTAACTATGGAGGGCAGCAATTCCAACCATCAGACCTCATCTGCAACTTTTGACTTCTGCCTGGTCTGCATGTTATAGGTACACAATAAGTTTTTATAGTAAGATATAAACGGCACATTTAATATTCATTTGGTAAAAAGGGATTTAGACATCTATCCCTGCTGTAGAAGTGGTTTCGGGGTAAGGGTTAGAATCAGGGTCAGTATCCCTGCTTGTACTCTGACTGCAGATTGTAATGTAACCCAAGTAAAGGCTGGTGTCACTAGAATGTACGCATGCCTCTGCTAAGTGTGCAGCTTATCTTTGCCTGCATGCGTGTGCATTTGTGTGTGCCCACCCTCCAAGTACGTCAAAGCAGCAACAAGCAAAGGCATTTCTTACAGTTTACTTCTGTAATGTTCCATGAAGTCAAAACCCCCTTAATGGCAAAGGTGGTTACACTTATATTTAGCTGATGTCTGAAGGTGAGATTTTACAGATATTTTGTTTGTCCTGAGCAATAGAGCTCCTCCTGCTGGAGTGCACATATTATTTACTATTCTGGTGTTGGTGGCCAGTGTCTGAGTAAGATAGGGTTGCCACTCAGGAGGCTTGGGTTGCTGTGGCCGGCTGCCAACAGGCATATGACTGCAGCAATGAGGGGACCTCAGACGGGGACTGCCTGCAAGCTTGTGTGTTGCAAGTGAAAGTAGTGGTGGTGACAGGCATGTGTACACACACAATGCACATAAGGGCGTTTGCGTGTTTTATGAGTACCAATATGGCACCGTCATAGGGATTGACAGGCACGTCTCACCCGTCCACACATGCGCAAAAATACAATTTTGGAACCTTATCAGTACAAATTTATCATTTTGTACTAGATGTCACAAGTAATGATTAAATACAAATAGAGAGCAGTTGTGGTGCAGCATTGAGAAGCAACTGAGAGCTTCTAGAGGTCACATAAGCTTGCTTAAACACAGCCAAAGCCCTGAAGAACTCCCAGCATGCACTGCAGTTATGACATAACATCAATTGTTTGATTGTTCTCATGCCTAGTAAACAATAAATGTTAAAATAAAATACATTTTCTTATAAACTAAGATTAAGATCAGACGCTTTTGGGCTGGTTTGTGATAGATGTTAGCAGCAAAAACACAGTCTCCTGTCTGCTCAGTATTTCTATGGAAAAGCACTTCTAGTTGATGCATGGTAACTCAGTTGCTTTGCAACCTATACTTGGAATGGAAGGCATGTGCAAAATACTTTTCAGGTCATTAAAGCTCCCCAAATATTAGTGCCACAGCATAGGTAACACAGGATGAGCATTAGGACTTGGTGACCTACTTTTGGGATCATTAACAGTTCACTACTTATGTACGCAACTGTAATTCAACAAGACAAGGCCTGGCATAAAATGTATGTTACGCTGTTCACGTAGGGTTGAGGTTGTGAGGCCTCAATATGGGCATTTTTATGTGAAAAGATTTTGCACTGCAAGACATTCTACATGGAATTGCTGAGAGATCCTAGATTGAAAAAAGTAAAAAGCAAAAGTTGAAAGAAGGCATCTCTGAAAAGATATGGCACTGTTTACTCTTAAGCGTGTGATAAGTTTTGCTTGATGCTTGGATTTCCTCTGCTCTTTTCCCAGTGCAGCAGTTCTTTCACTCAGTCTTGCCATTCCTACATCTTGTTTTTACTTTATTTCCTCAGTATTAACAGCAGTTTGCATGATTTATGATGTAAGGAATGGCACCTTGTGGATGACAGAACAGAATTAACAATACTTGCTGCAAAGCCAATCTTCTATCAGATTTTACAGAGCAGAGATCTATGACGTGAATACCAGGTACATATTCAAAGTATGGAATCAAGTTCCTTGAAAAATATTTTAAATGTATTTTTTTCATGATGTTAAGACTTTGCTAGGCACCAGGCAAGAAAACAGCTGTTTGGCCACATAAAAAACTGAGTAACACTGATTTTGGCTGGAGCTGTGTGTTTGCGAGTTTGCTTTTAAACATGCAGAAACAAGACAGTGAACATTCTCAGAAAACTGAGTGATCGTGTTACTTGTTTTTGTCCCATGGAAAATATATTTTTCTTATTTATGCTATTTACTAAATATGCCTGGTATACCGCAGGATGGTCTTATTTATGAATATTTATGAAGTATCTGATGTTACCCTATTGTAGGTAGTGACTCTCCCTCAAAAGTCAGCTATGTTTTAAGATGTTTATGAAATGTATGCAAGTTTATCTATGTGAGACATAAGAAAAATACACTAATGTAAGATTATTGTCTGTGTCACAGTGTGTGAATGTGAGTTGTCTTCCAACCTGAACTCGTTCAGTCCGTCCACCATTCGGCTATAAGCCAAGGCCCTCTGGCTGGCATCAGCTGACCGCCGACTCATCTTCATGGCCTTGAGAGTGACACAACACAAATATTTGGCACTCAAGCTGACAGACGAAGTTACAGGAAAGGTGGAGCTAGGAATTCGGGAGGGAAAAGAGACAGAGGGGAGCACAAGCGAAGATGGAGGCCAAAGCTGGACACTATCCAGAGCTTTAGCGGTGCCAACAACGGGCACCAATAAACAGGACTGCAGACATACAAGGTATGACTATTGACCGGTCAATCTGACAGCAACTCTACTCATTACCACAGCAAGGGGTGTAAGGTTTACATTTGTAACTATTCATAGGTTACTACTAAATGGATTCCATTGAAAGGCTTATCTCCACCGTGTCAATCAGGGAAGTGATTGTGAACATAAACACAGGAAAAGATTTAGAGGAAACAAACCTCTAACACATTACAAAAACAATATTTGAAGTAAATAAAAACCCTTAATGTCAACATTAAAAAAGGGAAATCAGAAAGTTCAGCTCTTGGTGTATAAATCATGTTGGCTGGTGAATAATAAGTTACAGATTTTTACTATACCTGTTCAATGGCGCTTTTGAGTTTGTTCATGTGGCTTTCGAACAGAGGGAAGTGAGAGAAAAAGAAATCCTGGAAGCGGTTGTTCTCCTCCGGGTTAGGAGACAGCGTGAAGATGACCCCAATAGCAATCTTCTTCTTCCGAGCCACGCCGAGGCTTGGTCCACCACTTTCGTCAGACATGTTAAAGCTCTCCTCGACTGACCTGGTCATGAGGGTTCACATAGGAAGCCAGTTTCAGAGCTTCAGTACTTTTAAATATGAACATCATTAAGTTATATCACACATACAGCCCCATATAACTAGTCTACCAAGTTAACTGTGCTATCTCCTGCCTAGATATTACAACTAAGATTGTACATACAACAAACATTTTATCAGTTTCAAATGTTAAGCAGAACTTATATTTAGGTACATCTGTTAAGCAAAGAAAACATATCACGAGACTTTTAATCCTAGCCTTTTTTTTTACTGTTGCAGCTGGTAAACAAGATGCTTTGGCACTGCAGTGCCTAAAAGATTAGAGCATTCAGAGGCCGACAGCTGCATTTACAGTGACAGGACAACACAGCATCCTGTCTAGTCACAGCACTGTGAGTATGTTTTTGTGCCTGTATGTGAGTGCAGTTATTGATGCATAGCAGCAGTGTGTGTCATTTTCTCAGCAGCCTGCAAGATTCTGAGGAAGTCCGTGCAGGAATTAGTTTACAAAAACTTTAAAGAGGTCCAGATCAAGGATGAGAAATTGGAGGTGGGTGCTTGGGAGAGTCTGTTAAGAGTGCATTTGAAAAGTTGTGCAGAAAACCAATGATTTTAAACACTTGTCTTCCTCTCAAAAGCACCTCTTATTTTTATTACTATACATGTGCATGTATAATACTTGACTCTTTCATGCCATTCAGTAACATGGAAGTTCCTTTATCTATGAGCATATTGACTGGCATTAAATGTGCTTGAACATGCACCTTGCACAAAAGGTGCATACATGTAGGATTATGTCTGACCATCGAGGGAAGACTCCGTTTTCCAGGCTGGTGGTTTGACTGCGAAGCCATCGACGCTGGTAGCTGGACGCACAGCTGCTGTTCAAGGAGGAGCCAGGTGAAGGGAAGGGTGTGATCAACAGGCTGCTCAGAGATGCTAAAGGGGTGGAGGAGAAAGATGAGAAATGAGGAAAAGGAGGAGAGGATTTCAGAGTGAATGAGAAGAAGGAGAACAGAAGTGAACAGGGGAGAGATGGTGGGTGACAGAAGAGAGAAAGCACAAGGGTGAGTCAGGCAACATGTGTGTGGGGTTACTCATTCTGAATCACGTTTTGTACATACACACTGATGCACAAAGCAAGGCTGAAATGTAGTGGACAATTACTGTTCTTAGTAAGACAAATAAACAACACACAAAGACACAGAAACACTTTTAAAACACAATCCTTCCCCTTTTACTAACACATTCTGGACTGCTTTCATATGAGATCTAATGTCAGCAAGCCTACTGACAGTCACATGCTGCAGTTGTTTGACAACCTGGCTTTACACCAGACTGGCATGATAATAACTACCCACCCAGGGAATATAAGCCCTGATCACAGGGTTATTTACAGCCCAGACACGAGGACTTTGATCAATGGTCACATGAATCATTTAAATGGTGTGTGATCACCTGTGTGTGTGAAGAGATAAGAGATTAAGAGGTGAGTGGCTGGGAGTGTGTGTGACATATAAAGAGAAGGCTGTGCTCGAGGGTTGTAGACATCGCAGAAGAGGTATAGTAAAAGAAGATAGAGGATAGTGTCACAGAGGGACGTGTATATATTTGTGTGTGTCAGAGTTTGATAAAGAGCTCTCCAGCCCAACTGCAGAGGGGAGGTGGAGAGAGTGGAGATGAGAGGATGATGCTTGAATTAGCAGCTCAATTACTAGTGGGAGCCGCTATATTTAATCCTTTGCATGTGACCTGGGTTTGAGCAGAAAGCACAATTCCCCTCATGCCAGTCATGCCAGTGGTACATGGTGGTGTTTGTAGAGGGAGGGGCAGGGGACTGTGCGAGGGGGTGGGTGGGTGGAACAGGGGTCAGTTTCCATTGCACAACGTTTTCCGGACCCTAGAGGCCCTGTAAAAAACCTCACACACTCTTCCAACCCTGTTCTGTGACTTTTCTTACTGGTTTTACGCCAAAATATTTAAAACTTAAAAGGCTTGGACAATTTTCAGGTGACAGAGGATTGTTGTCTCTCCAAAGCTGCTTTTCTCGCCTCTGTCACTCTTTATTTCCATCCACATCGCGAACAGCATTGAGAGGGTGAACCTACTGGTCGTCTCAATGAATGGAAAACTGTGTGCATGTGTGTCTGCATACCACATTAGTGAAGTCGCAGCTGAAACACCTCGGCTTAAAGTAACCAGTGCTTGTGTAACTGTTCTCTCTCTTCACCTTGAACAGTATAGCTATAGCAGGTTATCTATTTTGACCAAGGAAGTGTTTTATTAGCAGCATCCCTCATATGTTTTGGTAATCTGGAATAGGAGATAGTATTTCAGGGAATCCATTGTTTTTTTACGGAGAAAATGTGGTTAAGATACCACTTTAGGAAGCGTAGTAGTCCAGGGATTTCCTGACTTCTCTATTCCTGAACCTCCTCTGTCCAGACAAGAATAAATGTGAAACCAATTCAAAGGTCAGACGTAGGGCTAAAAGCTTTGTCAAGTGTGGGTCAATCCAGGCTTTTGCTCCTAGTCTCATTAACCTACCTGACCTGGCGATGCCACTGTCCCTCTCGTCGTAAAGCCCTCGGCCTGGCATGTCCATGGGGTGACTGTGGCCTAGAGGAGAGGAGGATAAAGATTGAAAAAGAAAGTGAAGGATTAGGTTAAGGATAAAGGAATAGGGTTTGGGGGAGGGCAGAGGGGACAAAGGTCAAAGGCAAGTGGTAAAAAGAAAAAAGAGAGAACAGATTTCAGGGAAGGAAAAGAGTGAGTAAAGACAAAAGAAAAGGAAAACAAAAAACAGAAAGAGAGAAATGAGAAGGATGACAGACAAGAAAAAAACATGTGAGAAACAAACAATATGATGGGAAAAATGAAACACCAGCTATATTGAAGATGCTTTATCACCACCCAGTCTGAGTCTTGTACTACTTTAGGAGGCTAAAGCTTTCAGATGCCTCAGCATCCATGTCCAGGCTTTAGCAAGAAGATCTCAGTCTGACCCCCAAAAGCTCCAATCATACATTTCATCACATACAACTGTAGGACATGCAACCAGGTGGAAAAATAGTTTTACTTGCGAATGTCAGCACGTGTAACATCTCACAAAGTGCATACAGATAAGTCTGAACTTTTCTGAAAATTGATTTTTAATAAAGCAAAAATAAGCCTGAAGCTGATTCAAAATTGTAGCACACTTACACTGTAAACCACACAACTCCTACATGTGAGGTCACAAGAGTTAAGGCCCCAAATACTAGTTCCTCTTGTGAATTGGCTGTTACTGATTGATTCTCATGTTCTTAGTGCACTTGTTTGGTAACACCAAAAAACGGGAAGTGACACAAGCAAAACAATTACAGCAAAGAGCATTACTGTTGTACTAAGCTGTCACTCACTGACTCACTCTCTGTCACCATCTACAGCAGCTTATACAGCCTCTAATGTAACTTTCTACAACAGGTTTTATAAAAATTATGTCACGGGGACTTTTTTTGCTTGTTCATGTGTCCTTTTCTACAACACTTGGGTAAAATGGAAAAAACGTCAGTGCTTCAGATGATTAATGAGCAAGTCAACATAAGCTTTTTTTCCCAAAGGACCCGGGTCTTTTTATTTGTTTACGTGCACTCCTGTGACACACTGATCATACCAACATTGTACTGACAGAGCTACACATCATGCAATAGGAGTGCCATAAAGTCATCACTACGTTGCTACAGCAAAGGCAAAGTTTACCACCCTATGAGAGAGAAGAAGGGGTCAGAAACCAGTAAATACTTCTGACAAAGGAGCCCTCTGATCAGCATGGTACAATGCATGATAGCAATTTGAGTTAAGTTTATTGCAGTTCATTATTGTATTGTTGCACTCAGTCAGAGGTGTCAGTTAAACACCTGCTTTAGCGACTGTGTGTAGCCATTCTGATTATTCTGTCTAGTATTAAACTCTCCGCTAGAAAACACCCAGCGGATCAAAAGGCTCATCAGAAGAGATTTCAGTTCATTTCTTTACAGTGAGGATACATGGGCAATGCAGTGTGTTTCATATTTTGGGTTTTTTCAATGTCACTGATGATGGATGTCTGGGGTTTCCTTACTGCATTGTTTTAAGAAACGGGATTGTGACTATAATAACTGGACAGCAGATGAAGGGAAACATAAATAAACTTTTCTTATTTTTTGAAAGCTACTGCAAAAGTGCCCTCGAACAAGGCACTTCACCACCAGCTGCTCATGTGGAACACCTTAGTGGCCCGCAGTAGACCGTGTAACAGTATGGATGTAAGTTAGGATGTTACTAAATGTGCACATGCATGCTTATGCAGTTTTACAGCATCATTAAAATGCTGGTAAAAGAAAGAAAACAAAAGAATTTAATACGACAGTCCACTGAATGCTGGCTCAGACTCAAAGCCTAAATTTATTGCCCAAGTATCACGGTCACTGTCAAAGACAAGTTAGTTAAGGTTCAAGAGTGAAGAACTATTACTAGAAGTAAAAGTAGTAATAGCAAATACAACTGCAGCCACCAACACCAGTGAGAACTCCATGCACACCATTTCTGAGGGTGTGATACACATGCAGGCCTGGGTCAGACAGTGCTGGCAGACATATTCAATGACTTATTAGAGAAAACTTTATGGCTGAAAAACTTTATGAAGTTGTTTTACATGACAATCAATGTCATATGCTATTAGCAAAAACAAAGGAAATGAAGGCGTTCAAAGCCATAAATATGCCTATGTGAATAATTCAGCTGTTCTATTCTGTGTTGTTAATATTATCTGTCACTTTTAAGTGAGTCATTATTTGTTATTTGAACTCATGTAGCTTATTTAAAAGAGGGGATGTCTTCAAGCAGGGTAAAGTACCGCAGTTTTGCTTAAATATGGTGCCGATAAATTTTAACCAAATGTTTTCACCGGCCAAAATCATCATAATTAAGTGAGGACATCTTGTTTTTGGAGAAATACATAGCAAAAATGTCTGGTAGGAACCACTTCAAAGAATTTTTTCTGCAGCTTCCATCTGACCCAAGTTATTTGCAGATATGCCGTGATACTGCATGCTATGACTACTGCTACCACTTCTAGTGCAAGAATCACCACACAGGCATGCAGCCGCTTAAGGTCCAGGCCTATACAACCACAACTACTGCTGCTACAGCCTGCACACACCCATGCAACCGGCCCTCATCAGTCATGGCCAGTTTTAAGAGCCAACCTGAAAAGAAAGATGCGCTCTTGATGAGGCGCAGAGGGCCCTGTTCAGAGAAGGCCCGTCGAGGGCTGCAGAGCTGAGAAAATCCTGCGCAGCACAAACAAAAACATGGAAAAGAAGAAAGGGAGGAAGAGAGACGGGAGACAAAAAAACATGAACCATAGTTAGTGAATGAGTAAGGAGGAAAGCTGGCAGCCTCCTGTTGTTCGACTGTCTTAAACAACTGAGCTATGGGAGCTTTTTAGTCTAGCATGAAATTATGAACATCATCTAGGTGGTCGGTCAGTCATTCAGACAAAACAAGAAAGATGGTATCACTCACAGAAAACACAGGTAATCAAATACATAAATTATGACAGGGTTTACATCTCTGATGGTAGCAAGTAGGTAATTTTTGTATTTTCTGTGAGGATGGAAGAGAAAATCCACAAAAGAACAGAATTTGCCAACAGTTCTTCATATTCCTCTCTCTACTGGGATCTTGTTTCAGTCTAAGCCAGACTTGTTGCTCCGTCTGAAACACTTTGAAGTTTCACTACAAGTAACATCACGAGTCATCATGAGTTTCAGGGAAGTGCCAGATGAGTCAAAGCAGAGAAATGCTGAGTGTTTTGTAGGTTAACAGTTGATTCTGATAAGTAGCTGAGAACAATTGTGCTTGTGAGGCCAATTCGAAAGTCTTTTAGCCGTTCACGAGGTTAATGTAGGGGAGGAGTAAAGAGAGCTGTTGGCAGTCTATCCAGCCTGGTTTGTATTCAAAAGGGGAATGTTAAAGGCTCAGCAAGAGAGAAACAACATCAGCTGCTTCCTCACAGTTCTACCAACGCAGATCAATTGTGTAAATTTAACAAAAGGCAAAATTGCACTTGATCTTAAACTGCAAAACCTAACAATTTTTCACACAATCAAGCATTCCAAGTGTTCAAGTATTTTGGCAGTTAATCTCTAAAGGAGTTATAAGTACTGACTGTTACTAAGGAAACATAAGAAACGAATATGTGGCTATCTTCCCTACAAGTCCTATTAAGAAGAAAACATCTGCGCTGTCTGTGTGTCTGATTGAAACTAAAATAATTCACCCATTTGTTACAATCTTGATTCCAAAAAAGTTTCACTATTGTTTAAAATGAAAAAAAAATGCAATCATTTGCAAAAAAAGGTGCTAACAAAGTGTTCTTCAGTCCATGTGACAGTATTATTTATCCGATCATGTGCTTCACAAGGTGCTGACCCTTGACCCATAATTTGCTTGTGAGTGACTAAGCCTTTTAAGGAAGCCCCTTTCATTCCCAGTCATGATATTATGACCTGTTACTTCTGAACCTATTTACTTCTGGATTATTTGCCATTTTAATAGTCTTCTGGTGCCCCTGTCTCAACTTGTTTGAAATAAGTTGCTGGAATCAAAATCAGACTAATATATTTATAAAAATAAAGGAAGCTGATAAGGTTAAACATAAAAATATGCTATCTGTACCATTTTATATCGTGTTTGCATTAGAAAAGATTAGCAAGGGTTCGCATTTGGTTAATGTTTTACACAACGTGTCAACTTTTTTGGAATCAAAGGCGCTCTTTTAACTCCCAAGTGAACTAAAAGGACACAGGAGGGCTTTCGTCTGTGGCTTAAGAAGATCTGGTTTGTCACTGGGTTTCTGACGTTACCTATGTTCCCTAAGAGACTGTTGGCCCCGGTGTTTTGATCAGGCCTTAGGGTGTTACTGTCCTGCCCAATGAACTCCAGGCTGTCCTGTAACCTGCAGGAGATAAAACAGAAATACTGGAGTTAAAGTCTGGTTTATTAAGTATGTACCCACAGCACTATCAAACTGTAAACACACTTTAAGTACATTTGATTAAAAAAAATCCTTAACACAGCCAAGCACCAGAATAAAGACTGAAAGACATTAAGAAACAGAGACAGACAGATTTAACCTGAGCTGACCTTAGCATAAGGACTACAGATGATAACGGAGACAGACAGAATGATGGAATGAGATTTGCATGTGCTGGCTTATGGAAAAAGTTGCCAAAGGAATCAGAGCATGAAAAGGGTATGTACATGTTGATAAAAGTGTGTGTGTGTGCTTACGTGTTGAGGCTGCCGTACACACTGCCTCCCGTCCTGGCGGTGAAAACCTTACTCAGCATCAGCTGAGGTGGCGATCTGATACAATGATAGCACAGGGACAAAGATCATCAGCATTTGTGTTCAATTCATGTGCTACTGTATCTTTGTGTGTCTTTTGTAATTAACCTCATTTGTCTCTTTTTAAGCCCAAATCTTTTCTTTCTTACCTGATTTGGTGGATTTTTAGCGTGGAACCTTTGTAGCTCATTGCAACAGAGCCGAACATCATTTCTCCCAGCATAACCACATCAGACGAACACCTTGACCCCTTAGGATGAGAGAAGAAGGAGCATGCATTTTTTATTGTTGTTAACTGTAAAGAGCAATGAACTAAATATTTGCTATCTACTTTTTGGCGATTTTGGAAACACAAGAAATTTATGTGTGCATATGTGTGCACCTCATGTGATTAGCTGCGTGTGCAGCTGTGAATGTAGGGGTTTGCATATGTGTAACTGCTGAGGTGTGAATTAATACATTTTTGCTTGCAAGTCTTATACGTGTTACCTGGAAGCGCAGGCCCTGTTCCTTAGTTTCCTTCGTTTCAGACGTGCAGGAGGAGGAGCTGTCCAGGGAGCTGCTGCTACCTCCTGTAGGACGGAGCTGGCAGCATTTCCCGAACATCTTCACCTGACCTTCGGTGCTCTATGGGGTGAAACAAAAAATATTGTAAGCAACAGTATTTAAGGAAAAATGCCATAAAACAGGCTTACTTGACTTTGCAGAGGTTACATCAGAAAAATCTCAAGAAACTAAAGTCCCTTAAAGGCCTTCATTCCTTTCATGCCTAAACAGATTTAATCTTATGGACTTTGACTTAGAGACAAAAAAACATCACATTTTACTTTTAGAATGTAAAAAAATGAAAGCAGCCTCTGAAAATATAAACAACTGGTTAAAAGCAATGCAGCCACCTCCATCATTCCATCAGGCAAGGTAAATTTTTTCCTTGTTCTTTCAAAATATAGAGGAAAGCCTACAAAAATACTTTCCTTTTGACTAATTGGCTAAACATTTGAAGTTGTTTTATGCTCAGTACTTACTTCTCAAAAGTTAGGAAACAACAAAATAAAAAGACTGTGCAACACTTTGAGCAGCAAAAAATGTGCATATTTACATGGACCTGTAAGGAATGATGCAGACATTTATATGCTTATTTATGAATGGCTTTGTAGAAAAAAAATGGAGGTAGATAACAAAGTCAAGAGGATTTTATTGCAGGGGGATTTCAGTTATGGAGGCAAACATAAACATAATGAGACAAACTGACTGAGAGCAACCTTTTCTGTCTAATTTCTAATGTTCCAACATTTTAAAAGTTTTAAAGCCCCAAAAATAAAAAGTCATCCATCCACATCAAGCAAACTTTTCATTGGAAAACCATTACTATAAATTGTTCAGGTCAGAAACCATAGAAACCTAACCCAGAGGCTCTCATGTAAACAGCAAACTAAAAGCAATGTGAGCTTGATCAGCCAGTGTCATGTGCCTTCTCAACTTGGCAGACTATTCAAGAGGAATGCATTTGGGAGGGTGGGGGAGGAACGGAGGGAGGGTGTGTGTGTTTATGTGTGTGCATGTGTGTGTGTGTGTGTGTGTGTGTGTGTGTGTGTGAGGGAGTTTTAGCTTGGCTCTGGTAATGGCTCACTTGAAACCTCTGTTACTGCCATTGTAAGATGACGAGAAAGGAAGGGAAAATGAGAGGGAGACAAACAGAATGAATTGAGGAGAAAAGAAAAACAAGCAGAAGATGGATTTTTTTGCTTTTGCTTCTTTTTGCTAAAAAAGTACATTAGTAATCACTATAAACATGCATGCAATTTGCTTCAAAAATTTTGATTCTTTCTCATTAACATGAATGATTTCCTAGTACATGCAGACGCACTCATGCTAATGAAGCCATGCAGACTCTGACTAAGCCTGTGTTTGAGTGAGTACGTGTGAGTTTGTGCGCGCGTGTATGTGTGTGTACGCTGCAGTGCAATGTGAGGTGTGTACACAGAGGCAAGCAGCATGTGACTGCCAGTCATATGACTCTTTCGGGAACTCGTGATCCAGCAGCACTGCAATCACTCAATCCCTCCCCCCTCCCTCTCCCTCTCTCTTTCTCTCTTTCACTCTCCCTCTTTCTGTCTCCACCACTCCAGCTTCATCCCCCTCTATTTCCTGCAGCTTTTTTTCCCTCAACAAATCGGGTTTTTTCTTGGACCCGCTTTGTTTTATTCTTCATCTCTCATGTCCTCTATCCATCTGCCAAACCCCCTTTATTTTCCCTTATCTCATGCATCTCTGTCCATCCCTTGTTTCTCTTATTCCTCATTCTCTCTGACCCTCTGTGCTTTGTTTCTTCCGGCTGTTCAACTCACTAAAATAAATTTTTCTGAGTTGATGGAAAAACCATAAACAAAAAAACAGTCATCATGTGACAGGAGTCACATAGTGGCTGGCTAAGTCCTTACGGTGCAGAATGCACCAAAAAATATTGACATCAGCACAGGCAACATTTAAATACACCACACTGGCTTCTGATGCTGTGTTTTTCTATGTATTATCACATGTTTTAGAGTTCACTTCAAACAAATGTCACAGTGTACACATACAAACACACACATATACTGCATAGCTCTTCTTATCTGGCACCAGTTCAACTCAAATGTACAGCTTCAGTAAATCCACATGTATGAGCTAAGAGAGTTCAGCAAACAGACAATCCAATTTTCAATGTCAGTGTCATCAGATAGCAACAGCGTATGTATGTTTCTGTGTGATGGCAAGGTTAGACAGACATGATAACGAAAGTGAGATACAGAAAACCTGGTCAGTAGAGAAAGAGGCAACAAAAAAAAAGGCAAAACAGGCAGGTCAGACAGGACAGGACTGGAGGGACCGGGAGGTGCAGAGTGAAAAGCTTAAGAAATCATGACATGCTATGAAGAAAGGCTTAGAATGGCAGGGAGGAAGGGGAATAAACATAAGAAAAGGGGCTGAGTTATAGGGAGATAAAAACAGTTAAAAAAAGATTTAGGAAAAGGGGTTATGAAAGCATAAATAGAGAGTTAGCGAGAGATTTTAACTGTGAGAGAAGATTAGAAATAAGTAGATAGAGGCAGAGTAGACAGAAGGACAGACAGGTAAAGATAAAGAAGGATGGAGATGATTTATAAACAATTAGGCATAATCAAATAATAATGATAATAGAGTTTATGTGAAAAAGACCAAGGTAGCCACATAAATTTAAAGAGGCAAAGGAAAGTAATTAGGACATTAGAGAGACAGAAAGACACAGAGAGAGAGACAGCAATTTTAGAAAAGCACTGTACAGATCAGGAGGAAAATTTAGAGAAGGTGAGACCAGAGCACAGACAGGGAAAGACAGACAGATAGAACGACAGACAGCGAGTGACACGGCTGTCATGTGAGGATGAAAGAATGCTGCTTACACATGGGCTGTCAGCTGAGGCTATTATTATTGGAGATAAGTGCACCAGAACAAACCGGTCAGGGTCACACAGAAACACACATCAGAGTTATGAAAAATAATCAGACATGTTAATCCGAATAAAAAAGGTAAAACATTAGTGACTATGTCTGCTGTCAGGTGAAACATGGGAGAGGCCTTACGCCAAAAGCTGGCAGACAAAAGGTATAAGTGATACACTTTAAAACTACTGCTGCACACACCCTGATAAAGACTGCTACGCTGTAACAAGACACTTGTTATCACCATGTCTCACTGGCTAACATGGGTGAGTTGGTGACAATTACCAACGCTGAGTGGAGCAGAGTGACACACCGAAAAGATTTTGTTTTTTTTCAACTAATTACAAGTCCTGATGTTAATTCTATATTTTAATCTACATCTTTCCTTTGAATGTTTCCCTTAATTAAATAAAAAAGAACAAATGGTGAGTGTTTTAAGTCTTATGTAATAAGCAAACACTCAAATCATCTATAAGTTCTTTATCAATGAGTGACTTGAGTAGATAGGGCCTTGTTAGGTAGCTGTATATTTCCACATTATAACACTTGCATTGTCTGGATTTTACAATATAGCTTTTTTTTTCAATATTTTAAAATAATTTTGAATTGTTCTTTTCTTCTTTATAATATTAAAAAACATGTATATTAAAGTCTAATTCATAAACAACAAACACACCCACAGAAAGGACTTGCACACTGTCAAACATGACACACTGCCTGCTTTCCACGCTTGATCCCTTGGTCAGACGCTGTTCACTGTGGGGCAGTGAGGCGTCCTGCAGGATAAGCAGGATAAGTCAGCTTGTGTCCTCTGAATGCCATGAAACAATAACATGACTTCTGTTGCACGTCAGGCCTCCCAGACCACTTGTGTTATTCTCTCTACTTTTGCCTTTGCTAATGCCAAGTTTAAGATTTTCAAACCTTTTAAATGCTACCTCAGAAAAGAGGAATTTTTCTTTACCATCCACAAAACTAAAGATGGGTTTCACAATTACAACACACACACACACACACACACACACACACACACACACACACACACACACTCTCACTCACACACAAAACCAACATGTGACTCACAGTGATAGGGGTTTCCTCCGTGCCCCTCTTTTTGGCATTGGAGTCGAAGAGGACATTTCTGCCGCGCCTCTCGCAGTCCTGGTAGACTATCAGTCTGATCTGACTGGGCTCCAGCTGGGGGATTGGCCAGCTAAATGGAAGGAAGAACGGACAGATGAGAGAGGTGAAGACAGTAAAAGCAGACTATTGTCGAAAAAAGGCAGATGGTGGATAAGGAGGATAAATAGTTGTAAGGTGAAAAAAAAATGTAGAAAGTTAATTAAATTTATAAAGCAACAAAAATCAGTAGGATGAACTGATAACATCTCACATTTTCCTCATTATCTTTCCATCATTTCTCAGAGTATTTCCTCTGAGACCGGTAGGTTCTCCATAATCAGTGAGCATTGTGATTTTTTTAAGTAAAACAACCCTTAACTAATCGATGTGCACAGATTGCTGTTCCTCTCTGAAGTTGACACTTGTTCTTCACTTATTTTATTGAATTGCATACTTATGCCATAGTGTAGTTGAGTACCCAATTTTTGTAAGATGTCTGCCTATTATCTAAATGACCAGAAAACTGGTTATGCAATGAGCAAAAGGTGTAAGGAAAGAAATGATGCACTCCCCAGCTTGAAAAATACATTGAAGTTGTCATCCCTCCCAGTGGGCATGGCAGAGCCAGCAGGCTCCATGCCGTAGCTACCATTCATCCATTTCATACCTCAATCAACAAGGAGCAAAGAAATGACGCCAAGACAGCCCACCACCCACGATGAAAGATTCACAGAGTACCATGATAACAAGCAGCTGCCCCGAGACACTCCAGGGAATATATGCCTCGGCTTAACAAATACTGATTGCAGCTTCATCCTGCTTTAGAAAAGTCAGGACACTATGTAAAATATAAATAAAACCAGAATGAAATCACTTGAAAACTATCTGAGTTTACTCATTCTCAAAGTGGTTTCTCAAATAATCACAGCCAAATAAGACTTATTTTATAAATAATAGATAGTGGCTGTTCAAGTTTATACAAAGACTGTCTAAGTAATACTAAGTGCTGAAAAATTATGTATTAGATTTACAGTCCTACTGGCGGTTTGGAGTATTGGATTTTAGACTGTGATAGACTTTGGTACTGCTAAATTTATTTTGGCAGGAAATGCTGTCTGCAGTTAAGTAACAGTTGAGCTGTCTTACTGGCAGCCTCAGCTTCATGGCTGTTGCTAGGTAACATGGGGTTTCATTTGGCTACTCTTATTAATGCTGTTCATCTCAGGTAATATAATAATGGATGTTGTGATGGATATATGTTGTTATATATACACATCTCCCTGTGGATAAAAGCAAGCCTTGAGGCTCTGTCAGTCACCTCTGTTTCTAGGGAAACTACGTCCCCTGGTTGATTTAGTTGGGGCAATAAAGATGACAGGAGACTGGACCAACAGACAGAGAGTTGAGGATTTCTGTCTGATCTGACGGATAGATGGGTCAGGCAGATGGACACAGAGCTGGAACTAATTATAGCCCTTTATTGGGGAGCATTGAGCCTCCCTAAACACAAGTGTTTATAGTAAATGGGTTGGTGGGGAGGGGTGGAAAAAGAGCAGTCAAGTTCATTCAACAGTAAAACAAGCCCTCATTAAAAAAAAAAAAACAGCATTTAAATTTTCAGGGAATGCTCTTGTGTTAGTATATGATTCTTTGTGTTTGTGACAGATAGAAAGTCAATGTGTATATTTCCATGCATGAGAGCTACTATTTACCAAACACTGGTGTCAAAGCATGACCAGCATTCTTGGAGGCCAAAGGGTTCAGTCTTGCAAGGGAGCAGGGGTGGGGGAGTCACGCGCTGCAACCTGCTACAGTGATAAGTTGTTAAATTAAATTTATTTGTCAGGTGGGGCTGTGAGGGGCAAGCACACACGAGTAACTTTTCTGGGGCAAAATTGTACTGCTTCACTAGTTCTGCATGGAAGCATTTCCAGCATTCAATCCTGCAGCTGAATTTTTACTTGCAAGAAGCGCAACCTACCAATATGGACCAAAAACACCAACTGAATTTAAATTGCCATTTGTGGGCATGCAAGAACAGGAGCTACTTTTCATGGTCTGCATTCTCCTGCACATTCAGCAGCTTGCATGCAGCTGCATTGTATCATTAGCTAACCTTGTTGGCAGTGTCAACACTTTCTGAGGTGGTTTTACAGTAGCATCCTACCACTTCTATTCCATATAAACAAGAAACACATGCAGGAAATGTCAAACTACTATTGATATGTTGCTCTTGGCATCAGAAGACCAAATTGGAAGAGAGGTGTAAGGGTTGCCCTGAGGTCAAGCCAGTGCTGAAACTGCAGGATAACAACACTTCCATTGTGTCTGTCAGGGATTCAGCTGACAGAAAACTCTGTCTCTCTCAGACACACATTTAAAATATTATATTATTTAATATGATGATTATGATTGCTATGATGACTATTATGATTTTTTAAAATGTTTTGTCACTAGTGACAATAACTTCGTGTTTGTGAGGGTCTAATAAGTACTCTTTGACCTAGTCTAAGAATTCCTGAACTCTAAGGAATGTAACAAGTTCTCACAAGCTAACAAAAACATGCATCATTTGTTGACACTGAGTTTTAGGATCTGGAGCACTACCATGCAGCTTATTTGCCTGCTTCAAAAGGTTATTAGTATTCTAGCCACAGGTTGTCTGGAAGGTTTTCTGACACTTTTCTCAGAGAATAAAAGAGTCACCATTTTGAGAAACTTCCAGATGCCTTCTTCCATGGTTGTGATTTTAGAATTTGGATGCAACATTAAATTTGTCCAAGCTTGGTATTGTGCAGGTTCACAAACTGATCGTGACAGTCAGGCAGTTAATTCGTAATTTAATGACACGTCAGTGACCAGACTGCCTGATTGTCATCTTATTATCCTTCTTCAATAAAGAGATGTGCTGGCACTTGATCTAATCACATATATCATCCATTCATGGTTTGCATAGGGTGGTGAATGGCTGTTCTATTGTTTTCTCCTGCTCTTTTGTTTCAAACAAAGAGTTAATGGAAGTAAAAGTTTGATCACTTCACAAAAAACAAAGTTTTCTTTTCCTGGCTTCTGTTAGAGGGAAGACAAAACCTTTATTGAGTCTAAGTGTTAAGCAGGGGTGACATAATGCCTGCCTGGCCTACAAAATGAGCTCAAATTGTGTTGTATGGGGCTGGGATATTGCTGCTCATAGACTTGTGTATAAGATTACAAACCACATGCCAACTACAATGGAACTACTGCCCTTAATGAGCAGTTTATTTCTGAAGTTAACATCTCTAAAGATGTAATATGTTTAGCTTCTGTGCGTCACTGTAAGCTTTGGTTGATGCAGAGGCATTACATTTAGGGGGAAAAATGGTGTAAAAATCCTTTTTGCAACTATTGTTGGTTGACTTAACCCTTTTAAGATCATATTTACTGTTCTAATGACAATTCTGAATTACCAAAATATGACAATGCTCTGGAGCTACGTTATTGTTCTCTTTGGCCAAATATCGGTGCAACAGTTGCAAAAATAAGAAATGTGTTGTTTTCAGATCAGCCCAGAGGAAATCTGCATAATTGGACACCAAGTTCACTGCTCCCTTTGTTTTAAACATAACAGAGAAAACACAGAGTGAGAGATGCAAGGAAGATTGAGAAAAACACAGTACAGAAAGCTAGAGAGACAGCATAGCAGACAAAACCTTTTTATAAGCAACAGCAAACAGTGAAAAATCTTTCCTTAAATAAGGAAAAGAAAAAGAGCAAAGATAAAGATGAGGCTCACAACAAGAGCAGGAGTGGAATCACAGAGACAAAGAACAAGAGCTGAGAACGAAAAGGCAGCTAACATTTAACACGGATGAAGAAAAAGGCAGATACAAGCTTAGATAACGAGAGAAACTGTCAAATAGAAAACCAAAATACAAAATTATCTGCAATAAACAAATGGAAAGACTTTTGAAAGAAAGGCGAGGCAAAAGCAAAGGAGGAAGTATCCCATCGGTGAGCTTGTGACAGTCACAGCTTTGACAGAAGAGAGAGTCATTCATAAAAGCAGCACATGACTTCATGACTGTTACATACTTGTACTGCTTTGACCTCTATTGTCTGAACCAAAAATGACTCAAAAAATACTCATGAACATACAGTATATTCATTTCCTCATACAACCAGTTGGTCTTACAGGAAAAGCCCTGGCAACAATTTGATTTAAAAATGCCAGAAAGACAACAGAAGGGCCTTAACTGTTTTTCAAAATAATTTACTGACTTCCTTAACAACAGCTATCCAATCAAAGATCACGGATATGTAAAACAGAAACTCTTCAAACTATAACTCCACCCAGACACACATATGTCACACAATATTTTTTCCATCCAAAACTTAAAAAGACAAGCATGCTTAACCACAAGCCCATTTTTCATTTTATAACATTAACCTCAAATGCTAGAACCAATCTTTGTCAACACTTCAACGTGTGGCACTTGAAGACTACAGCCCGCTTCTGACTGCAAATTCTGTCCAGCTGAAAACAGCCACAGGTTGCCAACACTAAAGGCAGAGGACAAAACAAAAAATACACAAAAATCGTTCCCAAACCTCCTTTGACAGACAGTTCTAAGCGCACTTGGATGCATATAAGCATGGTTAAATATTACCGACTCCTACCTGGGCATCATTGCGAGTCTGCCAGTCTTTCCCTGGCCCTCTCCCTCTATTCCTCTCTCTTCTCGCTTCTCCTCTTCTCCTCTCTCTCAGCCAAAGCAGGGTCTAAGAATAGCGTTGAACTAAATTCACACAACAACATGAGACTGTCAGGTGATCGCAGGAGCACTGTGTGTGCCGGACAGTGCAGAGGCAGCAACAGCAGTGAGCCCGGTCTGCTGGCTGCCAGAGAGCACTGTGATAAGAGAGTGACAGTGGGCATCTGTGTGTTGTTTCTTAATCCCACTCTGTTTGTTCCGCTCTCCATTGTGTCCTCTCTCTCTCTCTCTCCTTTACATCTTAAATAAATTCAAAACACACTAAAACTAGCTATCTGTTCTCATAACAAGCATCCAAAAATAAAGATTTCTCAATTCTTCCTTTAGAAATGAATGCAAAGAGGTTAGGTTTTGTGGCAGCTTATTGAAGTCTGCGGTAAAGTAAGAAAGTGATCTGCAGGGAGAACTGAAACTAATGCCATCACAGATCTGCGGGAGCTCCTGAACTCTATCTGTAGTTGACTGATGTGGCATCGTTTAAAAAGTAGATTAGAGTTCTACCACGAAAATTTAAAATGGAATAGAAATTACTGTAACTAAAGCTTTAAGAACAATATAAGATCTCAATTAAATTTCATAATCTAATATTCAGTGGCCAAAGTGCAGTGATATTTTTTTATTTCTGGCCTGTAGTTGTTGCTGTTCCCCCAAAAGCTTGAATGATCTTGTACAATAGTAGTGCAACAGAAAATTTAGGTTTTGGGGAAGAGTGCAACTTAAGCAGCTATGCATCCTTTGGGATGCACTGAGAAGTCCAACTGCATACTAATTAGAGCAACATATTACATCTGATTCCTGGAGAAATTAGAAAAATAATTTAACCTTACAATGCTACAAAGTCTGCAACTGTGATGCAAAGGCACCAATAGCTGCTCCTGCCCAGGGTGTATACGGATAAAGATCACAACAAAGCAATCAAGTTTCCTTGACTGCAGTGAGTCTGACATCAGCCTACTTACTGACCTCAAAGAACCCTTGCTCTCTCTCCGCTGCCACTGGAACATCTGTGCATGTATGTGTGTTAGTGTTTGTCAGAGGCAGAGAGACAGTTACATAAATATCACCTCAGTACAGGCTGTGTGACGTTCTTCCGGCTGTGTGTGACAGAGGTCCAGCAGCTTGTCCTCAAGCCACAACACATTATATTTAAAGACATTTTTGCACCATTTCTGCTGCAAACAACAGCTAACGCTTGATGTTGTTGCAAAATAGATTCTGACTGTACACCAATAACATAATGCCTACATTATTACAATAAGAAAACCAATTATTCAGCACTTAGACTGACCTCGCTTATCTGCACTCTGACATTTTACTTGTAAAATTCTGCATCAGTTTAGGGTAATTAGCATTTTATTACTGGTCTCTGTGTTGTCAGCTACAGCCGGTGGTTTGACTGTGCTGGATCGTACACTTTATATTCAATTATTTAACTATAACTGCAACAATTAGTTGATAAATCAATTAGTCAATAAAAAATATATATTTGCCGATGATTCTGAGAATTTATTCACTGTTAAGGTCTTCTTTTAGGTGGAAAATTTCAAAGATTTGTTGGTTTAAGCTTTTTCAATCTAAGAATTTTCTTTTTTTTCATAAAAAAGGCATTTTTGGGTTTTTGAAATTTGGTTTGAACAAAAAAGCAACTTAAGATGTAATTTTGGGTTCTAGGAAATTGTAATGAGCATTTTCTTACAGTTTTTGAACAATTTATAGATTAAATGATTAATCATGAAAATAATCTGCAGATGAAGTGATTCTAAAAAATAGTCATTAGTTGCATTTCTGTGTTGAATAGCTGTTGAACGGATGGAACGCATAAAGGTACAACATGACAAAGAACAGATAGCAATATCTGTCTCACAAAAATTGGATATGTAATATCCAAAAAACACAACAAGAACAATTTAAATGAAGTGAGGCTGGGTTTCCATAAGGGCTGTCTGATCTGGTGATAACTGTTAAGGTGGTGTGTCCTGGGAGACCGCTGCACAGCAATATTGCCAAACAGATATCACAACACTTTTAAAATGACTGCAAGCAACTGTGTATTTTGCAACTGGTCGCACATCAGTCCCTTTGACGAACTGCTAGATGTATCAAAAGTTTAACACATTCAATTAATATAGCTGTGTGAGTTCCAACACTGTTAATTGCAAACTGATGCTCATTTTTTGCAATAATGGTTCGCCCTTATGGTGGAAGCGCACTACTAGTACTATTTATCCTTAAAGTTAGACAAAAAGTAATTACACATCTAGTCTTTAGATATTGCTAACCCCATTGGGAAGCTTCTGGAGGTATGTTCTCAAAAATGCATAGATTAATTAATTCTTAATTATTACTTCCCAAAGTCTACGTACAATTTTAAACATTTTATGTAGAGATTGGTGTACATTCACAGTGCTACAGGTGCTACAAGATTAACCACAAAAGAGGGAAAACTCTTTTACTAGTGTAGAGGCCAAGTTCTAATTTCTACAGAGTGAAACACAAAGTATATACCTCCTGTCACTCTGACAAAAGCACAGCACTCCCTTGAACTAACCATTGTTTTGCTCTGACTAATTTCGACAGCAAATCCCTCAAGGAGCTGGCCCACATGGCCTGAGAGCACCTGACTACCCGCATACCTGTTGTTTTTTCTGCAGGTTACGTTGCATTAAGGACTTCTGCATTCCAGCAATCACATGATTCTGACTGTGTGTAGATGCTGCAATGCCTGAGGCTGCTGCACTCACAGTCAAACCTCAAGTAGTTGACTGAGCAGACTCATCTAGTCAGAGGCTGATATCAGCTTGAATCAGGCTGTAAATTTTCAGAGTCAAAAGATGTCTAAGTTACTGCGGTTTAAGATAACAGACAAACCTAGACAAGCTAGGTAAAAGGAGACGAGAGCCAGGAATGTACATTTTAAAAGATATATACACTTTATATATATATTGATTTACAAATAAAAATAAAATCTGCATATTGATTTTCAGAATTCTATGAAACGTGTTTATCCTTTAGGCAGACTTTTTGCCATTATTTCCCGCTTAGTGTCCTTTACAGGTCCTGAAGAAAGTTCTACTTACATACTATGTGTTTGTCTTTAAACTTTGTGTGTGTGTGTGTGTGTGTGTGTTATCTCTGTGTACACTATGGCTCACTCCTGTGTCACAACTTCTGAATAAGCATCACATGACAGAAAGGGAGTTTCTAGAGTAATGAGTGTATGATTGTGTCTCATGAAGAATCACTAGAACTTTTCATCAGGAGTGGTCAGAGTAATGTAGAAATCAAGGTGGACGGTCAATTTTGCTTCCAAAGTGCAAAGCAGATTTGTCAGTTATAAAATGTATGACACATAAAAATAAAACTTCCCTTTCCTCTTTGCTTCATTTAGTAATCAAAGGGACAGACAGCATCACATGATAGACACGATTAATTGCCCAGCCTTGACGCAAAGTGATTATGCTGTCAGTCAGCACATCCTGTCTCTCTGTCAAATCCCTTCCCCCACCTTCCTTCATGTCATTTTTCTCTTTCTCTCCTTTGCTCATCTAGAGGCTGAAAGTAGGCTAATTAGGTGATATGACTTTTTGGTTTGACTTTCAGGATCCCAGCAGACAAACTAATCAAGGTGTTTATTATCTGTGCCATGTCACTTTGGCTGCCCTGTACTCATGAGGGTTTTGTAATTTACTAAACAAGATGGCATATATCCACTTTACTCTTAAATTTTCCCTCAAGATTAAAGAATAGAGTAAACAAATATGCCATATATATTCCTTTTGATGAAGATTGTCAACCACAGCTCCTTACCATGATCCAGTGATGCATTTTTAGAGGAGGTCATTTCAACAGACAGGAATACACAGGCCATAACATAAATGTTTGGACAGAAAGTAGGACAAAAATAAGGACTTCTGTATACTCTGAACTGAATTCATATACCTCATACCCACCTTTAGACATCACTTGTATAGTAACACAATCTGCAGTCTGTAGTATGTTAACACTGCACCTTTGCACATCTTTTGAGGTCCTGCTACCCCTGTATCAAGTAACAGCATCAGCTGTGAAACTAGAGACTAATCATAAAAAAAACACAAAGTGATTATTGTGATTCTGGGAATTGTGGAAGCTACATTAAATTTGTTCGGCAAGTTCTCCATTTTAACAACTTCTCAGGTATTGGTGTGGTCATCTTTCAGTTCACCATAATCTAGATTCTAGAAAGTCCCAACAACCAAACAATTAACAGCAGCAATCAACAACAGCCAACCAACAACCAGAGGTGAGCCGAATAGCATGTGTTATGTGGTCAAAGCTGAAACTGATTTCCTCGCCAAGAAAGAGGACATACAGGCCTAACTAGATGTTAAGCCGACATAGTAGCACTCACCAGAATGCTACTATGTATGTGTGTGCAGCTTTTAAGTAAAACTATATTTTTACCATGACCCTGCAGTTCTGAGAAGCCTGAGTGTGGCCACTTAAAATAGCCCTGATAGGAACTTGATGACAGCCGCTGTCTTTACGGAACCCTGGCAGGCCTGCAGAATTCTCACACACGCACACACAGACAGAAAAGAAAGCACCCTTGCAATGCAAAGCTACAATATATGCATGAAACCATTGCACTAACATGCTTAATATATGCACAAGTAGAAAACATACAGAATATCAGGCAAGCACACACTCTACTTATCCAGCTGGCAGCTTCATGCTAGTGACTGAGAATTCAGCCATGTGATCGTCCCACAAACATGACAGCCTGAGATTGATGAAAGCCTCACATGACACACTGAGTTATGAAAGTATGCGGTGGAGGAAGGACACCATGCCCAAAAGGAAATTGAGATAACTACTTCTCCTGTAAATCTACCAAGAAAAGAGTATCACTATAAACATAACAGAAGAGGTGCAAATTTTTATTCTGAAATTATGCAATGACATGCATCATCCCAGATGAAGAAAGAATCTAGAGTATGTTCCACTGAGAGTTATAGTGCACACTTATTAAATATTTAATAACTCTGCATTTTATTTTTAATTTGCCCCAAGGTGTGAGGAGCAATAACTTTATGAAACAATAATGTCCATTTTGTACCGACTTGAAACCGCAATGAATACCTCAAAAAATAATTAGGTAAAAGCCTATAGAAATTCTCTATTTTGATTGTTAATCTTGAAAGACATACAGTGGCCTTATCTATAAAATAAATGACAAAAAGTCACATTTTTTCTTACAAAATCTCCTTGTCATTACAGTATTATAGAAACCAAGAAAAATATTATGCTTTCAGCCATCACTTTATGTCTTTTAAAAAACATCAAACTTGAGTTTTGAGCTCTGACAAAATGGTGTGTAAAAACAATAAAGCTACACACACCCATCCCGTCCTCTCTTAGCTACACACGTTCCCTCTTTTTCACAACGCAGTACAAGCACAACTATATTGAGCTGTATGGCCCAGGTCACAAAGGAAGTTTCCTCCACAGGCAGCAGCGACAGGGGATGACCAGGGCAAGCAGTCTGGCTGTGGGTGGGGAGGACAAAGCCATTGGCTGACAATCAGGACTCTGACTCTCTGCAGGATGAGCCAGGAGCTCTCGGTGTAATGTACAGTATGCTGTCCAGCTTGTCAAGTGCTGCAGCCAGGGAAACAGGAGAGGCTTTTTAGGCTTTCCTCCCAGGGTCAGCCAACCTGCTGCCCTCTGTGGAATTCTGGAGGACACAGTGATGTGCTGTGACAGAGCTTTGGATGATGCATTATGCAGGGCACCAACTTAGAAAAAAGAACTTTATTCATCAGCTGCAAGATTTAGTTTAATAGTACAATATATAAAGCCCAAACTTTTGGGCCAATCCCTTTTCCGATTCATGGAAACAGACACACGTACACACAAATAGGCAATCATCATTGTATTATTTTGTAGCAAAGTTCCTTCAGTGAATATCAAGTTACACTAAAAGTAATTCAACTACAAAATAAAAACACAAATGTAATATACTACTCCACCACATCAGGGGGTTGTAAAGCACTTCATACAATAAAGTCTGATAGATAAGGGTGCTGTTTTAGTGCTTTATATTATGACATTATACATACCATCTCTGATCTACCAGTGTCAAGTGAACATAAGCTCATAACACCAGCTCGCTAAAAGAAAATCAGATTTAGCTAATAAAAAGCTTAAGGCAGCTCTGATTCAAGTGTTTGGGTTAATTTCTGTTATCTTCATTGGGGACAGAATTATTCAGGGACAACCTGCCAGAGGTTTCTAAGTGTCTTCAAAGTCTTACATTAAATAGTTTGAGACACCATACCAAGCCAGCTCAATTCATAATATTTGCTCTCTTACATAAGCAGCCTTGAGTGCAAACAAATACAAGGTAGGTAGGTCAGCTGCAGTTTTTAACACATTCATTCTTTGCCGAAGATCAGAATATTCTGAATTAGTGGTCGGTGAAACATGAGAAAATCAGTTCTCAGAATAAGAGAGAATTGAGATTCTAATAAGAATCAGGAATTGTTTTTCATTTTTTGTGAACATCATCTACCAGGTCCTTTCAGGTGCCAGTGGTCTCCTGTCACACCTTATCCTTCTTTTCTCTGTCTATCCTCCAAGTTTGCCTGCTCAATTCCCAACAGCCCAAACCCTCATCTCTGGTTTCATTATTTTCCCCTCTTTGATCAACCAGGGCCTTTGTAGAATTTTGTAATTCCAGCTCTCTTTTTCCTCTGACTGGATCTACTTATCCTACCCATTCTCTACTTTTTCACTGTGTAGCAGATGTTCTCTTTGTTTTCACTAATTTTATCTCACTCAGACTCTGTTATTACTTGAATGATGTATTCTACTCATATCCTACAACTACCAAAGTGTTCTCTCCATCTATCTCTCACTCTCCTTGCCTATGTCTTTGCACAGTTAAGCCCTCTCCAAGGCAATGCATGCCTGATGAATGGGGAGCTCATGCCGGAGGTATGAAGTGAACAGCTGACCACAGAGTTAACAGAAACGCCTGCTGTGTGCCTGTTTGTTCTAGGATTGAAGTCAGCCAACACACACACACATACACACACACAGTATTTGTATCACTGGGCACAGGGCACCTTTATGGTAATGGAACGTGTGCTGGCACAGATACGGGCTAAAGTGCAAGTAGCACCACAAGGAGGTGAGCTTTCTGGTCCACTGTTAAATATATCCACCATGGGTGACAGACCCAGAGCAACATTTTCCAATGCAAGTGTATTTAAAACTAAAAAGAGCACTTTCCCCTTGGTGGCAGACCTGACCGTGACCCAGAATGTGTATAAGAACATTAACAGTGAAACCAAGATAGGGAGTATTGAGTATCATACTGGCTGGTTTAACTATGCATTGCTCAGTCCGGTTTAATTTGGGGGGTTTTGTTGTTGTTGTTGTTTTTAATTATTTCAGTACCAAATACTTTGAGTTAATATAGTGATGCCATGTGTAAAGGTTTACCTGCACAGACACTTTTTTGAATATAAAGCACAATTCTAGACTATTAAACATTATTTTCTACGTTTTACATTTTAAAAGCAGAAGCACTCTTCGCTACAGATGCCAATGCTGTGGTAAACCTGTCAAAATAAGGCTTTGGCAGGATTACAACACTGTCTGCAATCATGAGTGTTACAAAATTGTGCTTAAGGCAACTTTGCACTTCCTTTTACTTTTAGAATAAGCATCAAAGAAACACACGTTTTAAGCGCTTTTAGGTTTTTCACATTTGCAATTTAAGTAGTTCCTGATCCTGGTCTGCTTTAGTGGATGTAAGACACCTGCAACCACTAAGGTTTTTTCAGTACTAGGACTAGACCATACTATCTTGCATTTGAATCACTGGTGCAAACAAAATACATATCGAAATATGTGTGTAATTCACACCCGTGCTGAGCTCAATATTAGATCAAGGCATATTATATTTCATAGAATCACTAGTGGTAAGTTTATACCAGTGTCACATATATGTCTGGTTTACAAAAGTATCCGTATCGGACGCTTTCTGCACAAGAGATTATGTGAAAATTTTAGCATTGTGCAACCCCCAGACTACGGCCCGTCTATGCAGGGTGAAGCCTGATTTGCCGCGGATCTGTCTGTCATCACTGACCGTCTAAAGCGGTCACATGTGCTACAACACAGAGCACACTGTGTCCTCCTCTGCTGTCTGACGGCACTGGCATAAGAGTACAGTAGCCTGCCGTCGCAAGACTGAGAGAAGCCAGCTGCACTTTACTGCAAGTTATTGTGGACACAGCTCAAGATAAGCGACAAAGGAGAGTGACTGTAACGTTCCTGTCACGGCTGCCACGTTGTTTTCTTGCGGCAGGCTTAGCTGCTGTTACCACAGAAACACAAAGGGGGACACGAGGGAGACAAAGGAGACTGCTTCTGCAACTTCTATGCGATTATACCGATAAGCTGTTTATACAACCGCTAAGGAAAGGGGAAAGTGTGCATTGTCAGATTGTTATCCATTTATTATCAACACACGAGCTGTGATACTTTTTTTAAACGAGAAAAATAAAGTGTTATCTAATGAGAAAAGCCGCGTCCCAACAAGAGACAGCGTGTGCAACAGCCGCGCTAACGTCTGGTAGCTAGCATTAGCATGTTAGCTAACCCCACCAACAGTCACAACACGTATTCCACGTCTACCGACAGTTTGATACATCGGTTTCAAATTAACGGAACTACACAGCGTTGTTCTGTTAAGTGTCTGTGAGTTCAAAACATATACCAGGCTGAAACTCTTTCATGCTTCCTGGTACCATAGCGAAAGTCATAAATAACGTTAGCCTGCACACGTAAAACGTTAACGTACACACAAACCCAAAGCACACACACACACATATACAAAATAGGTACCTGAAAGCTGGGTCCTCTTTGCTACATCTCGGGGGAGGCGACGAAAACGCATTTCTCTTGTTGAAAAGTTTCTGGAAGAGAGTCGGAGGCATTTTGTACCATAAAGTCGGTACAGAAGGTCTCTTTTCTTTTCAAATCCAAGAGCAAATCTTGTTCCTTGTAACTGTCTCCATGGGTGTCACAGTCATATGACAGGCATTAGTCACGGGAGCTGCTTGGTAACCCACTACATTTTTCTGATTGGCTAACGGAATGCTGCTGCTACTACAAATTGCCCGATTGGCTGGTATTTTTGGCCCGGTACCACGTGGTAAGAGGATTCGCTGTGTTGATGTTTTGTCGGGAATCGTGACAGCATGAAATTTATTCACTGAAATCATATCAGTGTGACTATTGTGCTGCTTGCAAACACGGTCGACAATCATTGAAAGACACACATAAGAAAAGAAAAAAGTGAAAAGGCCAGACATATGTCGGAAAACAAACAAACAATCTGCAAAAACAATAAAATACGGGGGGAATCCAACAAGAGTGGTTTATTTGTGTATTTATTATAATTAAATGTATTTGGACATTTTTTTCTAAAGCTCAGAAATATGAAAATTTGCAGAAAGAAAAACTTAACAAAATAGTACTATAAATTGATACCTGACTTAAACTTACATTTTGACTCTATTCATCTCACCAAAAACATTTACATTAAGCTCTTAAGGTACTTACACATGACAAAATTATCAATAAAACAGATAAAGAAACACAAACACCACAAATATTTAACATATAAAACGGTAAGTAATCACATTCAGGAGACAAGAAGCAATGACAACTTCAGAAGACACGAGTCTGACATCTAGTGGTCATCCGTTTGATAACATTTATGCAAAATAAAGGAAATTAAGTTTTGATTTGAGTCCTTATTGTGCCAAAATAGTACATATAAATAGCTTTTAATTAAAAATGTTTCCATAGGACCAAATCTCTGGAAGAAAAATCACACCACAGTTTACCCAGCAAGCTCTGTATAATAATAGGGGTCAGGTTGTGAAGTAAATTTTCTCAGTTTTATACAAACAGTTTGAACAGCATACGGTCGGCAGGCTCTTACATGCATGACATGGTGCCGCTTCTTTCAATACTTAAATAATGTAACACATTTCATTTTATATTTTAATTTTTTTTTGACAGTCTCATAAACTTGATGCAGTAATTCTTGAAATCTTATTTTTAAAGGTATACTCATTTGAAAGAAACTTCACAAACAGACCTCTTTTATCTACATTAAGACATTAAGGAAAAAGCCCAAATCTCTGCACACAATATTTTGGCTTCAGATGTGACAGGACATAAATTCTTTGTTTTTAGCAGCTGTGAGAGGAAATAAAGGAGCACTTTTGAGTTTGACACACCTCTCTCTCATCCTCTGAAAGAACACGTCCCTGTCACTGTTGTCAATAAAGTCAAAGAACTTGGCTTTTTCTGGTTCACTTTTGAAAGGCCTTCTCAGCCTCACCTGTAGTTGTAATGCCTCTTGTTCAGAGCTGTTCTCACCTGCTCTCGATATGTCCACATCAGACTTCATCTGCTCAGTGAGGCCGGACGTTTGGATCGACTCGCTGGCATTGTGAATAGTAATTTTGGTGGCAGGGATGTGTTTTGCATCAAAGACCTCTGCAATGATGGGGCTTTTAAAACAAACCCTTTTCTTGAACAAAATAGGCCTTCTGTTGATGAGCTGGGAAAACAAAAATTCTATTAAACCACAACAAGAATTCCTTTTCAAGACTAGAAGTTTTAATTTTAAAAACAATAAAACTGTCTATCATTTACTAGTTACATGCAAGAGATAGCTTGGTGACTTTCTTACTTTGGGTGGGTGGGGCTTTCGTGGGGTTTTCCATTTGAAGATTTCTTCTATAGATTGGGGGTTTAAAAAAATACACAATTGCAGATGAGAATAACATTCATTGTTGACAATTTGTGTTTTTTGCAGCAAACATTGCATGAAAAAGCTCACAGTGATAAAAGATTTACATTTAGATCATTTTTCTGTTTATCATAAAATGATACAGTTTGTTTAAGGTACACATCTGAATTAATTGTCTTTACCTGATTTTAATGAGTCCATATGTAATTTGGTCTCAGCCTCAGGTCTCCTGTGTCAGTTTCAAAGAGAAAAAACAGTGACTGAACCAGTTTTGCTACTGAGCATGCAGCTGATTTAAATCTTTCTGTGTTAGTAAGTTCATTTCCTTCTGGGCTTCCTATTGCACATTAAGTGACTTTTCCCAGAAGAAATTAATCTTTCAAACTCACTTGATGTCACAGTGTTTGTCTGCAAGAATAGTAGAAGCATCTGCAAAAAGAAGTTTAATATTTATCAGATGATTGCCAGACAGTTTGAAATGCATAGCAACATTCTGACATCGGATTATATTATATTCTGTTTTTCAGTTGACATTAGTAATTTTAGTGAGTTTAGCATTTTTAAAAAGGCCCAAGCATCAGGAAATTCACTTAAAATGTACTGCCAATAACAGTGCAACGCTTTCAGTTCTTAAAACTATTCATATACACATATTTCGTCAGAATCTGTTTTAAGCCTTAATTAAAAAGCCATGTCAATGAATACGCTTGAAAAATTATTCTAAGTAAGTAAGTTTTCAACTACGACTAGCAGTATCACACCTTAGGGTTATCACAACATCAAATTATTTCTGGATGGTAGCCAGTATAGCCTAAAAAAAGAACTGTAGTAACCAAGAGGAGACTAAACACCAACATGTGTGAAGGAAGTTTCTCACACTATTACCAATGATGGTAGAGAGATCGGGGGAAATATGCACGTCGATGCTCTCAGCATGGCTCACTTCCAGCAAGGTGGAGTTTTTTGTGCGAAGATGAAGATCAAGCAGCTCCTCTGTCTTCGGCAAAGTCACTGTTTCCACTGTAAATAAAAGAAATTGAAAATTAGAACATAACTGGTAACTGGACACTGCATTCTGGTTGCATATTTTACAGATATCCACACACACACACATACACACACACACACACACACCGTAATTCTCTTTTCTAAAGATCTCCGGGGAGGAAAGACTGCTGGAGGCTGTAGAGGAGTGACAGTCTTTCTCCTCCTCATCCTCTTCTTCCTCATCATCCTCATCCTCATCCTCATCATCCTCATCCTCATCCTCATCATCCTCATCCTCATTCTCATCATCCTCATCATCATCAGAGCTGAAAGTTGTGTCCAACTCCATGCTAGAAGATGTAATGCTTTCCGGAGTCACTGCCAAGTTTTGCTCATCTTTTTTAATCTGCATTCCAGCACATTTAAAAGCCACTTCATCAGGAATCACCTGAATGGTTGAGTGACCTGTTGGTGGCACTTTATGGCCATGTTTTTTCCCAGCTGATGCAGCAGGCGAGACTGTTTTGCCTCTTGGGTTTTCAGTAAAAGCAGAGTTGCTCAAGTGTAACAAAAGTTTGCTGTGGATGGGCTTGATGCTTGTCTGTAAAAGATAAGCATGGGAAATGAGGAGAGAATAAAAAGCTTGAGAAACCACAGAGGAGAACTTGAATTTTTAAAATTCTAGCATCCCAGAGATGAGAAATATAGTAAAATGGCAGAATTTAGTTTTTCTAACAGCTTTATCTATATTAATGCTCCCTTACTTCAAACTCTACCATTTATCAAGCATTCTCATAGAGATAAGGAAAAGTTTCTGCATGCCACTTTTATTATAATAAGAAAATATAACATAAATAAGAAAATAGACATCCGAGTTTGCTATAACAACATATAACTGTCTATTCACTTATCAGAAAACCCACCAACACATGATTGCTTGTTGTGACAGTGTGGAGGGTCTCCCTCTCCTCAGGTTCCTCCGGAAGTGCTTCATAATGTTTTTTAGGCAGAAATCTCCTGCACTCTGAAAGTTTTAAAGATGTAAAAAGAGTAAGGAGTAAAATGTAAGTTATAGGCTATATAAGAGATTTTAAGTAACTAAAAACTAAAACGAGAAACATAAGTAGATGCTGACAAACAGAGCAACGCTTTAATAATGTAAGGTCTTTTATTATGAAATTATTGTATATTAGATAAATGTCAAATGAGCACAGAAGCAGCAAACTAAATTGATTACAGTTGACGTTACGGTGCACACCAGGGACTGATATTTTTAAAGATAAAGATAATTTAATATATTCTAAAATAATGTTTGTGTGTCTGGATGCTTTTTTTTTCTTACTGCCTCCTTTGCTCAGTGCTGTTTTCACGGGTGTATCTCGTTTGTTGGGTAATCCTCGGTCAGGTCTGACTCGACACTTGAATCGACCCATTTCTGAATAAATCTGACGTTAATAACACAAAACAAACACCATCCTAACGTCAGAGAAACTGCTCCTAACACTTTAACTCGCTATGTCTTCAGTTTTCATTCAATAAAAACGGTGAAACTAACCTTTAAAACTCAGACTGGATGCTAAAACTTCTCCTCTCGGTCTTTTCCGGTGCTTAGCAACCGAGCACACCTGCAGAGTATTTAACCAATCAGCTGCTGATGACGATTTAAATTCATTCCATGGGAAATACACCTTCCTGTCGATACATTTTATTTTTTTTTAGCTTATTTAAATAACATACCAGTATCATCACTGCCAGTATCACCTCTGCCTTGGTGCTTGTGGAGATTGAAAGGTGTCATAAATGAACTAAGTACTGTAGGCTGATTATAAAGAACACTCACTGCCATCTAGTGGTCACAGTGAGAAGTTACATTACTAAAATTAAATTACTAAAAGTGCATATGTCCATTTTAGGGCCATTAAACACTCATCACTGTTTCAAATACAACAATAATGTCACACTGTATAAATATAGCTTTATTAGCTGTCTGATCCTCAATGCTGGAAGGTAACCTAACTAAATTCATTAACTTAACTAATATAGACTATTTAGGTACATTTTTAAGGTACCTTTTTTGTTTATTAAACGGTACTTTTCACTTACTTTAATACCACTTTAGTAATTTTTTCGGAGAGAAATATTATTGTTTGCTTTTTGCCAAATCTATGTGACAGAACTGGTTCAAGATACTTTCGAGATTAAGATTTTACATAAAGCCATATGACATGTTTACAAAATATTAAACATTATAGAGGAATAAACAGGCCTTTCCCAGCCTTTTTGCCACTTGACCCATTGAAAACACCATGAGAAATGAAGCAAGACACCAGTTTAAAATCATTCCAGAATATCTTTTATTTCATTGCCCATGTCCTATTCCCAACCCTCCCGTGTCCCTATTGCTGCACTCAATCATTACAAGGATATGGTGCTGATTCCATTTTACAGCAGAATAGATAAATAAATAGGTACAATTCATCTCACTACACGCAAAAAGAGAGAAAAAAATCCATTCAAACCATTGATTTAATAAATATGCTTACATCTAGCTGTCCTCGTTTATGTACATCCACGTTGTTTATGCTTTGGGACGGTAATCAACTTAAAAAGCCTATACATTACTTCTATGTGAAAACCCTCCAAAAAAAATTCTTTTATTTAAAAGTAGATGATTGTTCTTTTTTCCATCAGTGGGTTGAATTCATCTGCTTTGCATACATTACAAAGCCTTGCACAAGCAGCAGTGGCTGTGTGCAGCTGCATACAACCTGTTATTAATGGCCGCAAAGAAATTCTTGCCTTTGTCAAGTCACATGTTAATGGTCCCAGCATTTGCAGGGCAAACTGCATGCATTGCCCTGAGCCCTGGTTTTGCTTTTTTTTTTAATTTTTAATTTTTTTTGCTTTCCTGACATACTCTTTGTGCAAAAATGGATGTAAAGGAAGATGCGGTTGAAATAACTGCAGAGTTTGACCCTTGATGACTGTTACAGTGGGGCAGTCCTTCATTTAAACCAGGAACATGCATGCTAAAAAGCCAGTCACAGCTGTGTGGAGATGATTTAATGAGTGAGTGAATACATGACAGAAACTGTGATTTGGATCTGGCTAAAACATTCAAGGCAGGAGCTGCTACTGCCCCTTCCTAGTCATCACAATTGCAACCTCTGCTCTTTAGACCTTTGGTCTAATTGCACAATTTCTGCAAGTTTAGTCCTTGTGATGTCAGATCAGGGATGATTTATCAGGCCCCGATAAATGGCACCACTATCAGCACCTTGTTCAACTAACTGAAAATCTACTGCTTTCCACTGAGGATGAAGTTCATTCTGTCCCACAAGGTGTCGACATTATCACAGATCTAAAGGTTTCCTTGAGCTACGCTATACACAGAGACATCACACTTGCTGTCGTACAACTGTTGATTTTAGGTCGTGTTTGGCTGGCGGGTTTGAGGGACAGGTTTGAGGACACAAGAGAAGCAGATTGAAAGGAAGCAAGAATGGATTGCTCAACGTAAAAGTGCTGATGAGTTTCTGGAGCTGGGGACAGAGCTTTTGATGGCTGGGTGAATGGCAGATAGCAATGTATGGAATGTTTAAAATGGCTAAATTAAAAAGAAATTAAACAAAGAATTACTGTGAAATACAAAACACATTGTTATATATATTTCTCTTTTCTGTATGCATTCTATGTCATTACTTAATGATTACTGTTTATTTTTGCTGTCTCAAATAACCAAATTTATTGCTTTCTATTGTGACATGAATTTTCCAGAGCAACATTAAAATCCAATCACATTCCAAAAAAACACAAGAGAGAAGAGGCTAATTGCATTGTCGTTGTCCAGCAGAGAACAACTTACACAGTACGTCACTCTTACAGTAATTTTCTGAAATGTAATACTGATTTTTCATCAGAAAAGAAACAGTGACGGTTGACTTTCTTTAGATTTAGATTCAGCATAAAAAAAATTCATTTAGTCCATTTGGCAATTCTAACTATTTATCTTTTGCACAATTTTTTTAGTATAAGCTTATCTTCCATTAAACCACTAACACAAGCTGACTACAGTAACTGTCAAATCTTGCAAAGAAGCAAAAAAGATCCCTCTCAATGTTTGTACAGGCTTTTGCAGCACAAACAAACTAAATGTACAGTCAACAGTTGCATGCCTTTGGTTGGTTAGCTAACCATGGCTGCCATCATCCCCTGGAGATGCTAAGCTCCACCCCTACCCTCAACCCTTCGTGCTGTGATTGGACAGCTGAGTGTTTTAATATTGGTATAGTCAACATGTTTCCGTTCAAAAACATTAAAAAAAGGTACTTTGCATAGCCTCATAATAACTGACGATGGTGCTTTGTATTGGCTAGTCCACATTGCCCTCTGCTGGGCAACAGTGAAATGCACCACTTTTTTTAAATTATCCATCCATCTATCTGTCCTTTACAGAGCCAATCCAAGCTGGCATTGGGGGGTTGAGGGGTTCATCCTCAATAGGTCGTCTGATTTGTTTTTAATTTTAATTTGTTTAAATTCAGACAAAAAGTGACATAATTTTCCTTTAAACACAAGTTTCTGTAATGATGACACGATGGGTGCATACATAAAAAGGAAATACACATAATGATGTGTATTGTAATTCAATTTATTTCTGTCATTTGTTTGAGCCTGGTTTGACTTGCTTTCCCAAAGCATGTTAGGATCTAAGATGTCACATCTTTGTCCCACTGCAGCTCAGTGGTCAAAGCTGATCTTAGTGTCAAGATGCCTGAAGGAAAATGGGGTCTGTCGGCCTTCACATGGAGATGCTGCTGTAGAGCTGGTCAATCTTCCCCTTGAAGAACTCCTTCAGCTCCGGCCTCTTGGCCTTTAGCGTGGGTGTCAGGAGGCCATTCTCGATGGAAAACATCTCATTGTGAATGTAGATGTTCTTCACCTAGTAAAAACAAAGTGGAAAACAAAAATAAGGATTTTGAATGAGACCAAGATCCTTGTCTCCTCCCCCCAGATTATTCTGAGTTTCCTTGCTTACATAAGTTTAAGAATAGACACGTGTTGGTGTAATTTTAGGCAATATTATGTAAATATACTGCTAAGTATAACATGAGCCTCTGCTGGCTCAAATATGGTCATTTTATAGCTGTAAGACCGAGGTTATTTCCATGATATCCAAAGGTAATAACAAAAACACAGCTTCAGCAAAACACCTACCACATATTGGCTGATTTTGCCTCAAATCCAAACACCTACCTGCTCAAAAGAGTGGAGGCCGCTGGCCTTGCCCAGACGTACCAAATCTTCAAGGATTGCTTTCTTTAATTCCTGTTGTCAAAAGAATGATTATCGCTAAGTTTGTCAGTTGTTTCAGCATTGATTATTAACAGTGATATAAAGGTGTCCAGCCATGTGCCTCCTACCGTGTTTTTACATAGGTCCTTGTAGGTGCCTAAAATGCCCTTTTTCTTGGCCCATTCAGGCATGACCTCAGGGTCAGGAACCACAATTCCCACCAAACAGGACTGGAAAGAGAAAAACACAAACAGAATAGGAAGAAGTTAGAAGATTGTGAACTAATCCTGCTTAAAAAAGAGGACCAGGTAGGTGATCATGTATTTTATTTATACTGGCTCGAAATAGAGAACAGTAGCTACAACCATACTCTGAATAATAGCATTCATTTAGATGCTAAGTCCTGAGTTCGTATGTTAGTATTCTTACCTGCAGGCTATCTCCATGGACATAGAGCTGTGCCACAGGTTGACTCCTGATGTAGATGTTCTCGATCTTCTCAGGGGAGATGTACTCTCCCTGCGCCAGCTTGAAGATGTGCTTCTTCCTGTCAATGATCTTCAGTGTGCCGTTCTACAAGAGAGGTTAAATAAAGCAAAAAATGGAGAAACTTGAGTTAAAAACAATGCATCTCTCAAAGCAAAGACAATACTTTGATATCTGTCTAAATACTGGAGTTGGACTTGGGCTGTAACTACATACAGGCAACCATTTGCCGATGTCACCAGTGTGAAGCCAGCCGTCTGCATCCAACGTCTCAGCCGTCCTCTCTGGGTCTTTGAGGTAGCCCTTAAATACATTTGGTCCCTTCACACAAACCTGGATGGCAGATAGAAAAGTTGAAAAGGGTTGAAGTCTGACATCAAACATATAAACTGTGTTCATGTACAAACATAGCACCCTTTTAATTCTTGAGGACTTTTAAAAGAACTTGTCCTCTGAATTTATTTTTTTGAATGTTGCTACTGTTTATACACCTCATGTCTGGAACTTGTTTCTTCATCGTGGCCTATCTTATCTCTGACATTTTAAAAGCATTTCAGAGCTCTGTCCAGAGAGATATTCCAGACAAAGCAGCCTTGTAATCTATTATATGAGCTTAAAATGAACCATCTGACATGAATGGATACTGTAATAAACACACACCTTTGTTTGCAGAGCACATGTTCCTTCTTTTGCAATCAAGTTACCCACCTCTCCCTCTCCTTTAGAGGCAAAGTAGTTCTTCTCAGGAACATCCACCAGTCTGATGAGGTTACATGGCAACGGGGCACCAACGTGACCTATTCAAAGGTCAAGACAAACAAAAAAATGTAAAACTATTGATATTTTTTATCCCTTTTTTGTTGCAACTTGAACTCTCTGACTTCCCTCACATGGCCGGCTTTGTCACTGTTAACACTGCTCACTGCTGACTGGTTTCCTGCAGATAAGAACTAATGTTTAGTACTCTAAGCTCAATAATGTGTAAATTCACATCATATTGATGTTAAATTACCGTAATTTCCTGACTATAAGCCGCTACTTTTTTCACACGCTTTGAACCCTGGGGCTTGAACAATGATGCGGCTAATTAATGGAGGAAAATAAACGTGAAAGTGTGTGACAAAGTAATTCTGAGGCTGTTCAATTCCGACACTGAAGAAGACAACTTTAGTGGTTTTAGTGCGCAGGAGGAAGATGAA
>JAPZDY010000006.1:17250895-17261590 GCA_029783645.1 Ctenochaetus hawaiiensis | reverse complement strand
CCCCCCCCCCCCCCCCCCCCCCCCCCCCACTGTTACTGCTGATTAACAATCCTGACTTTAATAAATAACCAACAAAATCATAAAACAGGGAAAACTAAGGTGCACTTTCGACACGTGCAAATGCAAAGGGTCTTTTGAATAAAAATGACTTGATGTTTCATCTGGCCCGTCTCAACACACACAGCCCTCTGCAGCCCTCTGAACTCAGCACACATCCTTTCGCTGTCAAACGTCTGTGAAAAAATGCAGCGCACTTAACCCTCTTCCTGTTTTGGAGGTTTTCTGAGGACACAGCGAAGCACAAGGTCCGCCCTCTTTTCACTGAGACGTCACCTGTGAGATGTGCACTTGTATGTGTTTGTGTAGGGTCTCAACTTGCTTCTATTGTGCAAACTGACTCGCTATGCTTTCCGGGGAAGTTGGGTGGTTTCCTGTGTCTGAGTCTCACGCTGTCAACAAGACGACTGCGGGCTAGCAAGGCTAGTTTAACCTGTTGCAACATGACTGGAAATGCATCTTACACACAAGGCACATGACACCAGTGATGACAAGTCACACGCACAAACACACATACAGCTAAAAATGCACCTAATGATCAGTTTAATAATGTCACCTGATGATTAAACTGATCATTAAAAAGCTTCAGCAAGATACACAGTGACTGCCTGAGACGGAAGTTGCATTCTCAGCACAATATCTTTCATTTGTTTAATGTGGGATTTTTCATATTCTGATCTTGAATCAGCGATGAAAAACAGTCTTAGCAAGCAGAGCCCTCGATTGACAGGTTTTGGCCTCACTTTTCCAGTAAAAACAACTCCATCAGAGGTCTGGAGGAAAACTATGTCAACATCTGGTCAAAACTTGGATGGAAGCTGCAGGCAGAAACTAAAACCTTGGATTAAAATCTGAAGCTGAGGAGCTACCAGGGTTTATACAGGCCAAAAAATTTCAGTTTATATCATCGGTTGTGTTTGTGGAACTTTAAACCCTGAACAAAAAAAAAATCCTCAAAATTTGAGTTTGGCTTTTTTTTTTTAAAAACTTGCTCTTCATTCTTTCTCAGCAGGATGAAGAGCAGCTGACCTGCAGCACATTCAGGTTTGATGATTAAAAATAGCAAACAAATAAACAAGAAAAGCTGGAAAAGTTTCCCTGCAGGCTCATTGAGAGCAGAGCAGATTTTTCCTGTCTGATATGAGATTGGGTATTGTTGTTAAGCTACTATGTTAAGATGGGGTGTTGATAGGCAACTAAGCAGGTGACACAATGACTGCAAACACCAAAATAATCTGATGCAACTTTGACTGCTTATGTCTGTTTGATGTGGGTATCGCTGCGCATGTGGGTCTGTGTTTTCTTGCATCTTAGGAAAACAGTTGTCCTTGTCAGAATAGGAAGACGGGGAAAATCCCGTCCCGTAAGGACATTTTCTCCACCTAGTTTTTAAAGGTTTACTTTAAAAATGCAGAGGTAAATGTTGTAGTGTTTTAAAGAATAAATTAAGTTATTCAGCAAACTGATTCGCTATGCTCTCTGGGAAAGTTGTATGCATATATACATGCATATAGTAACCTGTGCAGTGGTTATCTAATGCCATATCAAAGGCCCTTGGTTTCTGCAGCTGTGATGAGGACTTTGGAAAGTCTTGGGAAAACAGCTACATTTCTGGAGAAGGGGCCTAATTTGCTGGCCAAGTAAACAGATTTCTTACAGGTTTTTTAAAAGGGGACTTCAGTGTTTGCTCACCAGATGCTTGGGGGGAAAGTGCCCCTTTTTTAGACAGTAATGTGAGAAGAATGAGTCCGTTGCTCTCTGACTAAAACTGAAACTTAAAAATCGGGCAGTTTTCCACAGTTGAACAGCAGACTCTTTGTAAAAGTGAGACACTGTTCAAACAGTGAATGTTCTCACTGCTGCACATCAGCACAACAAGAACTGAACAGCACAGAAATACATAAATATACCAGCTTTAGTTTAAATATATATATACGGAGACACAGTACAGTTGAAATCTGATAAGGGCCCCACTGCATGTAAACACATGTTTTATGGGAAATGAGTTGTGAAAATTTCCTTCCCTAATCTTATTTATCTCAACATGTGATTTATTTTAAAGATTCTCACACATTTACATGTACATATGCTTGTGTGTGTGTGCTTCAGTATGCTGGGAAATGATGTAACACACACACCAGTTGGTGTCTCTGCCAGGTATGGCACATTTGGAAAGCAAAACTAAAGGCAAGGAGAGGAGAGGAGAGTCCCTCCCTTCCCCTTTTTCTGCATCCCACGCACAAAATAATCTCAATTTACCGCCCACATCCAAAGTCATGCCTTGACATCCTTCCTCCGCCCCCATTAATCTCCAAACATCTCGAGGGGAGGGGGCTATTTCATTCCTGTGGTCCCTGCTCAACCCACTTACCTCAATGAGTCTCTCGAACATGTGAGCCAGTGGCAGGAAGGAAATGAGGCAATCATCTTGGTTTGGAAAAATGACTTTCTGCAGGAGACAGAGGAAAAGAAGAAAAATCAGATAACCATGACAAACTGAAGGAAACTGCAGGAAAATACTAGACTGATGAATCTCTTTTGAAATTCATTAAAAGTTTCCTGATTCCTTAATGATGCCCAGGTGGATAGTTATGACAGAAATTTCCATTAAAAAAAAGAAAAAGAAGAAGAGGTCACTCACATCTGTCACTTTGAGGAAGCCTGAGAAATCTGCCACCACGTTCCCATGGGTGAGCATGACTCCTTTTGGGTTTCCTGTATAAGCAGAGACAAAAAACACACACACATAAATCACACAAGTCAAATCCTCTCACCTCTCTGAGGATCATACCGTCATCAGAGGGAGGACAAAAGGAATCTGACATGGAAAGACAAACCTGGGGTTTACAAGAAACTCCTCTTAATTCCTCATGCCATGTCTTGCAAACCAGGAGTGATTTGTGTTGGAAAAGCTTTTACAGTTTGTTTTTGTACCGTTAAACAGAGATACACTGTAGGCCACTGACTCATGAATTACAAGGGCAACGGTAGCAAACCTTATGATTGATTTCGATTGATTTTATGGTGATTTTTCCATAGTGAGATGAATGGTTTCACCCTGCACTGACATGTGCTGTATATGCATTGAAAATACTGCTTTTATAAAACATAATACGCCAGTAATTTAAAAAAATTAAACCACCATTCTAAATTAAATTCCTCAGAAAATCAAAATTTGGTAATATTGTCTCTTTATTCAAGTTACTTTGCCTCTAGTTACCAGACTGTGTTTTTACATCTTGCACCAACACCATTTTTAAGTTAAAAAACTATCTATTGTGTCAACATCTTAAATATTTTTAAAAAAAAGAAAAGAAAAAACAATGAATCATAGTCTGTCATGCTGGTGTGTGAATTTCTACAATAGATCAAAATGACCCATTTGGTCTCAGTTACTGTAATGCCACAATGTCATTACTCAGACCTCTTAACACACACACAGCGGCCTATATGAAGCAATGACTCTAAAATAAACTGTTCCTCTTTCCAGACGTGTCATCTGACTCCAGCAGCTATGAGAAATAGTCTATGCTCAGGCCTGAAGAGATGTTGTAACATCTGAGGGAGTTCTCAAGAAATGCAGAACGATTTGTGGAGAATCCCGGTCGGGACTGATACACGTCTCTCTCACAGCCAGCAGGTGGCAGTGTCTCTTACAGCTCGGTCACTGCAGCTGGTGTCATTTGTAAACTGACACCAGTGTGTCCTCAAACGAACTTGCTTTTGTTTCCTTGTCTGCCAGTTTCAGGGGCTGTTGCTGCTACGCTATGAGACCTCCCATAATAAGCAGCGGCGGCTGATTGATGTGCTGCCCTTTGGCATTTCCGGGCATACAAGGGAATCTGTTCTCATGTAATAAGTCATTCTGCTGCTGTGAAGAAACTGGATTCACTTACAGTAAATGCTCATCATTGTCTCCCTGTAAAGATGAGTATCCAATCCAGCTTTAAGTGCAACAGTTATCATAAACTCAGCACTTATAGAGCTTTCCTGATGGAAATATGACTTCTTTGGTAGCATACTTCAAATACATCTGACTTGATTGATTACATAATAAATTTCAGAATGATGTTTTGTTCCTGTAAACTGCAAAACTTATAAGCCATTCACAGTTTGTAATGCTGTGCAGTCATAGTATTCAGTTACCGAATGAAGCATATCAGGTGTCAAAAACAGCTTAATGTTTATGTGTCATTTTGTACATTAAACCAGTTGGTTATATCATTGTTTTTTTAAATAAAATCTTCACTAACAGTACCTGCTACCGCCATGAGAGGGCAGTCATAGGTGGTCAGTTTGAATTGGTAAAATTTAAACAGTGGTGGTGTCCACTGACCCACATGAGATCAACAGCTGGAGAGCAACAGGCAGGCCATTGATAGATGACACAAGTGAATGACTGATTTTTATCTCAGCTCAGACCTCAGCAGTCTTAAAAAAAAATAAAATAAAATAAAGCATGTGGTATAGCTGCTTTGGCCAGGAAAGGAATTTAGTTGAGAGTGTTGTGCCTAGCGTGACTAGAAGAGGTGTGTCTTCAGAAGATTATCCAGTTTAACCTGTTGAAATGGAGATTAAGGGCTAAATGAGCCTTTTTTTTATTTTTATTTTGATTGAACTGAATTTAAGATCACCAAGTCATAAGTCTGACCTCTTCACTTGCTTGATCTGCATTCCCAAGATCTTGCATAACTCTGTTTTATAACTTGTAAACACACGAAAGACATGGAGAAGAATGTGTGCCTTTGATTGTGTATCAGAAAAGTACACTACAGTACAGTTTTACTGGAGGTCAGTGAACCTATAACTTTGTATCCATGTAGCTGCAATAAGGCACGAACATTTTTTGTGTTGATGTCACTGAGGGAAACCTTATTAAAGGTGTGTTTGTCTGTAATTATATTGGGGCATACTGTAACTGTTCCTTGGCTTGGCATGGTGCAGTATGGGAAATATTTTGACCTATCACAACTACTGTCTTGTATTTCTCATTTAAAGACGAGCACGTGGTCAAATTTGCAGACTGCAAGATATAACTGAATAATTTATAACTTGAACCAATATCAAGAGTTACTAATTTAACTTTTAATCTCATTGCACATGTTCCTGGATGACTTGTGGACACAGATAATACATATTGTTAATGTGATATGCACAGTTATTACCTGTGGTCCCGCTGGTGAAACACACAATGGACAGGTCGTCTGGTACTGGTGGCTGTTGGGAAATTGTCATAATGTAACTTAACATCTGTTCCTGGACTCTTTGCAACCTTTTTGACAGCAGCCTGCACTGTCACACACTCTCTGTTCAGTATTTACATATGTAAAGCGCTGTATATAAAGTCAGTGACACTGGACCAGCATTAACACTTGAGGTCATCATGTAATGTCATGTTGGTGTAACCTGAGCTGTTTGACATGGATTCTGCGATTTTTAGTGAAAGCAAATATTAGCTTTGCTGGCTCAGTGCTTGAAGTGTAAAAAATCAAGTGTTAGCGCACGGATATTTACAAATTGGGGGGGTTGGGGAGGGGGGCTCTGTGAAGCTCAAACAGACCACTGAGCCAGCGGCAGCATTATGTTAACTAAAAATAGGCCATTATGACGATACTTGCCTGAACTTACAACAGCCATCATAGAAGCTGCATTGTACATTAGAGGTAGTTTTACAGGCACTATTATAAACATTAACGGCATCAGGCACAGTGGCGATTATATTTATCACTGGAAATATTTAAAGCAAATTTAACCACATGTGCCTTTAAATTAATCTCATATTTTCATAAAAAACGAAGTGACTTTTCTTATTTAGACTACAGTCTAAGACAAGTTTCTAATTGTGCTACTGGCCCTGTAGGGCTTAACTTGCTTTGAGCTGCGTAAAAAATTGGATTGTCACGGAAAACAGAAATGCTAACAGTTAATTTAGCGTGTTAGCATTAAGCTGTTTGGAGAAGGCCTCTTGAATAGCTACACAACATTTTGTAATAATCCATCTATTAGTTGTTCAGATATTTCAGCCTGGACTCAAGTGGTGGAGCAACCAATGAACAAACAAAGAAACAGAACAGAGTCTCTGCTAAACACAGAGGAAGTATTTGAGTACTTACAATAGGGTTTCTGTAGTGCTCTCTGCCCAGAGCCTGGGAAACAAAAAAAAAACATGAAAATAACTATTAGAGTGGACTTAGGCATAAGTGACATTAAAATCATGTATTAGACAGTTTTAATGTTATCTCCTATGAATGTCCTCTGTGTAGCTTCAGTAACAAAGCCAGTTTTGTTCTGTCTTGTCCAGAAATGTATTGTTTATCATGAACTGGTTACCAAAAGACAAATATATTGAGAAAGACATCTCTAAGAACATTGTCAAACCCCCTGTATTTGTTTGCACTCTATTGCTTAATTTGTAATCGTGGCTCAGTATCAAACAGCACTTTCAATAAATACTCTCCTTTCTAGTAAGCCACGTGTTTAACAAGAAGAGCCGGGTGTCTGTTAGGCTGACACAGTTAAGATACTTCCATGGTGGTTAATCATCACAGAAAAATGACAGCTATGTATATATGTGACTTCCAACTACCTATAAAACCTGTGTTTACTTTATTCAAGCAAGCGTAACGCTCTCTGTCTCTTTTATACTCTTTGTCTTTGGGATTAAATAAAGAATGAGGAAAAGGAAAGAAGTTTGCATTTCTCTTGAACAAACATTTGCAACAGACAGCTGTACCAGTTTCATTAGTCTGTTTGTCTAGATTGTATCAATGAAGCATTAACACTTACAGGAATAAAAAGGGCAGTGAAGTTACTATAAATGCCTACTTCAGACAAAGAGGCGTAATAAGACATGACAGTCAATTTGACTATACTTTGTGTTGACTGTGTGTGATTAGTGCTCATAAAACGCCACAGAGTCTGGGCATGATAAAGATCTTACCTAACATGCCCAGCGAGCAACCTATTTTTCATCTTTTTCTGATTAAATCAGTTTGTTATGACTGGAATTTCAGACTGTGCATGCTTTAGACTCAGCTTCAACCAAATTGTAAAAAGTATGGTATATTTACTGCTATCACTGCAGTGGCACAGTCAAATCAAGTGCACTTTTACTGGCAGTCAAAGTGCAGATGTTTGTTAAAAATACTGTGCAGCAACATAGATCTGGTTTTAGCAACATTTCTTTCATCTGCGATAATCAATCCAAAAAAAACAACAAATAGATGATTTTCAAATTTAAAGGATAAAGGCAAAAATGCACTGCATATTTTTTAATTGTCAACAAATTGTATTCCTTATTTTTCTGTTCCATTGTACTTAGTTGCAGTCCAGAAATTAATAAAATCATCAAAACTGCACTACTGCAACTTATTCTATTAGTATAAACATGCACACTGTCATCTATTTTGAGTCATTCTCATGTCAAGACCTCAATTAATAATCAAAAGAGCATGGAAAATACAGCAGAACAATTACACAGCATGAAAATAGTCCTCAACAAATGAACAATGTACATTTGGTAAAAGCTACAACAGCTGTTTTAGAAAAAACAATCTGGCCTTTTTAAAATTGAAATGATATATCTGTGAGATATAATAAAATTTACTTCCCATGTCGGACCTTCAGTAAAATTTAAAGTAACCCTCCTTATCCTTAAAGTTTTTCAGATTTCCAAATCACATATAACTATTTTAATAGCATTTTGATGACTATATGTGAAAAAGCTGTGCCTGATCTACTGTGGTACACTGTTTGAAACAATAAAATTCTTCAATTGAACCACAATGTTATACTACACAAAAAAACAGTTGGCTTTGCTCCCCTGAATAGTCTATGGAGCGCTCTTAGGTGACCTAATGTGTCCTATAGCAGCCATATTACAGGTATGCAACTCTTTGACTACCACAAAACGAAAAACAGAGTCGCATTTTTTGACATATTAAAGGTTTAAGTTTTCTAGATAAAATGTACTGTTGTTATGTTTAGACAAAGTTTGACTACAGCAATCCTAGAAAAAATAGAACTGATTAGAGTAAAAGTTGACAGGGGCAGAAAAGAGTACATGAATTTTTATTGATTTATTGATTTATTGCCTCTGAAAGTCATACCTCGACTTCCTGCATTGCCTGCACGTGGACACCACAGCTCTTGCCGTGCTCCACGAGGGCGGAGTCGAATGCATCCATGAGGATGATTCTTCGCAGGCCTGGAGTCTCCTTCCTCTCCACATTTTCCAGAAGCACCTGAGCTTTGTCGACTTTGTCACAGATGACTGTGGAGATGTCAGCTGAAATGACACAAGCACACAAGAGCACACGCAGCTTCATGTGAATATCAGCAGAATAAGGAACAAAAGAAAAGAAAAGAAAACAAATGGTAATTTGATCAAATTCGTAGTTCCATTAAAGCTTTGAAAGCGATTTTAGATCTTCAAAGCATCAGAATAACCTGGTTACTCTGTTCTTGTGTTTTTAGGAGCAAAATGAAACACCAGGTTATGTTGGAAATGATTTTTTAATGAGTTTATTTGAATTCAAATTTATTTCTATCTTTAAAAATGATGAGAATCAAGCCTTTTCAGATCTCTAAGATTTCAGAGGAACCCTCTATTTATGGTTGCATTCAGTTCATTTCAAAGATTTACAGTCACAGCAGCCACACTTTACACATAATAACTCTGTGTTATCACAGCTAAGCCGACAACTCGTTCTCTCAGACACCAGTGAGAGATCTCCGCTGCTGAAACCTCCTGCCTGAGTCAGGCAGTCGTGCTGATATGATCTGCTGTTTCAAAAAAACAGCCCATATCTGCAGTGAATAAAAACCCATCTCAACATACAATACCTAATTTCTGCCACTAGAGGTCTCTCAATCAAAAGAGTGAAATCCATCTGAGTGATGCAGGCAGAAATGTTTACAAACAAGGTAATGTTTTAAATTTTCATTCATGTTACACGTTCACGTTAAGTCACGTTTGCTTCCTTCTTCAATTCCTCTGGTGTGTGACTCCGGAAGTCAGCGAAAGGTGACAAAATGAAACGTAATGTTACCTTGAACAAAGCATTGTTAGGAATAGGAATAGGAATTTAGACATTTTAATGTTTACTCTTCCATTTGACATGTTTTATAATGTCACAGACCAACAGGCTTCTTTAAGAAAAAGGACTGTTTATCATATTTATATCTTAAAACTACACAATTTTCAAGGTTATGAGACATTACAACTCTTAAATACATTTTGTTTGTTTGTTTGTTTGTTTGTTTGTTTGTGTGTGTGTGTGTGTGTGTGTTCTTACCCGTGTTAATAATGAACCGTATGGCGTCTGGGCCCAGTGTATCATAGAGAGGAACCACCACCATGGAGTAGGTGTAGCAGGCTAATTCTGAGATGATCCACTAAAATCACACACAAGCAAAGGTTTTTATAGGTCAAACATACTTTTACTTATATATTTCTACATTTTTAAGACCTTGTTCATATTAACAAAAAATGTTGAAAGCCAGAGCAGTTCTCATTTTTCTATACTTCTGTAAGCAACACATGGTTTATGAGTGTGCATGTGTTTGTGTTTACATCAGTAAGCTGTATGAATGAAACCATCTGTGACATGGTTTACAACTATCTTGTCCGTGCCAAAGCTCATAATACAATGAAGCAGAGTGACTGTGAGAAACAAAGAGGCAGATTTAGAGAGAAAGAGAACATGAAGAGTCCAAAACAAATCTTGAGAGTCACCTCTGGTCTGTTCTGGGCGAACACTCCTATGAACTGGCTGGGGTTGGGCTGGCAGCCCTGGTGCAGGAGGCCTGAACCCAGATGTTCGGCTCGGGCTGTCACCTGTGGAGCAGGACAGCAGCTGATTGAAGCAGGTGGAACGACTGTTTCAGTCATGTAATTTTAATAACTGTCTGGACTTTTTCCAGTCATGTTTGTGGTGACGAAACCAGGTTTTTGTAATGTGGTGTTCCTCTGCCAGAACTTAACCATAGCTTAAACCACAGCTGGTAAAACTACAGTGTAAGAAACAAAAAAAAAAAAGAAAGTATTTTGCATATCCGTGGTTTGTAAAAACATACAGTACCAACAATAATCCTGGGGATTGGGTTATTATAGGAACAATACCCCATTTTCACTTGCTTCTGCTGTTTAATGTTCAGTGTTTGTGTGTTTGTGGGGTGAGTTTTGTACGTGTCAGCTGAATAAAAACTTCTGATAATAATTTTGAAAAAAAGGGAAATCTATTTTTTTTTATCAGTCATGGTACTTTTATTTTCTGCCATGATTCATCCTCAAAATACAGTAAAGATCAAAGCGTGTCCACTCAACTTTGAGCCAATTCTCTTTTTTCTTTTCTGGAGAAATCCATGACCAGTCTTTTTTTTGGAAACTGCTGAATTGCCATAATCTCATTCTTCAAATTACCAGGATTGAGAAATACCTCAGAGACACAAGAGATTCATTTAATGGGCTATTGGCAACAAACACAGTTGCACAACAGCCTTAACAAGCCCATTTAGTGTAAGTCTTGCACATGTTTTGCACACATTTTCCAATCTGGACATAACTAGCTTTCTTGTGAATCATAGGGATATATTAATAAATGAACAACCAAAAAAAAAACTTCCAACAGTCTCTTG
>JAPZDY010000006.1:17215310-17250627 GCA_029783645.1 Ctenochaetus hawaiiensis | reverse complement strand
TGATGTCATTGAATGTTGAAGGTTGTGTAATTCCCTTCACATTATCTGGCCTCAGGCGTTTCTTGACTGTAGATTTCTACATCACCAGCTTTCTCACCCCTACAACAAAGACTTTCCAAAGCATGTCAGGTTATCTCCCATCTTCAGGGATTTGTTGAAACCTGAAAATGCTTCAAGAGAGGTTTGGAAGTTTCCTGTAACTGCCAGAGATTACTTCAACATATTTCTGAGGTTTAATAAGAGCATGAACAGGCTCTCAAGGAATTCATTTTGAGAGGCAAAACTCTGATGTTCACATGAGTAGCAGCATTGTGTCCCACATAAAAACCAACTAATGCTTATTGTTACAGTTCAATTAAACACTTGTCTATATTTTACACAAACAAGGCTGTGTAGTCAACATGTGACTTCGGAGTGAGTGTGATATTTTCAGATTTACTCTTCAAACACATTTAAAGTGCATCCATGTTGACATGTGAACTTGTTTTCACAGACACACAAAAACAATTGGCAATTTTTTTAACAGTGTAGTAACTGTTGTTTTTTATTTTTCTGCCATTTCAAGTAAAAAACTGCACATATTCCTGACTTTCAGTCTTTCATTTGTGAGTATTTGCTCCTTTTTTGTCTTATTTTATAGTAAACTGTATAATTTTAGGTTCTGGGCTGCTGATCGGGGACAACAAGTGATTTGGCTTAAATGTAGTACAAGTAGTTCTGGTGATGTTTGATTGGTTATTTCTACAATGTTAGAGACACCATTGTTTCCTATATAGAAAAGAAAAGCTAATTAAACTTTCCTACCATAGAGAAGATATTAGATAATATCTACAAAAATATGATAAGTTGTGAACAAAGATCTTTAAATGTTTCACAGCTATAAAAACAAATAAATTCAGATTCTTTTTACAATTCCAGAAAGCATTTTGTTTCTTTTTCTGTGGTAGCTTTCACATGGACATCATTTTTAAAAGCTAACTCTCCTTTTATAGTTCTTCTTGGACTGTAGGTGTACTGACAAGTTGTTACAAGGAGATAAAAATGTCCCTTGAATGGCACTCACCTCTTTGTAGGACATCCATTTGTAAGGTTGGTTAGGGAGCCGCGAGCCTAAGCAAGGTCCATCACCTGTTGAACAGACAGTAAGACATTGAACTGAAGTCTGAGCAAAACACCATACAACCTGCATGATGAAAACAGTTCAGAAAACAAAGAACAGTTCACAAACAAAATAAAAATGAAAGTAATATAACTGATATTTGTGTGGAAATAATGTGTCAAGTTGTTCAGGGTCTTTCATGTTAACCAAAACTTCACTCTACCATTTTTTGATTTTTGATTTTTTGTGAAAACCATTAAAAACCTTCCACATGCTCCCTGCTCAGCAGCAAAGAGCAGATACATGAAGTTAGCTACAAGATGGTTAATGTAGTGAAACACTTAGCAGCTAAAGAGCTAAAGAATATCTCTACCAAGAGTTGCTGGAAAGTAAAAAAAAGCCTAAATGGAGTGAAAAGTGGACTTTGATTTCATTACAAACATGACCACAAATTATCAATGAATGTGTAACTTTAAGCTAACAGGTTTGCCACATCAGCTGAAAAGATGATATTCGGTCAATGTCGTTTCTGCTGCCTCCTATTGTCCAAAAAAGTTATTGCAGGTTTGAACACTCTTTCAATCGTTTTTATTTCACACTTCTAACTTTTTTAAATAAAAAGTTAAAAATACACAAAACACACATAACACTTCATCCTGATATCAATCAGTCACTCTTTTACACACTCAAACTTGGACCGACACTGATGTGATGTGATCTATAATACTCTAAAGTGAGTCACCTCTGAGGATGCAGGTGTGCTTTTATGACTCTGAGTCAGTCACTTTTAAACTGCCTGTGGCCCTGAGACTGTTAGCGATGCCAACATGGTCATTTCCTTGGCAACCAGAGCAAAATTACTTTGCCTCCAGCTGTAGAGACATGATTGGATATTACTATCAGACGACAGCTTTGTCAGATTCAGAGCTATTTCTGTCTGCTAATTACTGTCATGTGTGTAATTCAGTACACAAAAAAGGTACAGTGTTGCATCTGTGTTTGTGTCAAAGAGGTTATTTATATTTCTACTACTTTTGTCTTTTTTTAAGATATTGTTTTTCTCTGAATTCAGAGTCTTTAGATAGTAGCGACATGATTCAGGGGTTTAATGAAAATCTGCTAAATTATTAAGGGGTACAATTTGAGCACATTGTGCTCAAGCACATGTCATTCACATTTTATTAAAACAGCAATATCAGTTGCCTTCAATGAGTTTCAATAACTAAATGCTCCTTTAAGGTTTTGATCATGACTCATGGGAGTTGTAGTTGTTATTTTCATTTGCATTTTACAAAAACAACTCATTATTGTTTCATCTTGTTTGTAATGGTAAAATGCAGATATTACTGTAATATATATGCCTATTTAGTCTCAGTGGGGAATTTTCCTGGTTTAATAGAGCTACATATCATCACATTAGACTCATATGGATAGAAAACCCTTTTCTGATCAGTTCAAGAGCTCTTTAATCTGGATTTTGGCAGATTGTAAAAATAGATTTTCTGGTGGGAAATTCCAACAGTTTTGGGGGACACACTTGTGATTTTCAAAAAGAGAAGTCGCTACGTCATCATGTTTTCATAGCCTCTTTCAAAGTGTATTTACAAGTTATATTTATGAGTTTACATTAGACCTTTGTTGGTCCTTCATTACTCCCTTCATATTTTACATATTTGATTTTTGTAGATCTACTGGGATCTAGCTTGGCCTGAACAAGAAGCGGTTAACTTTGCGACTAGTTAAATGTAAATGCTGCTCAGTAATTATATGTACATAAAAACTACAATATGGAGAGAAAACTCAGATATAATGTGTTTTCTTTTAGGATAAAATAAGGAAAATTAAAGAAACTCTGCTGGGAAAAAGAGAGTCTAGCACATAAACTTGAGTGTGAGCATCTGTTTGTATTTTTGTGAGTGACCACTAAATAATGCATCTCACATTATACCCACCAGATATGTGGAGGCCTCTCTGGAAAACCTCGTACATAGTCTTGGCGTCGTCGTGATAATGAGTCAGCAGCTTGGAGCTGTCGCCCATCATGGACCTGCGACCTCCATTTTCATGCTGATGCAAATAGAGACAAAGAGAAAAACCATTAAAACCACCACAAACCAAGTTGTTTTTACGACTTTTTCCCACCAGCAGTCAGTGAAGGAACTTTGTTAAAATAATAAAATAAAATCTGAAAAACCAAGACCTAATTTTTGAACATCATTAAAGCTGTGTTTAAAAAGTACCAAAGCTTGAGGCAGAATGAAAATAAATGTGATGTCTTGTTCTCCAAATGACAATCTGTCTGTTTTTGTTGCTCACAGATGAGTATAAAACTGTTTGAGCAGCTGATTTTAGCTGAGTTTTGTTTTGTTCCCATGTGTGAACATCTCTGATTCATTCTGAGTGTTTGGAGTTCTCTCCCATAAGATGGCGAATAGTTACAGCAATATTTTTTATTTTTTGCAAGTGAGTCACTCATGTCAAATGATTAGGGATCGTGTTGGCACATGTCACAAAACCCATGAGCGTAATTATGCATCTTAGCATGCATGTGTGTCAGATTTACACTCACTACTTCAAACACCTTCTCAGGTTTCCATTGAAAACGAATGCCACAGCCACAAAAGCCCTTCAAAGGAGTTTCACACTGAGTACAAACGCTGCCAGTCTCACCTGTCAAAGAGGTGGCACAGGGCTGCGGCGTGTTTGTATGAAAAGCAGAGGGGGAAAAAAACCTGTTTGCTTTGGTTTGGATGACAGTTAAGGTAAACTGAGAACAGGTGTCATTGAGTGCATGATGTACATACATCTTGTGCCAGTTAAAGAAGTCAAACAAGCTTTTGAAGACATCAAGATGAGTTCGATAAAAGCCAGCAGTTTCCACTGTTACTAGTTATGCAACTTTGATGTTTTAAAGGAAATGCGCCAATCAAGAACATATTATCATAATTATTTATTATATCATCAATTGAAAGTAATAAACAGACAAACAGAGCAAAGTACAGTGTGTTTAGCACTGCTGGTTCAGCATTAAAGATCAGCAGTCACATAAGGTTGATGGGATGCATGTGTGTTTTAGTTTAATATTGCATCATCCTTTATCCATGTCTTTCTCATACACATACACAACACATAATAGAGTACAACTCTCAGCCTATTTCCGCTAGCTCACACACAAAAAAAAGAAAACCAAATAACATTTTTTACAACTTCATAAAATATTTATATACAATTTTGTTTTTACTGAGCTGGTACAAAAAAAAAAAAACATTGTCTCTCTGAAGTCTCTTTACCCAGAAAAAAATTCTCTGATTCTTAGAGTGCTTTGTTTGAACTGTTATTTTCAAGGTTTTATTACTGAGCACCTCAGCAAGGCCTTTTGTCTGAACATCTTACAGGCCATGGAGGGTGAGGAAACCTTTTTTGGGGTCTTGACCTTAAGTTTGGGAGACTCTGAACATAAAGTACTGGAAATGTTATGTAAATTGATGCATTAACAAAGCATCAGATCCTTCTGCTAGCCGACACTGTTGGTGCTCAAATCTAGTGTCGCTTTATTCAAAGTGTAAATCATTTATGTCAAGCTCCCCACTTTCCAGATGGATCAAAAATAGGACAGAAATAAGGTTTTAAGATGTGAAGTATATATTATCCAGTTGAGTGTTTCTGTAAATGAGTGTAAGTTTATTTCAACTACTTTTTAAAGGTTTCCCTAATCTACTCATTGATGTATATATGTGTGTTTGTGTGTATGTATGTGTGTGTGTGTGTGCACACTCTTACCGGCACCTCCTCAGACTGGTGCAGAAGGCTGCAGGGGGGCTTGATGGGGCGGGGTCTGGTGGCCAACCAGTACGCCAGCACGGCGGTCAGAGCGCCAATGCCCACGAGCGTGGAGGTCGGCAGGGAGCGAAAGAAATGGCCGAGCTCGTCCATCTCTGGTATCTGGAGGCCGCTCATCATCTCCTGGGCCTGCATCTTCTCCATGAGAGTTGAACTCAGCTCTGCAGGGAGAGAAAACACTTTGATTTAGGATTTTTAAAACAGTTTTCGTGGGTTTTGTTTTTGGTGAATGTTCAGTGGAAGCAATTTGACAGCCAAAATCTGAAAAAAAAAAATATATATATATAATTATTCTATATGTTTTTAGTCTGTTTACATGTAACAATCTACTTTTTTGAATTCCTCAGACCTTCATTTAATCTTTTAAGTGACCCTTTTTCACGTTGAATGTATATTAGCTTAGAAAGAGTTTTAAAAATCAGTAGTTGGTGGTTTGATCAGTCACTGAACCAGTAATTTATTTAAGTGTGCCAGAGAAAGTATTCAAAATAACTCAAAGCTTTGTGAATCACTGGTGTTGAAAAATAGAAATAATCTTAAAAAATATAAACATTGCACCACAAACAAGTTCTACAGACTGATGACATATAAACCCACATAATGTATTTTTGTTTAGGCAGCATTTTTACAGTTTGTCGGACCTGTTTTTTTTTTTTTTTTTTGCATTGAAGAAAATCCACACATGTAACATAAAAGCAAGTTATACTTTCAGGGTTAAAAGACAAAAAAAAGAGGAAAAGAGGAAAAGATAAATGACAGACACACACTTTTCACACACCAAGACCTTCATACAAACATCTCAGGGTCGTGTTTGAACCACTTTGAAGCAGCTTTGGCCGACCAGAACCTGTGACCATAAACCCACGCTTCACAAAACAGTAACTGAGGGGTGTCCCCCCGCATTCTTGCTTTTACTGTAAAAACAGCTCAGAATAGATCATCTACATTACAGCAGTGGGACGTAGTGGGACTAGAAAGTAGATAAAACACACACGTTATGCACTGTGTTCACTCACACACACACACACAAACACTGTGAGATGCATAATTTATCTCGAGTGGAGGCTGCAGTGGTACTGACTTGAGGGTTTCTCTCCCTCCCCCTGGGAAATGACTCACAGACAGCACCACCTGGCTGAACGAATGGCGTCGGGACTGCTGCAGCTCGCAGCCAATCAGAATCCCTTCCTGTTTGCTTACGCTCTCGCACTCCCCCTACACAGGCACGCACTAAACCACAGACACCAACAGACAGCAAGGTTGATAGGTATAAATATCTGAGGCCGTGGGATCACTGACTTCCTTATTTCGAGTGGAAGCACCATTACTATGTTACTAAAGGGAAGCTGAATCATAAGAACCTTCACTGGGGTGAAGGTGAAGGCTCCGGGAAACCAGATGCATGACTTTCAAAGAAAAAAGAAAAAAGCAAGACCAAAAAAAAAAAAAAAAAACAAGACAGGAGTGTTTCTTTTTGAGTCTTGAGATCTGATAAAAAACTATGTATAAATGCCTTATATACTAGGTGATGTTAACAGAAACCATACGTCACATTGAGCGTAGTTTCTATACAACTACACTGTCAGCAGGAAGCATGTACAGTCATTTTAAACCTGCACAGAGATATGACACCACAGTCTAATACAGCTCTTACTCATCTTCTCCCCTGTTCTGATTCAAGCCCAGAGCGCAGTCCCCTCATCATCAACAGTGAATTCCCTGACGCTTCTTTCCCAAACTCCTCTTGGGCTCAGATCCTCTTAATTTACTAGAGTATCTATTCAGATAGAAACTATCACCTGCAACTTAAAAAACCACAGCATGAGGGTTCCCTCTGTTGTGTCTGAAAACAGTACTGCTTCTTCAATACCGCAGGAGTCCCCGCTTCTCCTTTCGCTGTGCTGATGATATATTTCCTTTTTTTCTGATGTCCCTTTTCTCTGCAGTTCCAGTAAACTTAAAGGGCTGCCAAAGTGCTGGGAAATGTTGAGCATGATGATGATGATGATGATGATGATGATGATGATTCTGGCTAAACAGAAGTGTTCATTAGCATGTGTATGGATGTTGAAACATTTAAAATGTCAAAGTTAATTTTGGGATGAAATGTGCTGCCCTGTTGAGTACACAGAGTCACCCACTGTGCACAACTGGAGGCCGTACCACAGTTAGACTCAATTACCGTCAAGAGGGGACAAATTAAAAACACAAGTTGGACCAGACTGAAGTGTTTGGAACAGATTAAAAACTCTTTTTTGACAACAGGGCGTACAATTGGAAACATTATCCATGGGAAAAAATCATGGAAATGATAGTTAACATCTTTGGTTTTCAATAATCTGCATTATATTAAACATACACGTCTACTTTTTAAAGATCTTTTGATTAATTTGAAGGAATAGTTTAATATTTTGGTAAATACACTAAAATACCTTTTTGGCTGTTGAACACACAATATGAAACTTCTGCTGCTAAAGTAAAAACGATGAAAACAAAAAGACACAGTTTAATGTTATCATGAAGTTGCGTGGGATCATAGAATATGTTAATTTTACTGATAAACAGCAGATGAAAGTCTGTTTGACTGACTCAGGCAGAAATGTCAACATGTGAGGCAACATGCTAAAGTCTTATTCACATCACATTTGTCATCTGGACAACATCCCTCCTCACTCTGACGTGTATCACCATGGACATTAGTAATGGGTGACAACATGAAATGCACCATAACTTTGAATAAAATATTGTTTTCTCTGAGTTTAAACATTATTGGAACATTAAGGATACTATAAGTTCACTATATGACAAACTTTTCAATGTGAAAATGTTACATATTGAAAGTTTAAATAAAGTATTTGTTTTCAGTCTTGTGTCTCCGTGTTCAATGTGCAGCTGGAGTCTGGGCAGGGTTAGCTTAGCTTAGCATTAAAACTGTAAACAGAGGGCATCAGCTTGTTTAGTGTATCCAAAGTTAAAATGATGCCCTTTATAACTCTATAGCTCCCTAATTAAGAAACAGTATCTTGTTTGTTTAATTCAACCTCAAACTAAAGTGAAAAATGACAATTAGAGGGAGTTTTAAAACATTTCTTCACAAACAGCAGTCTATTTATGGACACAGTCGTGTGCAGTGTCTTTTTCACATTTTATGTTTTTATTTTGAAGTGAAGCAAACATACAAAACATTAATCTATCAGCTTTATATTTATTGCTGATACATATTTATTTTTTTTAAATTAAGAAGCAAGGTAGCAGTTTCCCTCCATTTCCAGTTTTTATGTTAAGCTAAGCTAACCATGTCCTCACCAACTCAGACTTAACACGCAGACATGGGACTAATATTGATGTATATAAACTAGCTTGTTCCTTAAAACTGGTCCTAATGAGGCATGAACATCACATTACATTAAAGAAGAAATAATATACTCAAAAACTTAGCAAGATAACTGTATTTTAACTCACTTAATATATACAATACATACAACTTAATACGGCTCAGCTGTGCTCAATTGTTTAGCTGCAAATACTGATGCAAATCACCTGTATATAAAAACTTTCTTGACAATTAAGTTGATTCTGACATTCAAATTTCATTGATTTGTACAGAACAAGTGGATGTTTCCCATCTCATTTTCTACATTACAGCAACTATCTCTTTGTGTTGTTCCATATTACAGCGCAGCTGATGTATCTAAAGAGTTCTGATGTGAAGATCAATGTCAAAGCACCAGGCAGGCAGGCAGGCAGCCCAACACACACAGGCAAGAACATTTCCATGCTGATGTCGTGTCAACGGGACATGAATAGCTGAACCATGTCATAAAACAACAAACAAACCTTCTTTCTATCACACATATCATCAACAAATGCCACCATGTTTACCTCCTCAGGTACAGAAACAGTAATCTGACTCGATCTACAGGAGAAATCGACTTCATTCCATAAGAGATCAAACCGTAGCACTGAACGTTCAGCCTTATAATAAATGCTTTGAATCTTTATTACAATCAGTTCAACTTTTAAACATCCTTATATATTTAAATTGAATGGCTTGATGAGGAAGCTGTGATTTATGGTCAGAATTTTTAAGTTAGAACTTCTTAGATAGCTTGTGTTTTTTTTATTAAACCTGGAGATGGGGCACATTTAAAAACTCTACTTTATTCTGACATTATATCAAATAAAGGTCAAGTTTCAAACTGTTTTATAATCCAGAACAGCCTCAACACTGGTTCAAATTATCCCCAAAACAGTGGTATTTATTCATTTGCTTTGACTGTTTTTTGACCTGCACACTCTGTTTTGTCATCAAAGTAAAGTTCAAATGTTCACCATAATCGTTCGATCACCGCATCACTGTGGAAACACTTGATCAGAAGTAAAATGCGTAGATGACATAAATAGCTCACTGCATGAGCTTTTTGTGTTGTGTTCATTGGCCGATGTGGCCTGGCTGCAGGGATGACAGAGCCACAGTGGATTGGTTGGTGTATAAAAGGGGAGACAGAGCAGGGGAAACAGCACTCAACCAGATCTAAATATAGACAGACTCCATAACCCACAGACACCTGGAATAGAGGAGGCCGGGTTGGTATTTACTCACCATGCAGGAGTAAAAAAAGATTGTTTTTCACATGTCAGTGGATTTGACGGAAATTATCACAAGAACACGCTTCTGATTAGGATTAAAAGTCAGTAAAACTTCAATTTATAATAAAGTTTACTGGTAGTAATACATCTCATTTTGTATTAGAACATAATTCTTTGTTGCTCATCTCTGCAAAGCGATGCCATAAGGTCTGACTGATAAGTTTGTGGCCTATGCAGATGATGATGTGGCTCACTATATGCACGAACAGTTCAACTGTTTGAGTAATAACAGAAAATTTTAGAGTCTGCAGTCATTAGTTTTTACCTCGTTTCAATCCAGCATACCCTGCTTATAGAAGTGTTCTTATGGACTTCCTTGGGTGAGCCTTTGAAATGGAAGTAGTTGGTAGTTAATTACTGCATGAAGAACGACATTGTCCATTTCCTCAGACAGTGCTGACTTGCAGTTTGCATAAACTAAATTGACTGCATAATGACTCAAAGATCTGCACTGCACAGGAATGCAACAACAGCTGCATAACTCACCATGTAGGTGCAAAACATCTGGCAATAATCCACAAATACAAACTCACAGTTTAGTAACCTCTCCCCTAGAACCTGTTTGATAAGGAACAGACTCTCATGTAGAGTCTGCTGGGTTAACAGAGCCACTAAATGGTTCAGTACAGGCATGCCAGCGCGCCACATGTCCCTGCCATGAAATAGCTCAACAGCAGCAGGAAACTCACAGCCAGCCAGACACATAATTGGCCTCCAGGAGAGATATAGATGTAAACATGTAATCGTCTGTCTGGTTTCTTGGACTTTTTGTTCTGCTCTCATCTGTATTTTCCCGTTTGACAGCAAATAAGGCAAAAAAAAACAGAACCTGTTGGGTTTCTTGTGGTACAAAAAGATGAAAGACAGCACAGAGCAGGAAATTTTCAGAGCAGAATCCGATCTACACGAGTTGTAAACTTAATGCCAACCTCTTGTGACTCACTTAGACCTCAACTGTACGCTTCACTGAAGATGTTTCCTCTTAAAAAGTGATGTCAGACTGAAGTGAGACAGAGCAGGGTCGAGTGCTGGATGGGAGGCAGTGAAAGGTCTTAAGAATCAATTAGGCCTCCAGTATACACAGTGGCATTGTCCCATTTTAGGGGGCTGACTCCTTCAAGACTGTAACTGGACTGAAAGCATCATAACGGCATTGAAAGCTTGTCAGGTTCTAAAAAGCTCTTTCAGGAAATGCTGTCATCCTTTTCTCTGTTTGGATGACAACCAGTGTGTTCTTCTCTCAAGGTGACTCTGAGGTAATTCTCTTTTTATTGAAAGAGGAGGTGCAGGTTCAGCTCATACAAGCTGTCAGTCCTTTACACACCTTAAAATCTGTCAGAGTCTCAGCCCGCTCAAGTAAAAACCTTGATCGTATATGTTTTTGAAACAACAAATGTCTCATAAGTGGGAGACTAGAAAATGGATCTCACAGTTTCATCTAAGTTCAGTCTGCAAATTTAAATTTGAGTAGCTATTTTGGATAAACAGGGTCATTTTCTCAGCTGTTTCAACGTTCTCTCCACTACAGTCTACTCTCTGCCCTGTAGTAACCTAAATAACACTCCCAAGGGACACACACACACACACACACACACACACACATGCATGCACATACACATTCAGGTCTTTAGGTCCTTCTGCAAAGACTGTTGCTTCAGCTGGTGCGACAGAAGAACAGCAGGTCAGCAGCATCCCCATCAGCAACAGCAATGACCTTTATCAGCATGCAAACTCAAAGACCTCAGTTTCATTTGTGAAATCAAGAGCACATCACACCATGGAAATTTTTTAGCACTTACAGCAGCAACTCTGATGCATCCACAGCTTAAGCACCAAGCTAAGGAAAGCTGAATGAATGTGCAGGTGAGTTTTTTAGTCTTTATGATGAAGGGCTGCTGCAAAAAGTCTGCAATCCCACAGTTTGAAGCCTAATCTCTACAACTATTGGTGCATGTAAAGGTCACAGATGCATATATTTGCTAAGGGGAAGTTGTAACAGGAAATAGACATCTGTCAAACACGCAACACACTCTGTAGCAACAATAATTTGTTGTGAGTAGAACAATGCAAAGTTATACTTCTGTTTGAATGTTTTTTTTATGACTTGAACAGCGATTTCACAAAAAGAAAAAAAAAGAGGAAGTCTACTCATGAGCTCTTATTAGAGTTTCACCTACATCTCGCTGTTCTTCTCAGTGTGAGTAGTTTGCTCATTTCTCATGCAGATCCGTTATTAAATCATGTGCTACCTGAACAACATCTTTCCATGGAGCCATCACCTTGGTTGAAAGCTTTGGTAAAATCTAATAACTGATCCTCAGACAAGATCAAACAGCTGTAGCTCTCATTAAAAAAGCCTGTGACCTCAGAAATCCTCTTTGACTCACACTTTAGTTGGCAGTTTGCTTATTGTTGATCATTGTCTGGAATCTTATGCAGGATACAATTGCACAATCAGGCGCCCGTCATGTTTCCAAATGTAATGTAAGGACAAGCTTGTTCTCAGCTAACCTTGAAATCTAATCAAAAAAATCTTATCTGCTGACAGCAAACAGCCGGTATGACAAAACAACAAAACATTGTCTTGACTGACGAAAAAATGTTGATGGAATGTCACTAAATGTCTTCTTCTTCTTTGGCGAGGACATCAGTGGACAAACACCTGGCTCAAAAGCCCGACAGTCCAACAGATGTTCACAGTCAAACACAGTGCTGAGGGAACATAATACAAACTGTCATATCTATTACAAAAACATTCAGAGTGCACGAACAGCTGGATTGAAAAACAAATAAACATTTGATCTGTCTACATGTTTCAGGATTTTTGGATGAATCTCAACAGTAACCTCAACAAATGGATCCAAAGAAGCAGCTTTAATCTTTACAGCTGTAAATATTGACTGTAAATAAGTCTAAACCGGCTTGACGAAGCTTAAGATGCACAATGAGATTGTGTTTAACTACAATGCATGAGTTTGAGGATCCAACAGTTTATCTGTCTACACAGTAAACTCAGTGTGCTGTTTGATATACAAGGGTATAAAATTTATACCCTAGCAAATGAAAATTTCCAGCTGTATCCAGTCACACAACAAGTTATATGTGTCCAAGAAGAGTCAGTTCATTGAGAATTCGAGGGATTTGACTGACTTCACACTAAACATGTTCCATTCCCACAAATGGCATCTAAAGTGCCTCTAAGTGGTCGCCTCCCAGAGGACTGTTAAAAGGTCCCCACAACACTTTATTCAGTCCATTTAAATGCCATGAGTAAAAACTTGTCAAAGAATCATTATTTTAATCTGTGAAACTGTGCTGCACCATGCTCATTAAATGCAGCAGCTCCTCATCTTCGTTTTTACGTCACTATTATCTTCCTCTTTCATGAAAAGTCCACTTTGCAAAGACACCGGTGCAGCATTAGTATTGCAAGCTTTGCAGGGACGATGGCTTGTGAATGGGCCAGCTAGACTTCCTGTGACCTCTGAGGCTTAAAGAGGAGGAAACGCAACCCTTCCTCCTTAAGTCCCGCCCCATCAGCCCATCTGAGGGCCGTCACCAATGATTAGAGTCCAGCGTGGGGAGATTACAGCCTATTAGCACAGAGACAGATGACCAGTAGTAACCTCTCAACTGCACTCTATTTAAAGACATCCTACTCAGCTTTCTCTATTTCATTAAATGCTTTTTTCTTAACTCACATCAGTGCATTGCATCTTTTTTGTTATTTGCTATTTTTACTGACATTGCTTCATCATCCTTGCGCAGCACTTTCTCTCTCACTCTCTTTTAACCCACTTATCCTTATCGCTGTCTGCCATTCCCTTACTGAGACCACCCTCGAAGAGTCAAAACCACAACTTCTTCCTGTCACTCACTGTAGCTGTGCAGACACCGGTACATCCTGTGTGAAATCAGCCACTTCCCCTCCTCATATGAGATGCAGCAAACAGGTAATTGCAGTTATATCATTCATGAAATCAAATTAGATACCTGACGTCAGCAGCAGAGGCAAGAAGTGCTTTTGATGCATAAGGTAGGAAGGACTGTTATATTTAAAATATGTATGTTAAAAAATTAAAAATGCAGCAGTAAATTAAAATAAAAAGAAACCACAGAGAGCAAGGCTAAGGCTAGAAAGATTTTAAATATAATTGCATTGCAGAAGGGTTAAAACAGATGTGGTCTAGGCAGCGACACTTACAAAAGGCGTCAGATGCAGCCAGGCAGCCGTTGAGGTGTGATGTGAGCCTGTGTATTTGTGTGTGTGGGCGTGTGTGTGTGGGTGTGTGTATGTGAGTTTGTGAAGGGGCCTCAAGCGGATATCACATCACCCTGTGCAAACTAGTGATTACCTTCCCATTGCCACGGGCCAGATTAAGCTGAGGCAAGCAAGAAGAAGACAGCGAGTCGCGTTTTGGCCTAGTTTGGGCCTGCCTGGCCTCCGTATCACACCACCCTCAGCTCGGCAGACGCTGGGCACTCTCACCACACCCACCCACCCCTCCCTCCCTCCGCTACTCTGTCTCTCTCTCTCTCTCTCTTCCTCTCACACACTCCTCCTGCCAACACACAGCGCACATCTTCCTCTTTACCTAATGATACTCACACACACCTGCGTACTGACACACTACTTACATTAAACGCAGGCACTCACAGGCAAATAAACACTTCTGTTTGCACTGTTGATATCTGCAGGTTTAAGCAAATTACATGCAACAACACTATAGGAAGCAGCTTCCTGATTGATTTGACTGCCAAAGTGAGAGCAGAGGGAGGCCTGTGGTGCTCAATCTTTTCAGAGTCATGCTGTCATTTCTGGGTAAAAAAGCACATTTTTAATGGATGAATTTTACATTTTTTTTGTGAATAATGATAAAAAAGTTAAATACTCAAAGCAGAGAGAGAAAGCCACTTTTTGTTTAATTTCATCTCCTACAAAGGAATCTTTGTGAGACACTGCTTCATTTTTAAAGAAATTGGTTAAAACAGGTTTAACTGGTGATGAAAAACACTTTCGTCACTTCTCATTTTTTGAATAAGGTTGAAGAAAGAAAGAATTCTCTTTTTGAGGAAATTATGCAATCAAACATTAAGATTAAACAAGGTGTGTTAAAGGTTTTTAAAATTTTCAAAAAAAAGGGCCCGAGAAAATTGAACAACAAACGAGAAACAAACAACGTTGAACACAGTCACTGGAAAACTGATCTGCATGAGAAATATTGAAATTGAGCTCATGAGCAGACCTGGCTCAGCACTCTATGCTGAACCATTACCAGCATCCCACAATATGAGTAAGAGAATGCACTGAATGCTGAAACAGCAGAAAGCCACTCAGACGGAAAGCTGCCATGTGGATCAATCGAAAGCAACCAGGCTGGCTGATAATATTGATTACACCTGGACTGAGACTTAATGGTGGTTTTTCCTTACAGAAGATCTTAAAATCCTCTCCTTGACTTTTTTGATTGTTCCATGTTTTTTAAAAAAAATCATTTTATCAGACACACAACAGGAATTTGGTGTGATATGCTCAAATATATTCCTCACACTCAGTCCAAGTGCACAATAACAGACTTTCATTACACAGCAGGAAAGACTTAGCACTCATCATTTATCCTGTCTTATTGTGCAGTCATGCAGTGTGTCTTTAATTTGCAGGTTTTTCAACATTTTCACAATCCCTCTGACTCTAAATCCCTCTGTTTTGTTACAATGTCTATTCAGCGGTGAAGTCAGAACTGTTGCAGAGGTAAGGTTTTGTGGAATGGAGTGAATTTCTATTCAATACCATAAAAAAGCAGTTTTAATGATAAAGAGGGCACCTGTCATACTTAAGAGACTCACAGTTACAGGTCATTATTTCTCAGACAAACTTGTGCTTTGTGTTAAGTGAAGCAGAGGAGTGACGACCCTTGAATACTAAAACGTCAGTGGTTGATTTCTGTTAAAGGGTGGGGCAATGTCACCTGCATCTTTTTAATTAAATATTGAGAAGGGAAAAAGAATAGGTTTACACGCTGTGCAGTACTACACTCGATGGTGATTAAAATGAATTATTCATACTGGGGAGCAGCAGGGTGCTGGGATGTGATGACAGGTTAAGGGTGCCATGAATCTCCCCAAGGGGGCTTTTTTTTCAGTTTAAGGGTATCATATATGTTTCAGCTTAACAATTCAGCCTGTTTCAAACAATTTTGAGTCTCAATTCTTATGAGCCGAGTCAATTATTAAGCAAACAACATCTGCAAACCTGTGACAGCAGATTTTATTATTAATGCAGCAACCAAAAGCCTGAGTTTTACCGGTTTTGTCACTAAGCAACCAGGCAGTGCAGCTGTTCCTAAAGACCTATACTCTTTGGCGGAGGAATAAACAGTTGCAACCAGTTGCCATTAAAACCCACCCTTGCGTGAAATCTACCAACACGATCCATTATAAAGACGCTTTAGGGATCATTAGTACTGGTTTATTTCATGACACATACATCATAAAAGCAATAATCCCACGCCTCTAATCAGGTCTGCATCACAACTGCAAAACGCAACTTTAAGGGACAATTTTTTTAAGACATCCCGTCGCGCAAATTTAAAAAGTCGCTTTTAGAAAATCAGTGACCGTGTCCATAAACCGTGTCGCTGCTCTGCAAACCCGCTTTCGAGCCGCGGTGGGCAGCATGCTGTGCTCTCCACTTTGCCGGTAGGAATTCAGCACCCCTCTCCCCTGGACAGCTCCGACCAATCAGCGGCGGCCGTTTGAAGCGCGTCATCCTTCCTCATCCTCCTCATCCTCCCTCCCTTCATCACCGAGACATGGCGGAGGACATCTCAGGGAAAAATGCTGAGTTTTGCAACCGGCTTATTGGCAAACTACCATGTTTAATTAAAAATAAAAGAGTGGTTGATGGATGTTGGCACAGCCACGTTCAGGTAGAAGCACGAGCTGCCCTGACAGCTCGTGAAAGGCAGGTCGTTAGTCATGTATCAGGGATTTTTTTTTTTTTTAAATGACGTGTGCTCGGTTTTGTACGCACAATGTCACACGACCTTAGCAGCTGGCCGGCCTCAAACGCCCACGTTTCATCCCGTCTGGCTCACAGATAAAACAATCCTTTAAGTTTTTTACATCTTCAACGTAAAACACACTCTTCACAACACAAAAACATGAAATCACTGATGCGCAGAATGACCCACATGCATTTTTTTAGCCGCATGGCAGCGTGTCCGCTCCAGTGTACCTGATTAAAGGTAACGCCAACCTGGAGGCATCTCCTCTACGATGATGCTCTCTAAAGTCACGGAGAAGAAATTCAAGCAGTGTCGTTGCAGATGGAGCTCAACTGAAATGGTTCACGTTTTGCATTTAGGTTGGGATCATGCACGTGTTGTCTGAGAAAAATTTTAAAAATCTCACCGGAGTCACGGCCGTGCAGGTAAAGCGCCAACTGCAGCAAATTAGTACGAATAAACACTATACAGGAAGGAAGGAATTTGTGCGGCACAATAAGAACAGGCTACCCAAATCTTTAATGAATGAAAAAGCCGGCGTGAACGTCAAACAATGCGCTTCAGTCGCTGCTAGACAGGTGCATCGCCTACAGTCACATCCCCGTGATGCAAAAATCATCAAAATGAATGAAAAAGACACAAAGAGACCCCCGAAACTCACCTAATATAATCCAGAGCGACCCAGACACCAAAACGAATGCGAGCATGTCTTTCTCATTGAGTCAGCGGTCCCGGTGCAGCAGAGGCTCAAAACTGCAGCATCGACTGCAGCAAGTCGCCGACAATCTGGCAGATTAAGGAGGGGTGGCGACAATATATCTGAGACGGAACACAGTGGGGGAGCTGGGCAGGGAATGACGATTTCCAGCAGGATTTTCACTGAAGAAACAGACTCCGATGGCCTACTGAAGCATCCTTCCACCTCGTGTATTTTCCACCTTCACCTAATTGGCTGCAGCGTAATGGCAGACACCCCTGCTGAAATTCATGGGTCGGACTAAAGATGCGATCGACGCCAAGGTTACCGCCTGCGAAATGTCTATTCTGGATGCAGACGAATTAGCCAAGTATTCGTTTTTTTAAACTCATATTTATTGCAATATAATCATGAGAGTGGTTGAACTTCCCTACAAGGCAATGCAATGAATTCGGGCGTTTCAATTCTTCCTTTTTGAAAACATAAAATGAGTAAATATGCTTATAAATATCACATTTTTAGGGGCAATTCATATGCATTTTAAACATTATATAAATATATTTAATTTTAAATGGTGTGTGTGTTATTTTTAGCCCATGGCACATCATCCTGTGTAGCCCAAACGTCCCTGCAGCGTAGCACAGCTTTGACACGGAGTAACTTTGCATCAGGGTCACGTGGTGCAATAAGACACTCCCAGTGAACTAAAGTAACCTTGAGAAAGCCCGACAAAGTGACAGAGGCAGCGAGCGAGTGACGACATGCATGACACAGAAAAGGGACAAAAGAGATCAGAATTACATAAAATTTAAATTACACATTAGTTTGGTACTCCGTGTACTCACTGGCACTTTAGCGGTCACATTTAATGTGATTTTATCTAAATGTATTAGAAATTACGGTGACACATTATGATGAGGGAACAAATCGTTTTAGTAATGTCTAATTAATGCATGACTCACGATAATTTGATACTTGAATTTTCACTGTATACTTATTACTTATTTGTGATTAATTGATACTCCATTGATCACCAGTGACTTGTATATTAGATAATCTCACAGGCTAAGTAGGTTAATTAATAGCCTAGACTAATAGATAGATATGTTTTATTGCAGAGTCTGGATATTTAGACATCTGCCTGTTGTTTCACTCAAAGATATGAGACAGGACAGATTTTTTTTGGATGAAATTTGGCCAGATGAGTCAAAAACATCAAAATCATTGGTGTAATACTTCACAATAGAGACACAAGTCATGCACCTCAGTTAGATTACACATGACTCACGAACTGATGCAGGATGTATCATGAATTCCTGCCCATCATAAAATAATTCAGTCAAAATAATTTTATAGAACCCTTTTCACCAAATGCAATCATTTACATAATAAACATAAATACAGTCAAATAAATAAACTGCACTGTAACTGAATTCCATCTCCTTGATTGCACATCATGAAGTGTGAATCAGCGGTCCTGATTGATTGATGATTTATTGCGTGTGTGAGCTAATCACATGTTGTTATCTTGACTTTATGATTGGTTAATGGTGAGCAACAAGACTTTATGGTATCCTGCATTAATTTACAAGTTTTTTATCTTACTATTTTGAGTGCAACAGCAAGTGCTTATCTAAATATCTAAACTCTGCGCTGAATCATTTCTATCTGTTTGTCCCAGCTATTAAGTCACTGACTCTGCCTGTGAGATTATCTACCTTACAAGTGTCTCCTGTAGTGGCCGACATGCTTACTGTCTTATTGTGCTGCTGTCATGTGACTGACCTTATTAAACAGGTCACTCGTCAGGACCTCTAATCTGTCACTTGCAGAAGTGACACCCGCCACCTTCCTGTTCCTCTTTTTCTTTCTTCACTAATCCCTCTGCAGAGAAAACACACAAGACAGAGACTGTGAGAACTGAGGGAGAGAGCCTTGCAGATTATTGATGGAGGAGAGAGAATAATGTTCAGATATACAAGAAGTGGTGAATAAATAAAGTAACAAATTGGGTTTTAATTTGAATGTAGTTTTTAAATCCTTACCAGTTTAGCTGTGTTCTCCCAGCAGAACCACCAGGAGAGTGAACTCAGTTTAAATACGGACACTGGTACTGAGTTTATTTATTTTGCAGTGTGATCAAAGTGCAGACAAGAGAAAAAAAATCACCTGAGATACCCCTGCTCATTATAGAGAACACAACACTAAAAAAAGCTTAAATGTTATCACAACACTGCAGATATGGAAGGCTTGGATTAAGGTCAGGGGTCAAAAGAGTAAATAACAGAGGTTAACTTTCCATATTTCCTCTTTGACAAGATGGTCATAAATCTGAAAATCTATTGTTTAAGGTCAAAATGACATTTTCTTACATAACACGTTGGTTACTCATGTAAACTGTCCAGGAAACATTGAATGTTATGAGAAAGTATGAGAAATGTCTTTGGTTTTCAGTTTTTATCTTAGTAGTGGCTTTTTGACTTATTTTTAGTCAAGTATTGTTTAAGCTAAAGGATAATGTCACAATGCTAACATGCTGATGCTAAAGGGGTATAAAATGTTAACCATCACTGTTTAATACATTATCCTTCTAATAGCCCTGACCTACATTTTACGCTAAAGGAAAGTCATTAGTCTTGAAAATTGAGATCAGTGCTACAACACAGCAAATGGAAAAGAAAGATTTCTATAAGTGTTTATATGACAAATAGTCTGCATAAAATATTTGTGTTAAAACCATATGAAAGCAAGACATTAAGTCTAAGATAATATTGGCATGAAATTAGGCAAAAAAGGGGTTTGTGGTTAACTTTTTCTTGCCCACTTTCAAGGTCAGCATCTGTATTACTAAAAGTAATTTCACATAACACTCTGCACCTTTAAAAAAAATCTAATTTTGGTACAAGCAATATCCATTTTACAGCCTCATTTTTTTCTCAAAGGTTTTCTTTTATTACATTGGTTTTAATTATTCACAATTTGACATGGAACCGTTTATCTTGGATACTCCAAATTAAAAAAGATCATAAAAATGAGCTTTTAGATGTGATAAAAAAAAATTGTGAATCACTTTATATTTTCAATTATTTACTATAATATGTCAGTCAACTTCAAGCTTTAATGTATTTAGATTTGAAGCAAGTTGTCCAAATCTGAAATTTTGTCTGCATTCTTTTATTTTAGGGATTATAAAATTTCCATTACACACAATTTGTTTAATCTTCATTAATAATACACATATTTCACAAAGGTCTATCATTTCCTCCCATTCATTAAAGGTTTTAGCCACAGCTTTAACAGAAGTACTTTGACCTGTTTCTTATCAGTGATAATACATCACTTAAATTATATGTGTCCCATGTACACAGCATCATATCTAAAAGACAATGTTGACTCTAGATACATGTTAATAAATTTTTTGTTAGTGAATTATTGTTGCGTAGCAACAATCTAAAACATAACAATGCTTGGTGTCCTTTGTCCTCATAGTTGCCAACATGTCCCACTGCTTCCTTAATGTTGTGTGCAAAGGAAGATTTCTTAATGAATTTGTTTATTGGTTCTTAAGTATATTTCATTTAAGAGGTATTTTGTCAACTTTAATAGTGTTTTTTTATGATGCAACTTCTTTGTCTCTTTCTTATATAATGAAGGTATTTTTTTCAATTAGGTGGTTTTTTTTTAGTATAAATAGGCGCATTTGCAGCCAATGTCTCATCTGTTCAAAACTCACAGGACCACTCCTTTGTTGCTATTCTCCAGTTTAGTCACCTATGTCCCTCATTGGACACTCCCTTCACCTCTTTGCCAGTCAGAGACAAACAACCCTGACATGACCTGATAGTATCCCTGATTCACCTCTGTAGATGTCCCATCGGTTGATACGTGTAGGACATAATGTTTAGCTGTCTCTTATGTATTTTTTACCTTTTACTTGATGACCCAGTCAGTTGAGGCCAAAAGCCAAAGTTTGTTGTTACAATAAAATTGTTCTTTTCACAGCAATTTTGTTGTTAATTAATGGATTAAACTTTTAACAACACAAGAACATGTCTGCATCTGTGCCTCCTGTTCCCTTATATCTCACACTACTTGCTGTGACAGTGTTTCACATACTGTACTGCATGAAACAGCAATAATCACTTTGACACAGTGACCCTCTAAATGCAAATTATTGCTGTCCCTGCTCCTGCTTTAACACACGGTTTACTTAGTAACTATGTACAAACTCAGAGGATTAACTTAGGTCCTTATAATGCGCTGACTCAATGTGTTACCTTTAAACAGTGTGAGCTCAGTTTAATTGAGAGTCACTGCACACAATTTACTGAGTAGTCTGTATTTTGTGACAAAACTAACTTGATTTGGTTTTGTTTGGTTTTAGGGTGTGATAAAAGTAGAGACAAACTTTGTAATTTTTTGCCAAAAACAAAAAAATGTACGCAGATTGAATCCAAAAAGATCAAAATTAAAGCACAATGCAGGCTGGAGACAGTTAGTGTCATAACCTTTGACATCCCAGGACCACACAGAAGCCTTGTTTACTGATATAAACATGAGCAAGGAAATTAAGAGGATTGATTAACTGATTTTTTTTTTGTTTTAAAAGCAATAACTCTGTTAGGATGTTGAGTGCTTAAAACACATAACAGGAACAGTCAAGATAACACAATAAAGTCCAATATTTATTTCCATTGCGATCACTTTTTGCAGGGGTTCAAGTTTTCAGGTCTGACACAACAAGAATTAAACAAAATCAATAGTAAAAGGCAATAAAATCATCAGTGTGTCCTATTATTGGGCATCTTACTCCTGGACAAGAGGCTCATGCTCATGAAAGTGTGAGATGTAAACATTAAAGGGGTCCATTTAGTTTATTTAGCTTAGCCTCTGATCTCATAAGTATGTGAGCGGGGTGATGCAGGTCTAAGGTTCATTTTGGTAAAAAGATATTAGGTTGTACTTTACACTGATCTTAACAGTGTGTGGATCATCTTGAGGTCAAGTTTACTGAAAGAAGAAAATACTGTTGAATTTGTCAAGTGTATTTTTGGTGGTTTGAGCAGCTGAGTGGCATATATTTTTACTGTTTTTAAGAGAAGGCGGATATTTCTATGGCCATTGCTCAACCGCTCACACCAAAACAATCTAGATGAGTAAATAGCAAAAAACGTAGGACGAAAAATGTATATTTATGATTTTGGAGTGAACAGTCTCTTTAATTTTATCTGACAAAGCTTCTGTATGTTTACTGAAATGCAAAACTTTTTTAAAAACTCATTTGCAACATCTCAGACAAAACTTGTTTACTCCTGATGAACTTACTATGCATGGTTCATGGTGTCACTGAGCTGCAGCAGCCATTAACAGTACACTTGTTGGGCTTAGGGGGGCGCTATAGTTCAAACCATATCAGGAAGAACTCCCCCAGCTGGCTGATGTGAGTGAAACTTGCAGTAATAAAGTAATTCTTGTTTTAATGAGCCTGAGGGTTTATGAGTGAATCATGGAAACTTGACAGGTTTAATCGTGTCTGTTGTCTGTTTTAAGCATGTGATGATTAAGTTGATGGAATAATATGACTTTAACTCTTTTGTCCTTTCTCTTTTCTCCACAGATCCTTTTTTCCCATCCTCTCTTCAGGAAACTAACAGACTAACAGAAACATGGGGGAAAAATTAAAAAGTACATATGACAAAAAGCGCTGATCAATGAGAAGACTGAATCTACTTTTCTCAATTGATGATATTTTGTCTGTTGTAACAGTAATTCTTTCCCATCATCTTTTAACTAAAATTTCCAAAGCAGTTTCCAATAAGTTTCCTGAAAAAATGTTTTGAGCTATTTATTTGACACAAATTATTAGGAAAATGACTCTAGAGTTCAGTTAGTACAGTTTAAAATAATTAATTACAACAAAATAACAAAGGGGTCTTAAATCAGTACAGCGTGTTTAATTAGATCATTATTCACAGGACTCTAAGAAGTTATTATTTAAAAAAAGATTCATACTCTGCCAAATAACTGTGTGTCATGTTTACAGGTTACTTTTAGGAATGTCTAATGAGGCAAAGAAGTCTCGTGTGAGAAAACAAGTAGAAGTAAACAAGCTCTGACGCAGGTGAAAAACAGAAATGTCAACTAATGGCAGTTCAACAAAAGAGAAAATTGCCGGTCTGCTCTCCAGTTATTATAACTGCAGCACGTGTAACTGAGTAACTTCAGTCTGTCAGGAACAGACATGATAGAGGGTAAAATTCCCTTGAAATTCAGATCAAATAGGTTAAAATGTCTTGTCTGAAAAAAAAAGTAGGTGTTCTACCTGCTCTTAATGCCATCCCACTACCCCTCCCTTCCTCCCAGTATGAGGTCGTAGTGCAAACTGCAGGCTAACTAACAGGGCTTTGACTTGATCCAGTATCAGTGAGCAGTCAAAGCAGATGGTCCAGGGGGAGATTGAATGCTCAAGCTGCTTGCCTCACCCTAAAGCCTCAAATTACTGTCTTATCCTTGCAGGTGGCCTAAATAATTTAGAATTACCATTGCTGTACACAGAGGGTGCAGTAAATGTATACGTATCATCACTACAGGGTGTGAAAACACACGGTGAGCCTGTAAATAAAGTACATTCAGGTAGTTGAAGGAATGATGCAATTTAATTTGATTTTGTTAAAATAGTTATTTTTCAGATTTGAATTTCTTATGACTGGGAATACAAATGTATTCTAAAATAAAATAAAGAACATACTTTTCAAGTGTCTTGATATTGTTGATGACACATTTTAAGTAAATGTTTATGTGTTAACTGGAAAAAAAAGGTTGCCTGCTTTAAATGGTTTAGGCCTAAATGTCACCTCTATAGCTCTAAACTGTGTATAGCACAGTGGTTGGTTTTAGTTCCCTCCTTTTCAGATTTATCTTGCAAAATATTTCAGGGGTCCCTGCCTGCAGATCAGAAACCTGCATGAAACGCTCATCAAAGTTTGTGCTTGGACAGACAGACACTGTAGCTGCGACACAACTGGTGCGGGGTTTCCAAAATTCCCATGAAGACAGCCAAACATATGCGCACTCAAGCCATTATATAACATGAGCCTCAGGATGTATTAGGTGCTGCAAAGCTGCATAAATGTGAAAACCGATCACCGCAATTCAGAATACCCCACGCTAAAACCTCTAAATATAGGCCTAATTAATGTCCCATCATCCTCATTCACTCACATGCAGCTTTGTGATCGCATTTAATCTGTATCTTGCATGACCTTAATGATAAATGCAAATGATAATGTGTGTGAAAGATCTGTGCAGCCTGTGATTGAGCCCATGTACAGCTGTTGCTTCGGCTACAACTGCTGCTCCCCTTTTCCCGCTGTGTCATCGCTGCAGATCACTGCACTGTTTGGCCCACATTTGTACAAACCCTGAGAAAACCTGTGCTATACTGCCACTGCTGGTAGCAAAAAATTACTACACCATTTCTTGTAAATGCTCGGCTTCTCTGTTGAGCTGCTGATTACACTAAAGGGCTGGCCCCGTGCAGATGTTTATCATACCAGTCTATGGGGTCAGCTTTGACAGCCAATCTGGTGGGTGAAATGCCTGTCTGCGTGGGTGTGTGCGTGTGTGCAAGTGGTTCAAAATACAACTTATGCTCTTTATTATATTTATGCATCAGTCTATTATTTTCTTAATAAGTTCAACTTTACTGAAATGCCCTGACTACAAGTTGATATTAGAGTGCCCATCAATGCCAGTGCTTATTAAAAAATCTGACTGTTTTCATTGATACTCTTGAGTTGCAACTATGTACTGTAACTGATGCACATTAAGTATTGATTTATTCAGACCTGTTGAACTTTTAGCATGATTATAATAAAAGCATTATCATTTATACTGTTTATTGTATTCTTTTTTGTAAAGATATCACGGTGGAATAAATTTGCAATGTCAATACTTGCAAATATTTATTTATATTTTGATGTTATTATATGCAGGACAAATGTCTGCAGAAGTCTCCACTGACTGAAAACACACGAGAGACAATCAGACAAGTGTGGCCGCTCATCTCTGAGCAGTTCAGCCTACGTGCAAGAGGCAACCTCATCAACCCGTGCTGCTAAAAACTTCCTCTTGCATTCAACAACGTGATTTCTCGGAAACCGCTCGACTGCTGTAAGAGAGCAGCACAGCGCATGTGCCCATCCACTGTAAAGCGTGTCCATCTCAGTTTTTTAAAAATTGATCCTGTATCGTCTTCAAATCAAATTTGGAGTTTTAGAGAGGAGAAAATCATAAGCATATTTACAAGGCTGCAACACATATTTGCAGTGCATAAACTTTGGTTGAAAACTGGTTTGTTTTCCGGCGTAAGAACAATTATTTACGTGTTTATTTCAATAGTCCGCTTTTTTCACCTCTATTCACGATATGCATGCATTATTTTGGGAGGAAAACATGATATGCATAAACATGCAATAGGAAAAAAAGCTGTTAAATGAAAGTCATAAAGAGAGGCATGTCAACAGCTCTTATCTAAACAAAAAAAGAGATCGACCGGACTTCAATTTTTTTAGGGGCGGACTCTTTTTGCAGTGCACGCGCAGGGTTGGGGAAAACCCAAACCGCTCTATAAAACTGTTGCGAGTTGCCTTCTCTGAGCAGTTCGAGCCCACTTCTGATCAAGACAGGTCCTCAGTGGATAACACAAGAACGAAGAGAAGAAACGCTTCCCTTGGAAGAAGTCTCTAAACAGTCGGATCGGACTATTCTTTTGCATTTTTCTCTTAGGGATCACAGGACAAACATAGCTGTAAGTGATTCTGTGTCAGATTATCACTTCTACTTTCCTGGAGTGTCTCATATTTAAACATTTAAACTGAGGGGAGCTTTTTTTAAGATCAAATGGGCCTATTTTAAATTTTGAGTAAATGTGCAGAAAGATTAAAAACTGAGAGTCGCCAAGGTTCTCGACATCTCTGAAAGAGCAGAGCAGCTTTTTTGCTTTTTGGTTTTGCTGGTTATTTTTATGTTGGCCTAATTATTGCACATCATGCGTGCAGTAGGATTCAAAATTTTAACCAGATCTATCACACAGGGTTTACTTAAATTTTGACAGTTCTATATACCATATGCATGCAGCTGTATTGGAGGGAGGTGTGTGTTCACTCCATGCGCGGTCATGCGCACGTCTACAAATGCCGCTCGCATGGAAAAAGACTTTTGGACAACATAAATTAATCCACGTGCAATACAAGGACTTTTTAAAATATTATTATTATTATTTTTTTACCAAGCTTAAGCCTTAAAATCTACTCAAAAAGTGACACTTCGGCTATCGTGACCTTCATAACTAGAGTCAACTCCCACGCGTAACGCTCCCGACCCCTTAACTGGCATGCGTGCCCCGGCCCTGAACTCCCCCTTACTCTCCTTGGCAGCGTTGCAGCAGTTAATCAAAGCTCAAGAAGATGTAACTTTGCTATACTTCTGTGCATCAAACAGAAGTTTCCTTATATTTTTTTTCTGAGGACTTCACTAATCGTCTCTCTGTTGCTGAATATTATAGATAAACATGCCACCATCAAGGATGAGGATGAGGCCATGGCTGGAGAAGCAGATCGACTCACAGACCGTTCCGGGTCTGCGTTGGCTGGACAAGGTGAGGAGGTTGTTTCCTTCTGTGACAAACTAGACTGGTTCAGTGTGTTGTCAGTGCACTGAAATAAGTAGCCTACAAAAATAGACATTATGAAATGTATTTGTGGTAGGGAGGAGATCTTTGCAAAACTGCTTGGGTGCTTTTTGATGTTAAGTTCATTGCCCATGGCTCAATGCATGATAATCTTAAAGTAACTCGTTAAAATGATACTTAAAGTTAGATGCCTGGTTTTGAATGGCAGCCACTTGAAGTATTTATGCAAGTTTTACTCCAATATTTTGATTTCTTTCTATGTTTAATGCTTGGTCAGCCTTGTTCCAACTCTGTATCTCCTTTTGTAATTTACAGGAAAAGACAACGTTTTCAATTCCCTGGAAGCATGCAGCTCGACACGGCTGGGAGCTCCACAAGGATGCAAGTCTGTTCAAACTGTGGGCCATCCACACAGGTGAGCAAACGTGAATGTACATGAAAACTCTGTAAATTAAAGTGCAGAAATTTCCTGTTTTCTTCAGATGGAAAAGGTGTGAAACTAAACAAATTTCTTGCAGGTAAATATGCGGAAGGTCAGACTTGTGACCCAAAGACATGGAAAGCCAACTTCCGCTGCGCAATGAACTCTCTGCCTGACATCGAGGAGGTGAAAGACCAGAGTATCAACAAAGGCCACCAAGCCATGCGTGTCTTCAGGATGTTGCCCCCCACCCCAAAATCTAGAGGTGAGAAAACTGACAGGAAGCAAGCAAGCCTTCTGCAAAAGAATATGAATCAACTCTTTTGTCTGCAGTTTTTTTCTGCAGTCACACTGTGAGATGTTTTAGATTTTTAAGTGATCAAAATGTCTTTCTCTCATTTGCACAGATAAACGAAGCAAAGCAAAGGACACAAAGATGAGGAAGAAGGTAAATACAGCAGATATTTTATGACTGATCCACTTTTATGTTTACTCTGGTGATATTTGCTTTGCTGGTTACATAGTCAGAGGCCTATTGAGGCTGACCCAGATAACTTTAACAGCTTTGGTGCAGTTGTTCGACAAACAACTGCACGTCTTCATTTTTTTCCCCTCACATTTCTCACTAAATGTGATTTTACATTTGTCTTGCAGAGCACAGTAGTCAAGACAGAGCATGATATGGAGGACTACAGCGACACGCAGTCGTCTACCGATGAGTCGATGCCAGAAGACAGGTTGTCTCCTCAGGAGAACATAGTGGACAGCACAGTGAACACAGAGCACACAGGTGAGAAAAACTTGAGAACACTCAAATTTCTTGTGGTATGAAGTCAAGAGTGTTTAAATAGGGACAAAAAAAGCACAGACTTCATTTAATGCTGTTTGCCATCTTTTGCAGATTTCAAATATGTGGATCCATCTGAAGTTCCTGACTGTTCTTCATCAGTTGAGGTCCATACGGACAACATTCTAGGCAATTTGTACCACAGATTTGAAGTTTCACCCGCCCACAGCCATGGTAAGACAACAACACATTTTGCATACTTGCTATTAAATTGTTAGAATTAACCAAGGTGAAATAAATTTAACTGCCAAGTGCCATACTCATGTGTCATCTCTCTTTTTCTCCCTCCCTCCTTGCTTAGATCTTTCGGATTCTGACTACAGCGAAGAAATTATTCAGGTAAGCATTGCCTCCGGCTCCTTCTTCAAAAAGCATGCATTTTTTCATTGTCAGGAATACCCTTGTTTGTCATATTTTGCCAGTTTGGCTTACATAATATTCCCTAAAACACCAAGATTGATTGTTAAAGATTGCTCGGTATTGAAAATCTCCAGTTGTGCAAAGTGTTTGTAGCCATACTTAGTCCAGTATTGCTCTTTCAGATTTGTCAGCAACTGGAGAAGGAATCAAAGTGGTTGTTGAGCACACCAGACAGCAATGGGTTCCTGAGCAATGACGAATGCACCAGTCCATGGAGCCACTGGAGTGATTCTTCAGGTATTTTTTTCTTTTTAATGCTCAGATGTCACAAATTAATGAATTAATCTGCAGTGTGATTTCTGAAGACACTCTTACATCCCACCATGGCAAAACAGGAATTTAAGTGTAAAATATAGACCTAAATGTGCAATAAATTAACCTGCAAATTTGAAGCAAAACAACTCTGACGATTAGATTGGTTACCCAGAACGTATATCATCACATTTTCAGAAAGTTGGGTAACTCATAAGAGGCTGTCTAACTGAAAAAAAAGATCAAAATTGATTTAAACATCTACACTCCTTCAAGTGCGAGTTAACAACAGTCTCAAATGCAGCCTGAGACAACCCTGTTGACATTGCTTAAACATCATCAGGGTTATTTCCTCAAACTCCAGTCCGACTGACCACTTCTTGAATTGTTTAGTATTTCAGTTTAGCCCTCGTCTCCTAATCTCTCTTATTTGTCACCATCCTGACCTTTGGTTTCCTTTGTTTTTTCCAGACGATGTAGAAATTCGGCAGTACACAACTTTGGGCTCAGACTCCACAAATCCCACAGACGACATCTTCTCCGCCTTCATTCCGCCGTTCTCTTTGGGGCTCTGAGGACTTCAGGACAGTGCCTTGGCACTTTGGACTTTTTAATGGAGTTTTTTATGCCCTCCATCAATCCCATCTGACCCCTGTTATCTGCTGACTCATACATCATCATCCCGCCAGTTTCTGATGGGCGGTCTCCACATGTTAGCTAAGACTCTGCCCATGCCCCTGTGCTTCAACTTCTGAGACCTCCCCTCATCTCCCTCTGCCTTTCTGTGAAGTAATAAAGTGAAGCTATGAAGTGCACTGCTGTGTCGGAGGAGCTGATATGCTGTTCGTCCTCTATGTTTTTGGCTGGTTCAAGGCATTTAGGCGTCCAGTTTGTATTTGTGTGACCATGAGTTGCAGTAGCACAGACATCTGTTTTACTCATGCAGTTTGTATACATGTTCGTACTCAGATGTAAATACAGGGGGTAGTCAGCACTGCGAATAGGATTATGCTAAGTTCACTCATGACATGGCTGTTAATATATCACTTTTATTACATAAATCCTGTCTTCCCTCCGTTATGTGCAGGTGTGAATTTTAGGATAGAGGTTAAGAATGCATGGTGACAAACCAACTAACTTCTAGATAAACCTACCATTCAAAATGTTGTTTGTTTAAGGTGTTGTGTATAATATCTGTAAATAGCTGTTTTTGTCTGTTTGTTTTTATACAATAAAAAATATAGATACAAATGAATGTGACTCTATTATTTACAGGAAGGGCTTTGAGTTTATCTGTGAGCAGCTGATGACTGCACATGCTCTGCCATAAGGAAGTCACAAGACCTTCTCAAGGTGTTTAAGTCTCCAATTGACAGTAATAACTGCTGCCGAATAATAATGTTACCTGAACTAAAATCTTCTGTAGCAGCTCTGGTATGCCACCTAAGACAATGCAAATTCAAGGTCTCACTAGAAAAAGTAAAATCATTGTGGAACAAATCGACAAACATATTAAACATGATTATTTTAACAATAATAAGGGACAGAAAATTCTATAAACCAACATTGCACTGTCACATCAGATTTATTTTGTCCTCACTGTAGTGTCGAGGGTTATAAAATCTGTGTTCTTTGAGAAAATTTATATAATGCTTAGCTGATGACTCTCAGAGCTATTATGATTATGATTATGATTATGATTATGATTATGATTATGATTATGATTATGATTATGATTATGATTATTATTATTATTATTATTATTATTACTGGCTGTCAGCTTTGCATGGGTATATATACTAGTACTCAAGCTGTACTATATTATGATTTTAAAAACAGTGCATTCAAGATTTAATCAATTCTAATTTTATGTTTGCTGTATTTTTACTTGCTTTTATGCTTATTTGCTACTCTGCATCGCTGCATGCCTACAAAAAAGGTTTCACTCAGTTTTGGTTGTTGCTGCTTTACTGTACTTTGTTGTTGTTGTTGCTGCTGCGGCCTTGTGGGTTAAAAACATCCTGCTAAAGGAATGTAATATAAAATTAGCTAGCTGTTTAACACTGGGCCTTTTTATGAATGATTAATGTGGTAATTTGTTATTAGGGATCAGAGTAAGATTAGAGCGGGGTTTTGTTGTAAACCTCACAAATTCTGCGGAAATGTTTTCATCATGAAAAATACATACATCATGTATGTTTGTATTACTCAGAGTCAGTCTGAATCACAATACCAAGCATCAGGTCAGGTGAAGGGTGTGAGGAACCAAACCCAGATTTTGACCGATTTCATAATGTCTGCATATTTTTATATCTTCAGATTCTTTTCATTCATTGTGATGATCATTTCAGGTTCATTCAGGTGTTACAGGTGAATGTAAGTAACATGAGTTGGCGTGCTAAAGACAAAAGCGTGACGGTAAGCAGGTCATGATGTGAATTGCTGATGATGCTTTCTGGGAAAGGAAGGAATTTTAAAGGCTGGATTAAATGTTGTGTTTCACTTGAAATACTTTGAAGTATATCATGTAATATCATTCAGGAAAAGAAACAAACATTTCCTGTTTGATTTTCATATTGAAAAGGTGGAAACTGTGAATCCAGCTTTTATTGACCTAATTTTGTATTATAAAGGCTTTTAATTTAAAAATTTCATCCCAATGGATAAACTTCAAATTTGAGCTTTTAATATTATTTGCAGAGACGTCTGGGGTTGTTTTTGATGTTTCTGAATGGCTGTTTGCTGTGTCTCTTATTTTTCTTTTGTCTTCTGCTGTTCTCAACATCTATTTCTCTTGCAAAAAGCTCAAATCAGTATTACATTCAACAGTGAATGCTCATTTAATCTTAATGCTGTTGAAAACTGAGGACACTGTTGAGAAACATTTATAACTTTCCCCTACTCATTTTTCTTTATATATTTAAATGAACTTCCATGATTTTTTTTAATAAAAATGTCAGTTGTCTTCAAACTGTTTTCTATGAAAAATGATTTGAATTTTTTTCTAAATTCAGACCAAAAAAAAAGTAAGCTATGAAAACAAATTGATTAGTAGAGATATAACACTGAAACCTGTGAATCAAGTAATTTGTCATCACCAGGTGTTCATCATTTAGATCACTGCAACTTCAGCCTTTTGTTCTTAACAAACTTCTCATTATGCTGAACAAAATGCCTGAAGTGTGGTTTGGATTTTTTCTACCTTGTCATTTGAAAAAGCCTTTATCATTTCATGTGCAAATTTAAGTGGTTTTCACATTCATGTTTCAGTTATAATACTCCAGTAGTATTGTCAAAAATCAGGCTGAACCTGACTAATGACAAGTAGGTAAGGTAGGCAATCAGGCTTTACTGGATCAACAGCGAGACTCTGGCTGCATGTGGCTGAGATGAGGGGAAGTCCATGGAAAATGGCTGCGGAGGTTAACTGGGACAGAGTTGATGGCAGGCTTGGCAAGCTGGCAGAATATTTCCTAAAAACAGGGAAAAAGAACCGGAAGGAAGCAAGGATCTCGAGGGCAGGTCATCAGACAGTAAATTTACTGGAAAGGAGCTGGAAGTGTGGTACAAACAAAACGGTATGAAGCACAAAAATCCAGCAGGGACTGAAGTTTGGATCTGTGTTCTTATACTAGAGAGCAGATGGCATGCAGGTGTGCTGATTGTAAATGATGATCAGGTGAGCAGAGTGAGAGAAAGAAAGGAAATGAAAAGGGAAATTAAACAAACAAACTGGCAGACCAAAACAAAAATACACTAATCACTCCTCACTTACACAAATACAGTCAATATTAAAAAAACACACTCACGCCCAGGCAGGTGAGTGGTTAAGACAGATATTGTAAATGACAGACAGAGCATAGCCAGGGTTGTACACGACTTTAATACATCCTGAATTGCAGCAACAGTCATGATAACAGTGTGAAACACACAAGAACAATGAGACCAATTACTCTTTATAGTATATTTTTCTAACTGTACATGAGCATTGAGTATTTTTGCAGTGAGATATGACAACTTTTTACTTCCCTAACCACCGCAAAAAACAACATTATGTATCATTAGATGTATATTTTAAATATGTTTTAAAAATTACTGAGGTGGATTGTGCTTTTAACACAATTCTGTACAGAAGAAACTTGCTATGGATGTCGAATGACTTACTAGTCTGATTGTTGTGAACAACCACCTTGCAAGCTGCTCTACAAAAGAGAGACACACCTGAAACCAGCAAAAATCTAAACTTTATTAGAGTGAAAGAATTAAAAAACATAACTGTAAAAGGGTATGATAACCAGATAGTTGATGATTGTGGAAGTCCACGTGTGGTGCTTGTCGAAAGTATATGACAAAGCAACACATGAAGGGAGACAGAACCTCCTAAAGGGACTGACAACGTCACACTGGCTCAGTAATCTGAATACAGGCCAGTTTTTCCCTGGTAAAGTGACGGCATTTCAGCTCTACCTCACAAATTATTCCAAGGAGACAAAGACAGACAGTACACAGTGCCGAGGATCTGTCACACCCATTAAAAGCTTTTATTAAGTATTATGGAACTTTTTTTTGCAGGTTTATAAATAAATAAGATTCTCATTTATTCCTTCACCCATAATGCATACTGTGTATGCTTGCTAACAATATATATAGTGTTACTTTTTTCTTGATATCTTTATTTTCAAACTTTATATATAACACTATTTTTCTTATTGATATCTCACTTAAATTGTTGCTGTCCTTCTGTCATCTGTATCTGAGCTGTTGTAACACACAAATATCCCCAATGTGGGATCAATAAAGTTTTATCTTATCTTATCTTATCTTAATAGAAGGAATGGCAGTTTACAGGAACTAATATGACCTTTATATGTCTTCAAATTCAAATTCATAAATGAGAAAATTATCCTTCACATAATAAAAAGTTACATAGGTCATCATTAAATGCATATTGCAGATAAGCTCCTCTCTTGATGACTGTTGAATTAAGGATTTAAAATGAGCATCAGTGCAGCTTGTCAACAACAAGTGAATAGTCTCTCCTCCTCAGTCAGTTGTGGTTAAATACCTGAATAAATGACCCGAGGCTGTTTCTGCTGTTAATAACTAGCTATAAAAAACAGCAAATACTGTTATACTAGTTTGACTGAATGATTCACCCACACACACTTACACACTTGAAACTGAAAATTATTTATTTTTATTATTTGTTGAAGGTAAACATGACTTCTCTCTCAAAAATTAAAAACAAAGTGGTCATCTAATGCGTAATTCATTTAAAAATTTACAGTCTTGGAGGGAGTTCAGGTTTCAAGTAATAAAAGGTATCAATGACACATGATAATACAGTAATAGACTCAGGAGACTTTGTAACTTAGTCAGCATCATTAAACTATGATTGGAAGTTAATATTTTCACCTCATAGAAAAACAAACAACCTGTGGTGTTTCATGTTTGTTTGATTTCTTGCTTAACTATTTACATGAACTTCTATTAACATTGACAGAGCAGCTAACTAGCAAGCTAAACTACAAATGAGTCGTTAGCTAATCAAAGAGAGTTCAGGTTGATAAAGTGATAAAAAAATTTAATATTTGAAACGATACCTGTATGTGAATAATTCCTTTTGTTCAGATGTTTTAGTTAATGTTTGTCCCATCAAGTCCTGTAAAAATGCTAATGACAAAGTGACCATAATTAATTGAACAAATTTTGTTTTAACACCTTCTGGAAATGTTTACTATCTATTATTGATATGCACTGACAGTTTATGAGCCTGGATCTTCAAAGTGGTAAACTGTCGACTGGACAAACCGGATTAACCGACAGAAAAGAGACATGAAACTAAATAAATACTGATTTTACAGCTCATTTTCACTATATGACTATATTTTGTTGCTGAATATATATGTTCATTTCCCACATTCAGCCCCTGTCTTAGTTTCAGATGTTGTTTCTTTCTTCTTCATTTTTCTGCAGCAGATTTGGAGGCGGAAGGCTCCGGAGCTTCTTTTGATGTTTTGCAGACTGTTAATCTGTCAGAAAAGAGAACAAAAAGTTTATGATTAAACGTGTTTTTCTGCCCTCTGTCATGTAGCAGACATTCAAATTAGTAGTGCACACCTCAGTCCCCACAGTCCTATAATATTACACATTACAGTACAAATGCATCGGTCATGTGAACGGTTTGATTATATCATTCAGAAAAAAAACACGTCCCAACAACTTAAGTGTTACCCCCTTTTTTTTTTTGTTTACAGCCTGCATGTGTTTGACCCAAATGCAAGTGGAGAGTTATCACACAGCAGTGGTGCCATAATAATCTGTACAAATATTCATTCAAGATCTTTACGCTTCCTGAAAGAAAACCTAACCAAAGTTACGCTAAAGAAATGA
>JAPZDY010000006.1:17179649-17208199 GCA_029783645.1 Ctenochaetus hawaiiensis | reverse complement strand
GCTTAACAGCGCTAATGCAGGAACAATGATGCTTACCTCTCCCATGGAGCGTAACAGCAAAAGGGGAGAGGCAAAGCAGGAGACACCCCCTTATAAGACAGGTACCCCCCAAAGGTGGACATAGGGGTACAGAGACTGGGTGTCAAAGGTTCCATACATTACCCATGGAGGTCCCAGCATGCCAGGTAATAACAAATTTTTGTAATTATACTACTGAGTATTTCCACAAAATACTAAACAAATAAATGACCCTGTTACATAAATATATATATATTTATTATACCACATATGCTCACACACACACACCCACACACACAGACACACAGAGATACAGAAACCTGACCCCCTCCCTATCTCTTTGAAAACATGTGTATGTCTGTGTCTAAATCGTGAGGCTTTTAAGTTGTTTCACACCTCAAGTCCTAAGAAGTTCCCAACCTTCCGGTGTACCGTATTTCGCGGGCCTATTTGACGGCTGTCTTCCCTATATGAAACACCTGCATTGTTTATGGCTGTGCCTGTGCCTGCGGGGGTGGGGGGCTGTCAAAATTTGATTAATTGTTATGGTCATGCAATGTGTTATGTAACATTTTGAGGGGGGGGGGAGTATACATAACTTCAGCGACTCTCTTATCCTTATTGCTAGCCCTGTGGTCATTTCTTATAAAAAGCCCATATTTACAATGATGCTGTGTGCACCTAGGACTACATCTCAAGAACACATACGAATAGACAAATACAGGCTGATTAAGAAAACATTTATACCATATACACCACAAATGCACAGCATTTAGAAAATATAGAAATGCTGCAAGTCCTGCAGCACAGACAACAACAAACTGTTTCTAGGGGACCAAAAAAAGGTTGAAAACTAATGAGACACTGAAACATCACAACAGGATGCAGCGGTATACATTTCTGTGGACTCTTCATGACCACTGAGTACATTATTTGTTTGCATTATCCAGTGATGCTATCATTTCAAATTAATGACATTTGCCCCATATGCCTGTTTTAGATTTTAATAAGGAGAGAATCTGCCCTGTTTAATATTCAGGTAAACAATCAGCTCAACAGGTTCATTTTTTTGTTTATGGTTACTTGAAAGTGACAAGTTGAACCAAAGCAAACCAAACTCTGTGACCGATTAAGTTTATCAAAGTAGGATATCTGTGAGCAGTGTTGGAAAATGAGCTAAAAAATGAAGTTTCTTTCATTGTGTTACATATTTGTAACAGATTTAAGTGTTAACTTTGACTTAAACTATGATCTCGGGGGGGGGGGGGTTTCCATCCACTTTTCCATAAGATTTTTGACACTTTGTAAAGAAGTGTGATACCGTCATTGAAAATTTCTAAACCTCTGACTCAAAATAACACTTATGACTCTTAGGAAAAACATTTTTTTCCCCCATACCTGCTATCATACAGTTTTATTCATTTTATACTGCTGTTATATGTGTAAATCAATTATTTGTGTTTTTTATAACCCTATTTTTTTTAAACTACATTTTCCTCCCTGTGGCTTGCAAATGTTTTAAAAATACTGTAAAATAACAAAAAAATGTAAGTAATATAGTGAAAAAAAAAGTTTTTTCAAAGACTTGTTTGCCACAGTTGAAAGAAAAACATTTACAAAGAAAAAGCAGAACAAGGTATTGTAAGAGATGGTTTCATTGTGGCTTAAGCTACTCTGTGCTTTAAGATGAACAGTCCTGACCGAAAAGTGGGGAAAAAAAAGGGAAGAGACTAAACAAGTTTTTGTGAAGGTGTCCTTTAATTCCTAGAAGCTAAAAACACTCTCACGCTAGCATTTCTCAAATGGCTGTCTGCCCCTTGTTTCACACTGTGAATGGCAGGAAATGAAGTCACTCAGTATTGATAAACAGTCATTTTTACACATTCAGTCCACACTGAGTCCATGCAGTCCTCCTTTAATCTCAGGCCACAGTTGGTTAGGTTGCTTAGGGGTCCTACATGTTTTTAGAAATTTTGGTTTTCATTTTTGCTCAAGATGAAATTCCTCTATGACTTTATATGCAAGCTGACGAGGTAAAGCCATAACTGAGGTAAAATTAGTTCTTCTCAAATTCAATGTAACAGTTTAAGAGCAGTTTGACCAAATCATCACTAAATAAAATAAATATTTCTAAAAATGAGGATGTTTAAGGATATTTATCAAACTAAAAATTACACACTGCAAGTCCCCTTAAAAGACTGTATGCTTCTTTAGGCGTCTGTGACATTGTGAACAAATCAAACCACATCTCCTTTTTAAAGACAGCTGTAGCTTTTAAATACTACTAATTGAGTGTGTCTATTATATGGACTTTAGCAATAGTATTTAGAGTAAATTTTTTTCATTTTATGCTAGCTAATAATAATAACACAACAATAAAATAATGCCCTGTGATAATATATCACTCACTGGGGCCACTAAAAGGATTTTACAGTAAAAATTAACATTAAAGAGTTAAGTTTTATGTTTCATACAACATTTACTAAAAAAAAACTTAGATTGTAAAAAAAGATCTTTGTAAAAAGAAATTATTTTAAATTTCTGGTTAGTGCAGCTTAATCAGATCTGAATACTTTTTCTGCAGCTGTTGCATCGTTCTCATTTAATGACAAGCACTAACAAAAGTGCACCCCCCATTAAAAACATGAGAACATAAAGGCTGATCAAACATGGGTGTGGTATTTTTCTGTCTGTGCCAAAAAGATACCAGCTGTGCCTTAATAAACCGTCAAGGCATGGAGGAGGAGCCAAACATAACAAACATAATAAAAATGATAAACATAATAGCATGATACAATGCATCCACACAAAGGGGGATCAGTGGATTTTCAGGTTTGGTGATGCTGACTTGTGTGTTGTCTGCTGCTGGACACATACAGTTCATAGCGACACAGGAACGCAGCACACATGATGGAGACAAAGGTCACAGCAAGACAAAAAACAGTAATGATTGACACTTGCATGCAAAGTAATAAAATTCCAAGGCTAATTGCTTCCCATACACCAACTGATCAGATCAAACAATTTAATTAGGTGTCACATTCTTGCTAGTGTTCTCCACGTTTATGTCAGCATATTTTTAAAGCTGGAATTCATTTTTGTATCAGCTTGTGAAATAAACGGCTTGTGGGTGTCCGTTAAAGTCAAAGTGGAAAGGAAGAAGTAGAAACTCTTAAGGGAAATGTTAATCTTGGGTGTGTATGTGTGCAAATTTGCATTTCTCTTTGCTAATACTATCACTGCTACTTTAAAGCTTTCCTTGGATATGCACAGTCTTCAGCACCTGCTTAATTTAAATGGCAGAAGAAAAAGAAAAAAAAACACAGATCATTCATACTTTTCCTTGAAGAAGTGGAAAGTTTATGAGCACCAATTGCAATGCCTGTGGACGATCTTGACTGATTTTGAGATGTGTATCCAGTTTTTTGCATTAGTGCATTTTGGATGCAATTTATTCTTGTGTCTGCAAAAAAACTGTGTTAAGAGTCTGAAAATGAAAACTCAGTGTAAACAAATGGGTGCTATTGACTAAGAAAAAAAAACTGTAAGGGTCACTTAATCAATTATGGAACTCAGCGTCTATAAAAACTACTCAAAGAGTAAAATATTTGCCTCAGTTATGTATTACTCTCACTGTGACTCATACTGCAAGGCTACAAAGTCTCTCTGCAGTTCACCCATGAATAGTCATACCAAAACTATGAACACCCACAGCTTTAATTGTCCCAAGTTGTTGGACTTGTCCTTAAGAAATGGGAAGTGAAAGACAGGATGCAGAACAAAGTTAGCTTCAAAAATTCAAAGTCTTATTGTCAAACTCGTTATGTACCCATATATAATCAATGACACGGAATAAACTGCAGATGTGTTTATCCGTCTTGGCTGACAGTAACCAGGCTAAAAGGCACCACAGTCACTTGGGGCTGTTTTAGACCAGGTGTGGCATTGTGGTTGCTGCCAAAGTTGTTCGGCGGTGCAGTAATACCAAATTTGCAAATGAGAATGAATGTCTTTGTGCCCCTCTTTTGGCAGACATTTTCAGGAGGGTGTTGTGATGTGTTTCTCCAAAACCCTGCTCCAAATTTTTACAGCCCCCTGCAGTTTGCTCCCTCATAGCTTTAAAAGACTAACCTCATTTGAATGAATAGAAGAACTAGCATTTTTGCTGCAAAAGCTTCGATCTGAATGGAGCCTTACTGTGTCTTAGCACTATGTCCATGCTGAAGCCGTACTACTGAAAGGTCCGGCAGCATTTGTTAGTTTACTGTCATTTTGAGATAGGCAGGAAGCACAACAATGACAGGAAGTAGAATGAGCAGGGCGTCAGTTGGAAGGGCTTATCTCAATAACCCATGCTATAATTTCCATATCCAAAAAAGCAATTTGCCAAATGAAATTTTTTGTCATTGAACAGAAGCATGTGGAGAAGTTCTTAGATTATTTACTAGTCTATTTTTTTTTTTTAAAATTAAAATATGTCAGACGTAATCTCTCAAGTTTGACTCAATCAGCAGCTATGAAGGTGAATCCATGATTCAACATCATACTGCATATCCTGATACCAACTAATGTAGGGATAATACATCAATCACTGATCTATACGTAAGCCATGGAGAGTGCTGGACCCCCGTGGTGTTTTGGTTGCATCTGAATTCTTGAAGGCTTAGCTGAGAATAAAAAGGATCACCCTGATGAGACTCATTTAATTCATGCATGTTTGTGGAAATACTTGTGTTCTTTGGGTGTGTATCTAACAAAGAGATGGAAGGACAATGACAGAATCAGAGGGAGAGTGTGTGTGTGAGAGAAACTATTACAATTAGTCAGCTGATTTACGGGAAACACCGGAGCTGTTTCAGGTGATGACAAATGGAGGAGAGGTGGCTGAGCACCTCTGGACACAAACGCTCTGCAGGAAACGGGAGGAATCCAATGGGGTCAATACTTATTCTGCAATGAAAACTTCCTGTTCTTCATTTTTATGTTATTTTTTTATAGATGACTTTAGATAATGATGATTGATCTTGATTTTTTTTGGCTCAGTTACACTGGCAGGTCATTGAAAAAAAGAAGCAGGGCTTTTGAAGGATATTCAAGTCCCTGTTGGAAATCCAGGTCAACCCGCAGACTGAAGACAATCTAAAATATAAACATGGTTGTAAAAGGTTGTTAGTCAAATAACTTTGGGTAGTTGGGTCAAGGTTTTTGACAGTTAAAAAGTCATTTTAAGCAGAGCGTAGAGGGATAATTAAGAGCAGAAGTCATCAAAATGAGCACAACCAAAAACAAGGCAGATTTCAGACCTGTTTTTATCTGTTGAGATGCATTTTTCAAAACTTGTCTGGCATCATATTGCTTTCATGCCTTTGTTTTCTCCCATTTGGTTTATTTGTAACTAGCTACATTCAGAATTTAGTTAAAAGCAGTTAAACTGTGAAGCTAATTGCCTTTCAAACTGCAAAGATATCCCTGTATTTTCTGTCAATGTTCCAAGTTTCTTTATGAAACATAACTTTAATAACTGGCTTTAGCTGACTTAAAATTTATGTTTTATTTTATGTAATACATCTGTATTTTATTAGCTTTAAATTTTAATTACTGTCTTACATGGTTTTACAAGGCACTTTGAACTATGTGACAAAGGTGCCACACAAAGTTATAATTGTTACAATTTCTAAAATATAACTGACGTGGACAAGCCTTAAAACGATGATGTACTCTTTAGATTACAGCCATGATCCTCATCTGAAAGGAACTCTTTAAATGTATCTGTTATCTTTGAAATGTTTCTGTGTATTGATTGTATATTTTATGCATTTAGCTTAAAGGAGAGTTAAGAATGCAAAAGATGAATACTGAAGACACAACAGGAAAACTAATCAAAGCCATATGATAGAGTAAAAATTGTAAGTACTTTTACTTTACTTGAGTATTCCAATTCTTTGCAAGTACCGGACTACAAACAAGTTTTCTTTTAGACTCATTTACATTTATAAGACAGCTATTGAAATTACCTCCAAGATGAAGATTTTGCATACTGAGTGCAGGTGAGTTTACTTCATATTAGACTCATACTGTATGAGCTCATTGTAACTTTTACTCCTAATACTTTTATCTATGAAATATTTTCAAAGTATGGCGTTTATTTTTGGTGAAGTTGTTTTTTTTACAGCTATGTATTGTTATTTTTACTAAAGCAAAGGATCTAAATACTGATGGAGATAACGGAGAACTCATTCATGCTAACTTTTATGTTTAGTGTAATCAAATTCTGTTTGCCTGTGATTCTTCTGTAAATACAGGTTGCTTGTTTGCCTTTACTCAAATAATGTGCAGGCACATCCATGTGTGTGGGCGTGTGAGTGAGATCAAGCCAGATTAAGAGTGTACTACAGGTGTTGGCAGCAGATATCAAATACAGATAGACAGATATGTAATAAAATATTAAGTCAGCTGACTTTCTGTAAACCACATGAGGACTGCTGGGCTTGTATGCAACTCTGAGTCCGTGTGTGTGCGTGTGCATGTGTGTGCATGTGCATGTACATGTGCGTATGTAGGCAAAGGTCTGTCTGCAACAACCAATAGGAGAGAGAGAGAAAAAAGAAAAAGACAGTTTGGTAAAGTCAGCTGACTTACTGGAAATGTCTCTCTCTCTCTCTCTCTGTCTCACACATGAATACACACACAAACACACACACACACACCAAGTTCAGGATAGGGGTGGCAGGATGGTGGTGCCCATAATACCATACCAAGCAGCAAAACAAACAGGTTGAACCAGGTAGCAGTTGATTTTCAACAGGCGCTCACCACATGCAAATGAGAAAGATGGCCATTACACACAAATAACAACTTGTTATCCAGAAAATGTCGGACACATGACATCAGACTTTACAAACTAACACAGAATGATGCATTTCAAAATAACACAAGGCTTTACATAATCTGATGACTAAACCAAGCCAACTCTTTTAAAAGACATTAATTCTCTTCCAAGTCAACTGCAAATACATAACTGCCATTTTGGTGTTTTCCTGCTTCATATGAATATCTGACTGCATGCCGTAAACCCTGAGTGAAGTGCCAGTGCGTATAAGTGTAACACTACATTTTTTTCCATTTTTCAAGAAAATTCACGCGCCACTGAAATTCTTAAATTGAAAAGTCACACTTTCGACTTAAACAAAGATTATTTTTTCTATTACAAATCACCTTGCTGAGCCTAAACGAGATGATACTTTTTGTGACCATGTTTTGAACCAGCGGGTGGATTTCATTTGACTTACAAAGCAGCTACTTGGCAATCATTTCGATAACAGCTAATAACCACATCAGGCCCCTATCTAAAAAAAAAGGAGGAGAGGCTCATAACTTCACTTCTAATTATCACTGGGGCACAAAAAAATCTGCACATTGCAATCTGCCATTCAAAGGTGTTGAAAATGGTGAAAAATCAATAACTTCACAACAAAAATTAGGTTTAAAATCCTCTTTTTTCCCCAACAAGCTGTGCTTCTACTACACGTGCACAAGGTTTAACTACACAATAACTTCTTTTATGGCTCAGTCCAGAGTGGCAACACAACTAGTAAGATACCCTCCCCGGCTAATCTGTTGTGCAGCAGATTGGTTTTGGGGTGAAGTGCCAGAATACAACTGACGTCTCTGGCAATATGAACACTTCTATTCAAAATGCTTCAAGTGATGGATTTCCCTTCTTATAATGTCTCTGTTTAGCCACAAAATTACATTTTTGGTGAAGGATGACGGTAATTTAGTCAAGACTACAGGATCATCATGATTTTCAAAAGATCTTTAAGGAATCATTTTGGTGATAGTTGAAGGAAGCCAACTCTGACTGGTGTTTTAGAAACAGGAACCAAACAACGGTTTCTCTTCTTCAACTCTGAGGTGTGGTGGAGTCATCCGTCCATCCACAGTGACCTCTTCCTCTTCTTCAAATTTCATTTTATATTTTTCTTAAACAATAGAGTCAATCAAAAGGATTATTCTTTGGCATGCATACACATGCAGTTTATTTTTCTAAACATCCTACTATTCACACACATTCACTCATAATTTCCTTGCTGCTGTTGTTTGCTGTTGAGAAATCAGCTAATCTCATTAGCTGGACAGATTTCATCCACAGCATCACACCTAAGTGGTCAGAATAAAATGAAATTTAATCGTTTCTTTGACTTTAGTATGTTCATGCTGCTGATGAGTCCGGTATCAAACTTCCTATCACTTGCCCAGTCTTCCCAGATTTGTCTGTGGGGGATTTATCCTGCTGCTGCTAATCAGGGCAAACGAGCTTTGATTACAAAAATCTCCCTGAAGGGTCTTGTTGCTGAAGTCTTTGGCACCTAAGACTTAAGACAAGAAAGTCTTGTCAAATTAATGTGAACATCTCATTTTTGTGGTTTGGAAATGACGTATTTTATTTAGTTAACTTGAGGAATATGCTAACCTTAAAAAAAAATCCAGCCCGAAGCATCGCCGCAGCTTTTGTGTTCGAATATTTTTCGCCCTCTGCCAGTAAAGCTGTGGGCCAACAAAAAAATGCCAACATCTCTGCACCACAAACATCATGGAGAGCCCTAGAAATGCTTGTTGATCAACATGCCACAGCCACCCCTGGTTTTCAGGGCCAGTCAACTGGTCCCACTTACAGCCTCATAAAACAAAGCTACACAGAATTTCCTGCACATACCATCGGGTTTTACGTTAATATCTATGGTTCTGTAAAAGGTGCTGTCAATGTTAAACCCACGGAGCAGCAAGATCACACAAGTGAGTGAATTAAGTTGACGGATGCCAGTTCTGTGGAAATTCTGGGTTGACGTAACCTGTCCTGACTAATCAAACAAGCATTTGTGACGTTCCTGTACTCCCAAAGGAAAATCCACCCTTCATTTGACCCCAATAACTACAAGACATATATGTGTCAGAGTGTATGCAGGTTTACGTGCCACAGTATATCTAAAGTGCAAAGTGTTATTTGAGTTAACACAAACTTGGTGCAGGAGGTAGCACTTAGGAAATGAGCTACAGTCACCTACAACAATGCGGTGTGTGTTATTTAACAGTTATTTATCATGTGAGACAGAAAACACTTAACATCACCGTGAGACAGTGAACCACTCGACTTCATTTTTGACACTGTCATTGTTTGAAGTGTGCAATGTGTTTAAGCTAGCTAAAGATAGCTTGTATAGTTGGAAAGGAACTTTAAGAGCTCACTGACTCAGCTGACCCAGGTTTGTCGGGCAGTGTGTTTTACAGCCTCTGGGCTCTGACTGCAAAGTCTGTGTCTGCCTGAGCTGTCAGCCAGGCCTCTGAAACAGACAAAAGACCTCTGTCCAAAGATCCCAAAGATGTACTGCCCTGTTTGGTGCTACAAGGTCTAGAATATAACAGGGAGAGAGGATATATGGAGAGTAGAAGCCAATTATAAAAATACTAAAATCTATGTCTAGGCTAGGCTGGTGATATGAGTTGAATAATATGATTGCATCTCTTGGTTAAAAATGTGGGAGCTGCTCCTGTAAGGCCGATAAATACATTTTTGGTTCGGGCAGGTTGCAGCAATTCAGGTGTGATGAGATGAAGGCACGCAAAATAATCTCTCTAACTTTGAAAGTTAAGGTAGATTGTATCTGTCAGATGCCAAGATTCCTTGCAACCTGCTTTATATAACAGAATTTTTTTTTTAACATAACACATGGTGCTGCCCTGCTAAACTCAAAAACATTTAGAGAAAATATGCTAAATGACATAATATGCTAATAATATGCTGACTGCAGAGTTCTAAAAAACAAAAACTTTCTTTTTACATTAACTATGGCATTACATGTCTTAGTCTGTATGTTAGTTAGTGATCATAATTAAAAACATCCTTGACCTGAAATCACCTTTCAGCAGGAATGTGTTTGTGTCGCCACCTGTGGTGGGAGTGGCCATAGATGAGATGGGCTGATGCTACAAGGTTAGTGTCATAGCAACGACCAAAACAACAAACAGGAAAACAACTCAAGCGGTAAGACCAAACGGATGGACTGTGAGACCAATCCAAAAGTAGACAATGGATTTTGATTTATGTGATTTAGATCAGTACAAGGGAGGTCAAGGTACCCCCAGCAGTTCCCGTCTCCAAGTAATTAAGTAATGTAAGGCTACTTTGGTCACAGGTATCCTAGGGAACAATCTTTATCAGATTTGGGGTCCTTGATCGAAAAAGTTCATGATAGATTGCTGTAGATAGTTTCATGGGCCATTAATCTCAACCTCAGGCAACTTTTTGGATCCCCCATTTTTAATTTCTTGCTTTAAATTGTTATTGTTTTTATTATCTCCACATGTGAGCTGTTAAAATCACCACTGTTCACTTCACCACTAAAGATGCTGTAAGTTACTGTAAAAACAGCCATGACACAACCCTGCCTACCACACGCAGAAAGATGACCTACTAAAGTTGTTATGTAAAACCTTTAATTTTTTCACTTGGAGATGAAAAAGACACTCTTTGGCTATAAACACCATAAGATTTAAAATTTATAAAATTGCATGATGCACAACTTTTTTTGCTTTATAAAACCATATAAAATGCTTTATCGCAAACAGTATTCTATTTGTAGCCTTGATGCAAAATGGTTACAGGAGATATTCTGGTACTCAGTTCGTAATGGGGTTGTGGTAAACAGAGACCTAACAAAAACACACACAACTTTAAAATATTCTACAGTATGATGATACATGACGTTATGTTGCATTCACACAACAAGGAGACCCAGATGTCTCATCTATAAGGGATAAAAATCATGTGTATGGGACCAAATTTCAAGGCTGAAAGGTTAACTCATACCATATGTTTGCCTTCCACAGAACCAGTAACTGAGTAATCTTCAGATAAGAGATATAAAACTGCACAAACACATGATGCAATAAAGTAAATCTACTGCTGAGTCAAGATCCCTACAGCCTCTGTGCAAAGCGCTGGGCCACAGCACTGCCTGCAAAAATGTAGAGGCTCGATTTCTTCTAAATCACGTGACTTGCAAGAAAGCACTGCAGCTCCACTGTCCGAACAGAGGGTGGTGCTGCTCACAGGGGGACGACAAGGCATTTCAAAGAAATCTGCCTTGAGTTAGGAAATCCAACTTGGGTTGGTGACTTCCACCTCCCCTCCCTGTTCACATGTTATTCTGGCTGAGCTGCACGGCCATTTACAGGAGCAGCTTTATAAGAAGCCACCTTAACCGTGGCATTTACAAAAAATCACCTGACAGTGGCATTGTGTTTTTCTCATATGAGAGTTGCTGTACCTCATCTGCAGGGAACCGAATCAGCTGTTTTGAACTCAGTGGGCAGGGTCTGCTGATTTACAGGAATATGCAGGGTTTTTTTAAAATCATATTACGGTGCCCATCAGATTTTTGTAAGGACAAGAAATACATCACAACATGCTCACAAAATGCATGAGAGACAGCTCTCTGAAACTTCCAACAAGCCTGCATGTTGTCTCAGTCTGGGTACTTTACACTTTACACTTGCAAAATACCCCCAAACACCATTAAACCTGGTCAGGAATAACAGATAAAATGCTTTATAATGATTAAGCCTCTGACACAAAAAGAGATGGGTTTATCTTAGTAGTTTAAAGGGAATATTGTTTACATGGAGCTTTACAGCTCTGCTATTTTTAAAAAAAGTAAGAATCTATATTTTGCAATTGAAAGGCGTTTGCCCAGAATAAGAATGCAAACTGAGTCACACCATCTGTAAGTTGAGAGGCTGACAAAAGTTGCCACACCACATAAGTGAGTTTCATACAATTGCACCACAGACAGATGTGAACCACAACCTCAATCCTGAAGGGTTCAAAAAGTCAAAACATCACAAGCATCACTTTTCTTAAGGTTCTTGTGCTAAAATGCATGTTGTGCCTTTACAGGAAATACTGACTGAATTGCTGTAAACTGATAAAACTATTTATTCACCCAAATACTCCTCAGTCTCACTAAAGGTGAAGCTACAAAGCAAAGATCACTTCCTTCCTCCCTTTGACGACTTTGCACACAACGACGGCTGTGACAACCAACGTCTGTTTTCCTTTCTTCCCAGCCGTCTGTGAAAATCTGTGGCAGCCTCTTATCTGTTTGCTTTGCCGTTGTTAGATCAAGACAAGTAAATAATGATAATTGATAATCATAGAAAAACAGATTCAGTGGAAATGAGACAAAGGCATACCTGAAGCTCAGGCATTCGTATGCCTTAACACACAAACATACACACACAAACACGTGTACAGGCCCACTAGAGCTGCAGCTATGATGCTACGCAAGTAACTTTTCATCGTCTTGACTAATCTTTTTATGTAAGGCTATTTGCCAGGGAAGGGTATGGGAAAGTTTGCAATCTTTTACAACTTCGATACTTGCTCAGGCGGCACAAAAGTCCATATAATGTTATTATGTAAAAGCCCCTCCTGGCTGATTAGGTCTAAAGTAGGTTAAGTATCACTGCCCTGGTTTAGACAGTCATTTCCTGTTTTCACTGGAGGACTCGTATTCAACAGCTCTGTAGTAGAGTTCTTATAAAAGCAAATTTGAGATATTTGCGATAAGTTGTGGTCTAATTTTTCAACATACACTTGAGCCCATCAATCCATCTATATTTGTATCCACTTATTCTTTACAGGGTTATGGAAAGCTGCAACAGATCCCAGCTGTTCATCACAGGGCTAATATATTGAGACAAACAATAGAATACATGCAAATCCCCAAAACACACAAACAAACAGACAGACAAACACACAAAAAAAAAAGTGTGAGCAGCCAGGTTAGGTTTCAGCAACAAACATGACATGTGCTCGATGACTCATTAACACTGAAACCAGCAACCAGCAAACTTCCTTTTTCACATGCCCTTGACAGAGTATGAGGGCCAGAAAAGCATAAAGACTCATGTTGGTTATAGCAAAGGCTTTGGCGCCATCTCGTGGTTACTCAAAAGAACGTGCTTGTCTAAATCTTGTGGCGACATCTAGTGGTCATTTTAAAACCTGATTGACACCGACTCAAGGATTGTACCACCTACCCCATCTACAAAAAGTACTCTGGCCCTTTGTTCAAATAAATGAAATAACAAAGCTACTCTCAAAACAAACAAAAAATATTTTAAAATTCTGAATCCGAGTAAATGCAAACAAACTACTGTATGCTGAAATATCAAAAGTACTGACATAGTAGCTTGGTTACTGCCATTGTGTGTGTGTAAGTAAAATCATCTTGTCCTATGAAAGGGCATTCTGGCGACATCTAGCGGCAACATATCACAGAGCGTTTATTTAAATATATTTAACTGCTGACGACAGCAATTGGGAGCAGCCATTAGAAAACATATCATCAGATTAGTTCCATGTTTTAAAAAGACCTGTGGTTATTTACAACACATTTCTATATGATATTAACTTAGAGCCGATTAATAATGTAATATACATTTAGACTGTGTCAAAACAAATTTGACATTGTAACATATTTCGTAAAAGCACGTTTAGTTTGTGCCTGTATTGCAATTAAATGTGTGCTTCTGAGCATTTAGAGTCCAACAATAACAATAAATGCAAGACAATACAACATTTAACTCCTTAAATCTCTAAAATGTGTAGGAAGGCCTATTAAATGTGCCACTGATACTAAAACTAAATGCACACAATCTGTCTAATATTATAAATTACAAGCATTTAGATAAGAAGTACGCATTAAGGAGCGAGATACGAAGAGAAACCGAGGAAACGAGAGACGAGAGAATTGGCCTTGTGTTTCTATTTATAGCATCGTTTCAGCTCAGTTGCTTTCACTTTGTCGTTATGCGCAATTTTCTTTTCTTTTCATAATCGGTAAATGTTCGATAACTACATTACTGAAAACGCTTTAAATCCCATACGCAAATGCATAATTATCAATCGACGATGTGTTGTATTTAAAATCACATATCATGAGGTTATTTCTTCATGGAACATCATAATCATATAGATACTGAATTACAGAATATAGATTTACGCGTTAGAGACCATCTGCGGAGAAAACTCACCTTAAATTACGCAGCCATCATGTTATTCCATTTACAGGTTGTGATCTGAAAAAGTCCATTTCGTAAATGTCTGACAAACTAAACAAAGACGCGAACGGTTGACTTGTGTGCCACCGCAATCTGTACTATCACTTTCACTTCTGTCAAGCCTTCAGTTGAATTTTATATCAGGATCGACACTTCCACAGAAACTCCCATTTACAGCTGCCGGGCTCGGGCTCGTTCACCGGCCGCTGCCATGTATTTTTAAAGACTTATTTTTTAACTAGAAACCTAACAACAGAGACGGGCTGTATGTTTTTGAGGTACCTGACAGAGCTGAACTGAAGAAAAAGATGACGTGTCTTTATGGGGCCTCCCCTAAAAACTCACCGTTATCACGCAGACACACAAGGATCTTTTAAACCCTGAGTCACATAGTTCCGGGTGCTTTTTAAATGATTCATTCAGATATATTTTGCTAAAAAAAAAAAAAGAAGGAATAAAAGCTGAAGGAATCGTGCAGTCAGTTTACAGTGAACTTGTCTGATTTCAGATTTAAAACGAACCCATCAATGGAGAAAAAAATCCGTCAATCTGCACAGGTTCAAGAAATAAATAGAGGCATCTACTTTTAAACAGTATTTGTAATAATCAATCCTCGCTAAAGATACAGAAAATGCAGCTGTGATAACAATTATTATGCTTCCCGTGTAACAAATTAGGGGTGAATAAAACAACAAACAGTTACTTTAATTTGAGATTTAAAAAGTTACTACTGCATTAAAATATTTTATTAGAAAATAACATCCAAATACCAAGTATCTGTATTTACATCTGAAAGAGTTAAAATAAAAAAAAAAACATTATATGCTCTTCTCTGTTCATTTGACCAAGTACTTCTGATTCTTTACAGTTGAGGGGGGTGTCAAACATAAGGCACGCAGGCCAGAACCGGGCTGCCAAAGGCCTCAATGTCGCCCAGTGGATGACTTTGTATAAGTGTGAAAATTGCAGAAAAAAATCATTATTCCCAATATTCAATAAATTTGCTGCTATTTCTGATTTGTCCACTAGATGTCACCCCTGTTCCAATTAGAGTGTGTTGTTAAAGAAACCACGTGAAGCAGAGCAAGACATCACAGTGGAGGGTTGGCTTCTGTCCATCCAGGATGATTTTGTAAAGCTGCAGGAGGAAAATATCTTTGACAATAAGCAGAAAAGTAAAGTGTGAAGCTTTCAAAGAAGTTAATTATTGACAGGGAAGGCCAGTGTGACTGGTGTGTTTACTGGTATTAGGCAACATGTCCAGATGCTGACAAAATCAAAAAATGGCAACAGATTGTACTCAATTTCCATAAAGTCTTAAACATCCAAGTGCTTCAAATTATGTCGTTAATTCTTTTTCTTATTTAGTAGTCTATTTATTCATGTTCCAGCTTGAAAGTAAATTATTATTTTATAAAGGTACACACAAAAAAAGAACTAAGTCCCTCAAGCTAAAAATATGAAGAAATTACAAAAACATACTAACCACTGACAACTTTTTACTGTCCAACGAGCAGGCCATGTCACACCACGAAGAACAGTCAAACCAAACACAAGCATGTACAGGGCTTTTCTCATTTTTTAGCATCATAGCATTTAGCCATCATAAGTTCTCATACATGCTTGGAAAGGGAGGATGAGGCAGAGATGTTCAGATGATTGCAGCGAGCGACCCCACCGTCTGATGTCATTAAAACACAAACACTGGAACTTTAAAACTGCTTTTATTGATTTCTTAAAAAAAAGCAATGTGTTTTACAGCAAGTAAAAAGAAAAAAAGTTGCAAACACAATTACAATATACATACAAGACATCTTAAACAAACAAACAAAAAATTCAGAACCCCCCAAAACATTTTAATAAGCAAATAAGTTGGTTAAGAAAGCCTCTTGAAATGTACTTGTGTTCTAGTTACAGTCTGCAAACTTCACTGTTATTTTCACAAAAGAACCTATTACAACAAATGACAGAAAAACAATAATACCACAACAACAACAAAAATCATATCTAACTATAACTTGGTCTCTTTACACTTGTAATCAGCCGTTATCTCTTCATTTTCGTCTTCTTTGTCCTGTTTTCGCCATCTCCTGTTTGGACATTGAGAGCAGATTTAGTGACAGTGACATCAAATGTCATTTATGAATTATACAGTGTCCATAATGTGGATTCAATGGACTTATGACAGACAACTGGCCTCCATGTTGACCATTAATCATTCATTTTGGTAATGTAGAAGTGAAAAAAGACTTTGGACTTGTCACTGAAGCAACTTGCTGACAGACATTTTATTCTAACTGCTAGTAGTTGAAAGCTAAGCCAACCAGAAAGGTGTGACCTGGGCCATGACTTTATCTGTGCAGGGTACAGGGAAACACCACAGCCACAGGGTGCAAACACATGTTTTTTCAGTGTGTAAACTCACCCGCAAATCTTCTGCATATCGGATAGGGTTTCTGGTAAAATCTTCCCATAAGTTTCTGGCAGCAGAAGACATAAAAATGCACCGGAAAGGGCTAAACTTCCCATCAATATGTATGGAAGTCCCTTATAATATTGTCCTGCAAAAAAAGAAGCAAAAAAAAAAAAAACAACAGAAGGACACAGAAATCAGAAATAACAAAATTTGAAAAACTGATAGCTTTGCTGCAGGCGCAATAATGATAAAAAACTCAAACTCATATCAGCTAAATGCTCAAAATAAAAAAATACTTGCCCAGATATAAGATAAAGGGGGAGAGGATCGTTGCAACGCGAGCAGCCATTGAACAACAACCCATCCCTGTGTTTCTGATAACAGTGGGGAAGAGCTCTGTTGTTACAGCATACACGATACAAAATGCAGCTGTGCATCCAAACTTCCCCAACATCTCAAGAAACACAGCCACACCTGGCAAATCTAAGGAAATGAAAAAGAAAACAACTTTAATCAAGGAAAACACTGAAAAAGCCCATTTAGGTACACTAAAATTACCCAAAGTAGAGATTATCGTATAAAGGTCCCTTAATTAACAACATTTACTCAAGGAGGTTAAGCATTTCAGTGTTACCTATTGGAATGAGGTTAACCAAGAATATCATAATGCCTCCGACAAAGAGAGTGGAAGATTGGCACAAGTGCCGGGAGCAATATTGGAGGAGCAACAAGGCAATTATGTAAGCTGGCACTTCTGTTGCAGCTGACAGGAAGCAGTTTAAGTAAGGGTCCCCATGCAGGTTTGAAGTGTTGAGGATTAAAGCATAGTAACACACAGTGATGGCAATCCTGCAGACAAATTAAAAAACAACAACTAATTAAGTACACATAGGATGAGAAACATTAAAAACGAACAAAAACATCAAACAATTTGGGCGACCAAATTTTAAAAATGAATGCTTTTTGATTATAAATCAGGCAGAGCTGTCAGGAGGGGTGCGAGGCATGACCATTATAAATGTAAGCGTCATTTGGTTGTGATAATTATAGGATTCATGCTGTGTGGAAATTGTAGACTTACCACAAAAATGCACACAGTAAGGTTACAAAAAACAAATTGCAGCTGCTGAAGATAACTGAGATGTTGTATTTCTTGTCTCTCATAGCCAGGGCATTTTCTATCTGGAAATAAAGAAAAAAAAGTTTGCAACAGTTAAACTTGAAAAGTTCAACAACAAATCTGTGTTCATGAATAATCACACCACATGGTATTGTAGACATGAATTATTCATGTAACCAAAGGAAGTTGGAAAGACTGCAATGCTACAAGGGGTCATTCAACGTGCTTAAACAACAGAATATGCCTCTTCTCCACCTGTGCACTGTATGACCTGTGATGATGGTTAAATAGATGGCTAGAGGGCTCCTTAAGCGGGCTGATGTGCTACCATTTTAAAAAAGGGCCCTCTGTGGTGGACTAGAATGACTCACCTGACAAAAACAGATTGATCTGACAGGAAAAATTGGCCAATACATATAAGAACATTAGCCTAAATGTACCTCATCTTCTGTAAAAATGGCCTTTGGAGCCTCTATCTTATTCATTTTGGCAGCTTCTCTAAGGATGGCCTCAGCCTCCTCCACTCGTCCCTGATACAACAGCCAGCGTGGAGACTCTGGGACTAACCTGGAGAGATGAAACATGGGGATACATACGTTATCAGCTGACACAAACAAACGTAGAAAACACAGGAAACCAAACCAGTCTGAGGTCCTTAAGCATAATTGTCAGGGGCTTGGCCATAACAGCCTTTACAGCCACAAACTGTTCACCAAAAGAGACTTTCTCCAGGTTCCTTTGCAATATAAATATTTTAATAATCATCACAATAACCAAAATGCTAATCACCTTGTTAATTGGTTGACTACAAACATTCGGTGGTCCTTTAAGGATTGAGGACATCTTTAAAGAGCACTTGTTTAATAAGTTATTTAGTACAGTGCATCTTACTACTGCATTTAATTATGGGAGTGGGTGGGATATTTCCAGCTAAATGTGACAAGCACATGAAGAAAAGAGAGTTTACACTTAAACCAAGCAATATTAAGATTGCTGTGTAACAGGGAAAGATGAAATGCAAAATGTAAGTATTCTTACCACCAAAGGGGGGTGTAGATGAGGCCACTTGCAGCCATGGGAATCAAAAGCAAACGCCATTCACGGATAAAGACAGCCACACCGGGCATCACCATGTAACCCAAAGCGGAGCTCATAAAAACCCCAAGGGAGCAGAAGATCACACGGGCTTTTGGGCTTAGAGTTTCTGTACCTGTAGGGGTAAAAAAATAATGTAAAAAGTTTCAAGGCTCTCTACCAGTTTATACACCATCTACTTCTGATTAGAGCCCAAACCAATTACCAATACAAACACAGCTAAAGATACTTTATTGGTTGGACATATACAGATAATGGTGAGATCTCTAAAACATTCCTTTTTTTTTTTTTTCTCTTTTGTCTCAAAAAACAAAAATAACAATTTAGTGCAAACTATTATCCACCATATTGTTGGAGGTGTAAACAAACACGACAAGAGGTGACTTTTTGACCTAAACTTGCCCTGATTTTAATCAGAAAAGGGCCAAGAGTCCAAAAAATCCACCTGCTAGCATATTAGTCAGATATGCAAAATATCCCCTTGCTAGTGAATATTTTAACATAAATTTAGGATTTTAACATATGATTTTGTGTTGTCATGCACTTTGATTAAGCATGGCTGTATTTTTTTTTTGCCCACAGTGCTTCTCTTACAGACCCTTTCATTGGGAATTAAAAAAAAAAAAGCTCATGCCCTGTCTTACGACACACAGTACTAAAACACACCAAGCTGTATGACAAAAAAAATGCATGTTCAAAATCCGTAATGGAAAACTTACCCAAAACAAATGCAATGGTATAGTTGGAGAACCCCCCTGCACCTGCAAAGAAGAAAATGAGGGCAAAGACCTCCCAGCTTGGAGAGAATATCTGCGCTGTGATTGCCGCGGTCTGAAGGGCCATCATGAAGAAGAGCGCTGGCCTCCTCCCAAACCTGTTTAAGAAGTACACTTTGTAGTCGAGTGAGTGTCACGATTTCTCTTTTTCACTTACAGCAAAACTGAACTGTTAAAAATTTCAGATGGAGCTGTTTACAATACGAACCTGTAAGACATCTGGCCTGAGAAAAATGCTCCAACTAGCACACCAATATAATGGATAGAGGTGGTCAGTGGAGATTTGTATGCATTTTCACATACCAGGTCCCACTGCAAAAACAACACATTCTCTCACTTATTACAGCTACTGACCTTGTACAAAGTAGCAACATTTGTCTTGTCTGGATTTCTTTTGTGTGATAATAGAGCCAAAACTAAATCACATCCCTGAAGTGGTGATTTTATAGCTCAATTAGCATAGCAGTATTCACAGTCTAGTACTTGATATATAGTGGCTGAAGCAGTACTCACCTTAATAATACTATTAGGCAAGTAGCAGCAGTGTTATGAGTAGCGCAGTGTTAGTAGTAGCGATGACAGTAACAGATAATACTTAAGGTACAGTAGTAGCAGGATCATAACTAGCAGCAGTCTTGTAACCTCACTGATGGTACTAAGCATAAATAGCTTTCACATATTAGACACAGTAACTTTGCTATTACAGCTCTGCTTGTTGTACAAACAGGTGGCAAAGTCACAGTTGTTAGCATTTTGTAGCGACGATGAGAGTAGTATTAAGACTAGTTAAAATAAATAACAAGAAAAAATAACAAGTATACTATTTTCAAAATACTAACAAAATGGTATTTGAAAGGAAACTGCAAGTCACATTAGCCAAAATAGAATGTGACCATCATCCCAAACTGTTTTTAAAACCTGTCTGTGCTTAAGCTTGTGCACAGTCAGCTTAAGAATCACAGTTTGACTACACCAGCTATTTTTGAAAATCTGTCACTAAGTTTGAGATTAAAGCCTCTTCTGAATTCTCAGAAATCGTTGGCTGATTTCAAGCTAACTAAGCTTTAGATGAGTAGTGAAACAGAAAGTCATTGTAACTGCCAGGGTTTATGTCAAATGTAAATATTAATTTAACCGTTAAACTTATCTTATCAGTCCTTTTTAAATGTCCTTTTTAATATGACTGCATAGGAAAATATGTTTGTCTCAGAGTTAGGCAAAAGTTTATGCTAACCCAGACAACGTTTTGGTCTAACGGTCAAATGTCAGGCACAATATTTTGTTTTATGGCTTATGTTATCTGAAACACAATTCAAAACTGGGCCAGGTTACATCTCTAAGTGTTCTCAAGTCTCATGTCAGATTGCGTTTTAACTTAATCTTTTACTGACTGGCTTGAAAGCTTCTGAGCTTAACAGACATCCTAAAAATCTCAGTAACTGCAAGTTCCTTGCATCTTGAATGAACTCCAATCTCCCAGCACTGTGGCACTAATTATATAATACTTAAACAATAAAATCTTATCTAGCCATAAGAGATGAGTAAAAGCAGGAAATGATTTATTTAAAAGACCACTGACAGGTAGGTGAGCACAACAAAGGAAACTTGGACCTTGACCCTGCTGGATGCTTTTGTAACTACAATGCTGCAAGTTTAAAAAGTATTAATTTAGATTGTAAAAAAAAAAAATTACTATTACTTTGTTTTACCTGAAAAGTAATCGAACTTACAAAAAGGCAGCTACCAGTAAATACCATGTCTTTGTGGTTACTTTGAAAACATTTTAAAGAAAAGTAAATGAATTACTTGTTGTTCACCTCTGTGACAATGGTTGACTCATAGATTTCCTTGCTGTATGTCCACCCATCCAGACAACGTTCCAAAGGAATTTCACTCACATTCACATCTACGTTTGGGATTATTTGATTGTTAGAGTAGTTTCTGACCACTTCAAGGTTAAGCCTTGAGCAAGAGCTGCGTGTTTCCTTGCCATCAACTATTTCCAGAGGGATTGTCACATTTCTCCACATCTCACTGATGCTGTAGTTTTCCGGGATATAGCACTCGTGAGGTGGGGTATCTCCTACAAATACTATATAAATGCCAATAAATCCATTTGGGAAAATGCTGATGGCCAGGGATAAAAATATCCTTCGCTGAAAGGCTCCCCATGATCCAAGAAAAGATGTAATGGTGTCATAGTCTCTAATTTTTGAGTTGTCCATTGCCTCAATAAAATTCTTGATATTTAAAAAAGAAAGGAGGAAAAAAGTAAGCAGATGCTTTGTCAATACAGATAGACACAAGAGAGAGTGTGATAGCAGCCATAAACTGACATCAGGTTTTATATGCCAGCTTCACCTGATGTGGGTGTTACACAGTTACACAGAGTGCTGTAAAAAAAAAAGAGTAAAGGACTCCTTTAACTATCTTAGACACCTTTTTGGAGCTACAAAATGCTTTTTAATATTTTATATTTACTTTTCAAACTGAGGTGTTTACCCTCAACTCAATCAAATAAGTATATTACACAAATATAATATGAAACATGAACAAAAACCCAACAACCTTTTTAATCATTAAAAAAGAGTAAATCATTATTTAGTAAGGGTGAAAATTAAAGAAGCCTGTCATTGCAGTTTCCATTGATACTTAACATATTGTTTCTGCAGATCGATGGTTAAAGGATAAATTTTAAAGAGGCTATTAGCTTGCATTCAGTCCACTTGTTAATGCTTTACAATAATCAATCAACATTAATATACTGATAGGCTTAAGCTAACAGTCAACTGATGTGTCTTATAATTGATTAAAAAAGCTGATAACAATAACTAAGGTAATAATTCATACATTATTGCTGACTATTTGATTATCATTCAATTATTTGTTTATAAAAATGTTATAATATTTTCAATAATAAGCATAAATTGACAAATGTGACTTGTTCACATGTAATAATGCTTTATATTTATATAAGACACTAATTCTAGAATGGTTATTATTAACTTACAGCCTAACCTTTTTAAATAACTCTGCATGTTTTATAAGCATTATTTCATCAGAGTTGGCAATTAATGAGGGTGCTATTTGAGACCCTCTCTGTATAAAGTTAAAAACATGTATTCCTTAAGCTACATTTCATAACTGTATCAGACTGCTGGAAAATCAATGCTTCACCATTTATTATCAGATCATCCTGAAAACCCTCTGTTCATAACATAATTTCTATAAAAAAAATTAAAACGAAGTAAGCAATAAGTTATGTTTATTAATGTACTCTAGTTGTAATTTTTTTTAATCAAATATTATGATACCATATAAGCCTACACATGTTGTGCTACAAACTGCATTCAAATAAATACTTTTTAGATCTAGAGGTTATATATCAAATTCTTGCAATAAAAAAATGTTTATTCATTACATGACATGTTCTACAAAGAACATTATTTAAGAAATCCATAAAGAGCCATAAAGAGGGAAGCCTGTCATTATAACTTGCAGCTCAGTTGATGTTTTTACTGACAGATCATATAAAGATAATGAATTTATGAGCCTACTGCTCAGGGTCTCTTGTGTGACCTTACATGAACTAGCACAGAGGACAAAGTCTCATAGGATGGCAGCTAATCAGGAGCTTTATTCAGTTGTCAATACAATTTTGACAAAAAATAATTAAACAGGCTTTAAATACATCAGAGTTTTTAGAAATGTAATGATTTTTAACCACCTGTTAATATTTGGTTCACAGTCTTGGTTTATCTTTATCTTTTGAAATTTTACTACATGTACTAAGCTCAAAAGGTCACTACCAACAACTCTTATATTTCAACAATGCATGTCTGATCACGTGATTTGTCCATAGCAATATGTAAGGGGGGTTACGCCAGGTAAAGCAAGGTAAACCTTTAGTCACAAGTAGTGAACCAAGATATGCCTGATGTAACATCATTACAGATGTCTGATGTAACATCATCACAGGATTTATTTAGGGCAATTATACAAAAGTCAACTTTGATATGTGCCACTACTCAGCAGTTATATTGTTGTAAAAAGACTGAGCTCCTATCTAAATGAATAAGATGAGAGCAACAACTCCACCTAGACATAAATTGCATGAATGGAATCACCAAAAAAATGTGATCAAACTTTGCCCCAAAATGTTTTCGTTCCAAGTTGACCCTCCATGATAAATGCACAGTGTTTCACAGCACCAACTTCTTTTATGGCTTATTCCAGAGTTCCGGCATGACCGGGTTCGTAATTTTCACAATTTGGCTGCTATAAAGCACATTATTGGCTTTGGGGAAATGGTGATGGCTCGATATATTTAATGCAAATGTCGTCTCTGGCATTTCTATTCATAATGCTTTCAGTGATTTGTCACCTCTCTGAATGACCTGCTGTGTTTCAAGTCTTGATGCTAAGCTAAGGTAACCCACTGCTAGTTATAGTAGTTGTAAGGCCCATTTTTTCTCTAATGTTTCCCTAAATGCCAAACAATTCCTCAAAAAGTGAACAGAGCTCGTCCAACAATAACACAGGATCTGTTTTTTAAAAAAAGAACTCAGGCTGTTAGTAAGGACTGGTCATATTTTAATTACAAGTACTGAGACAGAAATTTTAGGACCAATCAGGCATGTATTTGAACTCATACAAATAATTTTTAAGATCTAAATATTTGGCAAGTTTTTGCAAATTTTCTAAAAAAAATCTTGAATTAGCAAGCATTGACTGAGTACAAAAATAGCTTAAAAAAATAATTAAAAAAACAGTTCTTGACAGCGGACTTGCAGATCCCTATGGAAACATTTTGGATTTTTTTTTCTTTCAGATTTATAATGATTACTTTCAAGCAACGGACAGGTTTCTTTTTTTCATTCTTCTTGTTTGTCTGTCTTAAAGCTGAAACAAGGCCACAAAACTATGGAGTAAGAGTTTGTATATCAGATTTGGCCTCATGTTGTATGGGTGAGTTGGCACTTCCTCCATTTTCGACATACTTCTTCTTTTTGGGTCCACTGCACAACCTGTAATCAAAAGAAACACCATGGTTAAAATGGCAAATGAACAACACCACACACAAATTAATTTATTTGACTTTTTTATATTGTATAATTGTATTCTTCTCTTTTATATTTTGACTGGTGAAAATTAGCAGATGTTTCCTTTTTGAATTCTGTGTTTTTGAAGATAACAACAGCTCAATATTGAGCCAGCACATTGGAAATAAATTGTGGTTCATTTTGTAAGTAAGTTCAACAATCCTGACCATTTTCGAGGAAAATGCATATCTTTCAGGTTGCTCCAAATTCTGAGAAAGGATAGTTTTTATCTTAAAGGGACAGTCTTATTATCATATTATCTTATCCAAAACCATGTCACAACTTGCTGAACTCTGTAACCTGAAAATATGTGAACTCTTGTAAAATGATTGAAGTGTACTTACCCCTGACATTCTTGCATCTGCTCCACTGTTTCTGGAAGATCTCTATTGAGGGTCTCAGGAAGGAAGAAGTTCACCACAGAGGAGGCAATCGTTAGACTTCCCATGAGAATATAAGGAAGAGCTTTATTATAAGTACCTGTGTTTTTAAAAAAGAAGCAAAATTTTCTATTAGGAAATGACAAAATTTTACTTCAATAAAGCTGAACATTCAGTTATATATATAATTATACTATGCAGAGTGCTTTTTGTTCTTCAGATACATAAATACAGCGTAGTGAATATGCAGTATCTTTGGGAGATGAAACACTCAACATCCTCATACCTAAATATATGACATAAGGAGCTGTAATGCTGCCAATGCGTGCAGCAGAGGAGCACATCCCCATGCCGACGTTCCTGAGTACAGTGGGGTAAATCTCAGCGGTGTAAATGTAGACAATGCTGAAGGCCATTGTGAAGCCAAACTTGCCAGTCATTTCCAGTGCCAGAGCGACATAATGAAGACCTGATGATTAGGTGAGAGAGAAGTTATTTTAAGGTAATCTATGAATGACTTTCAGTTCTCTTAAAAATGAAAAATAAACACAACACAGAAAAGTAATCATTAGAGCAGAACAACAATTATTCATTTTGAGTTGAATCTTAAAAAAAATATACTAATTCAGTCTGGGATATTGGTCGAAACATCGCCAGTTTTGACCTCACAGGTCTCTTATATGACAGAAAGGCTTAGATTTTACTGCCTAAAAGTACCTAAACAATGTCTGTGACCTTCAACTTAAACAACAGAAGAACAGAAATAAAAATGACAGACCTGTATTTCCCATTAATGTAATGAAACAAACTGGACTATAAAATCAAGACTTCCATATTTCTTTTAAATACACAAACTTCTGGAGGATTGTCTGGATGATGGTTTAAGGGTTAAGTTGCTTCACTTATGTGGCAATTTTAGATGGTTTAATGTGTAGCCTCAGTAGCACTTTCTGATGGAACACTCTTGTTACATATTATTGCATCTCAGCACTACAGCAAACTGTATGTCCTCTAAGCATTCTCAGGACTAGGGACAGTCATTCTTTAAAGATATTGCATAACTCTTATTGTAAACTGGAATGTTATTTTTTATATACAGCCTGTTTACACTCCTCTGTAAAAGTTTTTTTTGCTGACAGAGTGCCAAACCCATTTATCAACTGATATAAACTCCACAATCAGCAGTGCAGATAGCTGTTTATAGTTGTTTTTAAATCCCCCTGCAATTGAATCTATGATTGCTTTGCATAACTATTTAGCTTGCGCCATATTACAACCAGCTTGTAAGTAGAAGACTTTTCCAGACAAGATAGACATTGAACACTAGGCTGAAGATAATCTGTTCTTAGAAAAGAAAGAAAGATAGAGAGGGAAATGATGAAAAAAACTGGGAGGTGAGGTTAGGTTTATGGCTGGACAAGGGTCACAAGGATGTAAAATTTGGTTCTTATATAAACAGTGTCAAGAGAGGTGTATTTGTCACGAACACATAAAAATATACGGAGAAAAATATACTGAAAATGACAAAAACATCTGCACAGCTAAATACCAATAAAGGGCAAATAAAGATATGTTTGTTTTGAAATTTATAGTTGAACTTACACCTTAAATCTCATTGTGCCACATAAATAAAAACATTCCCTCCCATAAATGTTATACAATCAAAAATCATGCAAATCACCATGCTCATTAGAGAGGTTGTCACAGTTATTTTGCATAACAAAAATTAAATCTTACTATCAGGGATGAACTGGATGAGAAGGAGGACTCCTCCTCCAATGACTAGGAATGATGACAGAAGTGCTCTTCTGGGACATTTTCTGAGCAGCCAAGTAGAAACAACATAGGCAGGAACCTCAGTGGTAGCTGATAAAAAACAGTTCATGAAGGGGTTTCCGCTCAGGTTGGAGGTGTTCAAGGACAATCCGAAATACCCAATATTTATCGCCATCCTGCCCAAACAAAAAAAAGGCAAAAAAATCACACAAAACAAGAATTATTGGTGCAAATCAATCATTTTTAAATATATGTAAGAGGACACAATTTTCCGACATTAAAGGTTTGCGAACTGTGAATGATCAGGGAAAACAAAACAACCACTTACCACAAAAGGAGACACATTAGTGTGATGCATCTGATGTTCTTCGATTTCAGAATATCAAGCATGGTATATTTCCTGTTTGGTGGCATCCCCTGTAGCTGAGACCAGTGGAAATCAACAAATTAATGCCATTATATTCTCTCACAGATTATCTTAATTTAGGCTCTGACCAAGGAACAAAACATGCAGCCTTCAAGGCATGTTACATAAACCATTTTTTAAACAAATTCTATATTTTAATTGCACAAACAGATAAAGGGTTTCAGGGTCAAAACAGACCAAAAACAGGAATAATGTCTCAGGCTGTAATGTTGGTATATGTCAAAGTTAAAAGGTCACATGTGAAGTTACATATGAAGACATGTTTTTGGAAGTTCATGTGTCCGAGGAACTAATTTTGACCTAAAGGTCAAAAGGGACTTTATCATTTCGGTGTCACATATGAAAGGCATTATCTTAATAATGATAATAAAAATTACCTCAAAATTTTTAAAAATGACTGGTGGAGCCTCAACTTTATTCTTCCTCGCAGCATCTCTCACTATCACCTCGGCCTCCTCCACTCGTCCCTGAGTGATCAGCCAACGAGGAGATTCTGGGATGAACCTGCACATTCAATTTAGGTTGTGATTCAAGTGATTTATCATTATACTTGTAAAACCATGGGTGCTGGACATGCAACCAGTATTGCTGGAAACATACCAATACAGTGGGATGTAGACCACAGCAGTTGCTGACAGAACTGCGAGGAGAGTCCTCCATTCCCTGATGCCATATGCAATCCAGGGTAGCGTCATGTACCCGATGCAATAGAAAAGAAAGGCCCCAAGTGTTGTAAAGAGCACTCTCATTGTTTTACTCAACAACTCCGTTCCTGTTCAAGACAGAGTGAAATGTAAATATCAGTCAGTGATGAGCAAGAGATGAAAAAAAGTTAAAACCATTAACAAATGAAAGCAGTATAAAAAAATAGGAAAGACTTTATATGCGCATGATAAGAATTTTTGACAAAAAAGATGAGGCAAATCATACCCAGTACAAATGCAGAAATGTAGATGGAAATCTGGGAGGCTCCAACAAAGAGGAACATGATACAGAACATCCTCCATGAATATGAGAAGGACTGAAGCAGGACAGAGAAACACTGGGCTGCAAGAGAGATGAAAACTACCTTCTTCCTCCCGAACCTGAATGGAAGAAAAATCCATATCATAGTCAGTTCCTGCCAAACACAGTGTATGTAAAATATATGATGACAGTGACAGGTTTTTGTTTGCTTTCACTAAAATATGTAGTCTGAGAAAACGCAACTAGCCAGTGATCACCAAACTGAGGAAAGTTCTTGACTGGCTACCTGACTTCATTTCAACTGTTTGTTTCACTTGCTTTGACACAGGCTAAATACTGAAAGTCCCCTT